>OY856188.1:33312688-33471908 GCA_963693315.1 Diogma glabrata
ATATCACATTTATCGTGACTCAGTTTGAAATGGATCATCTTTAGAGGAGCTTTTAAAACAGTTTATTGAGCAATTCAACATTTATTTATTATTCTTGTTTACTATTCTTGTTTTATTATTTTTTACGAATTTCGAAAGCTATGCTTTCATCACTTATAGTATATAAAAACTAAATTTTAAAGTAAGATACATTCCATTATATACATATTGGTGGTTTAATAAAACCCCATTTTAAAAAATTAATAATCTAACTACTAAAAAATATAAAATACAAAGCAAAAAGAACGGATCTAATAAAACAATAATATAATTCAACCATTAGAGAAATTAAAAAAACGCTGTTATTATATAATGGGTGACCTGCATTCCCCATGAGGATCTCTATAGAGTGGCGTTTTAACATTTTCCAATTATTTTATAACTGGGGGTGAAAATTAATATTTGATAATTAACGTACATGCAAATTTGAATTTGGCTAAATATTGAAACAGCGTAAATGCATGTACGATATTCCAATTCCTACAGAATAATAACTTGGGCAAAATCAGTGTAGTATATTTTACATACATTACGATCGCCACACGAAATGGTAAATATAAAATATTGTATAAGCATCATTCGTGACTACATGATGGGTCGGTTCATATAAATAAAAAATTGTAAGAATATCATGCGTTATTTCAATAATAATCAGTTTTAGGCTTAATCGTAATCGAGAAATATGAAATAACGTTTAAGGTACCTGATTGACTTTTCACCTCTTTTTAGGTAGAAAAGCCAGCAGGTACCAATGTGAAATTTTAATATGCTGTGGGGAAATTAATCAAGAGTAAGTGGTAGAAATTTTTTTTGCCGAGTTTACGAAAATCAGAAAATCGAAAAATCTTTAAACCCAATTATCTCGAAACTACACTATCGCGAATACGTTGTTTCATTATTGAAGCGACGAAATGTTCGGCGGTCTTTTAATTATTAGGTTAAATAAATTAGATTTTATGTTTCCTTCTTTATTGTTCATCAGGATACCGGGGTTTAATTGATTTTCTTTTTCAATAAAAAAAATTCGTACGCTTCTAGGTGTTTTAGATTATTAATCTCTTTTATGAGCTCTAAATTTGATGGTGACGTGTTGTTGAGCGGCATATGAGCGGCAACGCTAGAATTCTCAGCCCTTTTGTATTTTTTTTTCTGTAAGTTGCTCTCTCTGGCATTGTCCCATTTTGCGTTGAGAAAGACCTACATAAAATTTTTCACAGTCGTTGCAGGATATTTTATACATACCTGGTTTCTGATTTGACTCAGTTTTGATTTTTGGTTTATAGCTTACATTTCGAAGCTTACACACCACGGACACACCATAAAACTGTTATTATTTCGGTTTACTTCTTTTGTCAAATTCATTTTTTTTTCTCTAATGGTTTAATTGTTTTATTAGATTTATTCATTTTGCTTTATATTTTATATTTTTCTGTAGTTAGATAATTAATTTTTTAAAATGGGTTTTTATTAAACCACCGGTATGTAATGGAAATAAGGAATGTATCTTACTTTAAAATTTAGCTTTCGAAATGCGTATATAGTAAAAAATAATAAAACTCAGGAAACAAGAATAAGGTGCTTTTTCAATCATTTTTTAAAAATTTTGTTTCTTATAATATTATTTTTTAGTTTTTTTTTATGGTAGAATGACAGCCCGATAATAAAGTAAGGTTAAAGAAAAATTGGTGGTTCAATTACATGTAATTCACATGAAAAAAACATGTAATAACTACAATGTCTGACTTTGGTACAGTAAAATTACATATAATTTGCACTTGCTTAGTTTTGTATTCAGCTGTTACATGAAATATACATGAATTTACTCTGCCAAAGTCAGATATTGTAGCTATTAAATGTATTTTAGACAAGAATTATATGATCAATTTTCCACTTAATAGCTAGATAATTTACGTGTATTAAATAAAATACGTGAAAAAATTTAGGATAAATTTAAGTTATTTCATGAAACACCTGACAAAATTTAACTTAAATAACAAGCAAATAATTTTATGCCTAGGAATTATGGATACGATATTATCTATCTCCCAAACTAATGCATTTAAGGACAAAATAGGTTTTTATGACAATTTCAAAACCGACTTCAAATAAACATTTTTATACATTCTTTGGAGCGTATTTTTGAATGGATTTAAATGTTCATGTATAAAGAAAGGTTCGATCTTTTTTATACATAAAACAAAAACAGGAAAAAATAATGAGAACACCCCTTAAAAATACAATTAAATATTTATTTTTTTATAAACCGAATACTTTAATTTTCAATTTTTTTTTCGGTATTCGATAAAAAAACATTAATTATTGAAAATATAATAATAGTTTGTAGTTTACTATAAAGTAAGCTTATGTGATCATGAGGGGCATACATTTCGGAGCATACATTTTGTGGTTTGCATGTGTAACAAACAAGTTAAATTTAACTAATAATTAGCTAAAATATAACATAACATTTGCACTTATTTAACTTAAAATTTAGTTAAATTATAGTTAAACTTAATCACATATTAGCCAGCATAGTACATAAAAATTACATGGATATTTAACCAATATTTTTATGGAAAAAGTACGACACTTAGGTTAAATATAACCTTTTATTATACATAAATTTAGGTTAAATGAAAATATTCACTAAAATTTTGTACAGATAATATCAAACTATATTTCAGCTAAAATCCACCTATTGTGTTGGCTGGGATATACATATATATATATATATATATATATATATATATATATATATATATATATATATATATATATATATATATATATATATATATATATATATATATATATATATATATATATATATATATATATATATATATATATATATATATATATATTTATATATATATATATATATATATATATATATATATATATATATATATATATATATATATATATATATATATATATATATATATATATATATATATATATATATATATAAACGATATGAGATATAACGAAAACGACCGGCACTCTCCCGGTCGTATTTGTTGAGATGGATCAAAAAAATGTTCTGTACATGTGTGTTCTATTAATATCTTGGACAGGTTTGTGAATCAGCAAAACCTGACACGTGGTTAAGAAACTAGAGACTTTTTTCTAAAAACGATTGATTTTTTAAAACCATTATAACGGCTGTTTGCATACTAATATTTTAAAAAAATTAACAAATTTAGAATTTTTGGAATCTTTTTTATTAATTTATTTTGAAAATAGACCTCTACAGTTAGAGGTTCCTGAGTGAGCGACTCCAACAAAAATGTTTGAAAAAAATGTTTTTTGAAACAACCGGCACTTTCACGGTCGCATTTGTACAGCCAGATCAAAAAACATTTTTTCAAAATGTGTGTTCTATTAAAATCTTGGACGAGTTCGTAAATCATTCAAATCCGAAACAATGTTAAGAAACTAGAGGTTTTATACTAGAAAAAAGTCTGTTATTTTGATCCGTTATAACGGCCGTTTCGATTTTAATATTTTTAAAAACTTCATAAACTTAGAATCTTTGAAACCTTTTTTATCAATTTCTTCCAACAAATAGACCTCTGCAGTTGGAGGTTTCTGAGTGCGGCTAGAACAAAAAAGCTCGTAAACACAAAATGCGTTTGAATCAACCCGCACTCTCACTGTCGCATTCGTGAAGCCAGATCAAAAAACTTTTTTTAAAAATGTGTGTTTTATAAATATCTTGAACAAGTTCGTAAATCAGCTAAATCCAACACATGATGAAGAAACTAGAGGCTTTATACTAGAAAAAAATTGGTTTTTTAAATCCGTTATAACGGCCGTTTGGAAATATGTTAATCCGTTTCTTATAAATTTAAACCTCTGCAGTTAGAGGTTTTTGACTTGTATGCTTCAACACAAAAGCTTGCAACAATCCCCAACAACAACAATTTGCAAAACCTAATAACGTCCAGTGAAAACAAAAAATAAAAAGATTTGAATTTGAATAATTGTTTTTCTTAGAAAGAAACTATTTTGATATTTTGCAGTAATTGCACGACATATGATATAGAGTAGGTTGGCGTTTGTTTTTCATATAGTGTCATACATTGTCCAACATATGTTCTGTGGTAGATTTGATATTTGTTTATTGCGAAATTGAATAGATGTAGTTTTGCTATATGTAGCTAATTTTCTTTTTAAAATTTGTTCGATATCTGTTTGTAATTAGTTTGTTTTGTTTAAACTAATCTGATACATCAGATTCTACTTGTACAAAAAACTGTCTGATATCGAAATCTACCTATTTCTAGCGGACATATTGCCGCTCGGACTTTTTTGAAGATTTAATGGTTTAGAATGGCGGTTAGAATAGCCTCTAAACTCCTGCTTCCATTAGGGTTTTTCATTGCGTCCAGTACCACAATTCATGATGAGCTTCTTCCCATCTACATTGCCCTGCCATCTACATCGTGTTCAATTGGTAGGTCCACGTGTCATGTAATTACGTCATTACCCAGTTGCGTCATTATTGCAGTTCTTTATGTTGCTCAACCTAGTTGCTCAATTTATCTTATTGAAGTTAAATTCTATTCATTTTATCTTGAAGTTAGACTGAGAGTTTCCATTGGAGAGAGAAACTTAAAGTGTTAAAATTCGTAAGGTGTTTCTTGACTATCCAGTTAATGATAATGATAATAATTAATGATTTTTTTTGGCAATTTCAATAATAATCATGTGATCAAGCTTAAAGCATTTGATTGTGTAATATTTTTCTGACTTGCTTTTATGTTAAATTTCACTTTGGTTGTTTACCATCGAATTAGCACGTGCTTAAGCAGCAAATTGCTTCTGAATAATTCCAGCAGGTACGGCTATCGGTTTACATTTCTCTTCTTTCCAGAAAAATTCAATACTTATTGTCTCCTACTGATGTGAGAGCTTTCGTATTAGAAATCTTAACGACGACGATTTCTTGTTCCATCAAAAGTGTCACGCTGCCCTCTTACTTTGTGTTCCTCATTCGTTGCACGCAAAGATTGTTAAAATTTCTTACAAGCAAGGATCGTTTAAATTTCTTCAGTTTTAAGATTCCATATCAAAGCAACACTTTCTATCGACAGATCCTACACTTCTTGCCTTTACCTTAAGACAGAAGAACAAGCTTGAATACGCATAAACTCACCTCTTTTGTGTGTAACCGATCTTTTCCACCTATAGTTGTGAGCGTTTGCATCCCATCCAATGAAAAGAGGACTCTTCGGAGTACTACACAACTTAAATTCTTATACTTTCATTGGTAGTATCAACGTTTTATCTCCTAAATACCTGACTTACACAATACTCTCTGATTTGGGTGTCTTGGTAAATTTGAATTGCCTTAGTTTCATAGTTTGCATTACCTTAAACTTTTCGTTAGTTATTCAAAAATGGCAGCATTTGTGTGAACTTCAGTAAACGCCCTGGTCACCACAGCACATTTTTGATAAGCAAGGACCATAGTGGAAGTTCACTTGAGAAACTAAACTGGTAATTGAGAATTTTTGCTGTCACCGAGACCGAGATTTTTTGGTTTGTTCATCTTTTGAGCTAGATGTTGGTTTTTACCCTTTTTGTAACACCCAGAGATCTTGCTCTATTTAACGTGTATTTCTTATTATTATTAGTCTTTTGTGTCTTGACAGGGAGAAAATCCTTGCTTATCCAGTAATTTTTGGAAGGAGGATTGTAGCCAGGAAGTTATCTGCTTTTCTCGTATAATTTTTTTGTAGCTTCACATACAACATCAGCAGTATCGACTTGATTGAACATTTTCGGCCAATTTTTAAAAATTTTAAGTTTTATGCATCTGGATTACTTATCAGCATTTTGTGTTGTTCGAATCACAACTTACAAAGTTAATCATTTATAGCAAAAAGTATTTTAATTTACGACAAGTGAAAATTGCCTTCAGAATTTAGGAAAAGTTTATTTTTATTTTTATTTACAGATTGCTTCTTTAATTGTTTTAATTTTACTTTAATTATTTTGTATTTTAAAAGAACAGCACAAATGATAACTATTTCAATGAAGTTTGATAAGGGCCATTCCGCAGTGACGGGTGTTACATTTGTACTCATTTAAAGTGATATAATTTCCAAATTAGAACAAAAATCTCTGTTTTTTGAATATAATTCAATTCATTTCAATGTTTTCCTAAAGTAAAACAAAAACACGTTAGGAATTATTCAAGCGTTTACATGTAATAATAGATTTAAGCCCTGTGACGGGTGTTACGAGTACTCTTGCAAAATATGCTTTCTTGTTGACGAATCATTAGAAATTAGAAATTTTTGTCGCAAAATTAATACCTAGGTTGTGAGTTAAAGAATCTTCCATTCCTATACTCTAAGAATTTTGTGGATATATTACTTTTTATATTTTTCTTTTGCAATAAAAGCTTGTGACAGGTGTTACAAGATTTGTGACGGGTGTTACGAGTATACATTAAACAAATTCTTAAGTAAATTTTGAAGCTTTCTTTATTATTTTGGACATTTATGATTATTGTTGTCTTTAAACAAAAGACATTTTTGGGAGTTTGAACTCCCTTTAAGACCATATGAAATGGAATTTCATACTCAAGTATCTGAAATATTGCTGTTTTTGCAGTTGAGGTAGTGTCGTTAAATTATTCCATTATTCCACCGGTTCTTTAGCTCATTTTAAAGATCATGAATGTCGTTTTCATTGACGAAATGATATTTAACGCCCTTTGGATTTGAAGACAAATATTCAGAATATTCCCAGACTGTGCTGATAAAAGTTCACCGAGACTTTTTGCCCTCCAAAGTTTATCCTTCGCAGAAGTTTATCCTTCACAAACATGTATTATTAATGATATGGTGTGACGCAACAACGCAATTAATTGAGAAAATGTTAAAATATTATTGACTGACTTGTTTTTATGTTTGTTTTAATTTAAAGGCCTAAGCCGAAAAACATTAGTAAACGATTAGCAAATTTCTTTAAATTAGAATACTCTTGTTTTAGAGTAAAAATCGAAATAGGCCATCGTTATATCGAATATGATGGTTAAAGTCGAATATGATGGTTACTTATGGATAAAAGAGAATGTTAAGACTGTACATTTTCTGTGTATCAATCTGTCCATTTAATGACTTTGATAATAGAAAATGGTGGGTATAACCTGATTCGACCACCAACGTTATCTGAGGCTCAGCAACATGAAAGCTATAAAATGTTTTTCAATTGAATTTATTTATGTCTTATAATTCGGAAACTAAATTTCAAGCATTTTATTTGCATATACGAATTTTCATACAGATCACCAAAATACTCCCCCACCAGTAATTTCCGATAATTATTACAATTTAATAATAATATTTGATGATAATTTTAAGCTATCGTAAGAAAATGGCTATTGAAGAGTTAGAATTCAAAACAAAAGTGGAATAAGTCAGCTGTCTGAGCCTCTTTAGGATGAAAATTATATTTACAAAATAGGGAATTTGTCTATATTAATAACCCCAATGAAATTTTCTAGTTTCCAAAATTTTTACTAAAATTCTCTTACCACTAATCTTTTCAAATAAGCTAGCCAAAATGTTGTCGATTTGTGTCTATTTGATCAAAACGACTTTTTACAAAAACAAAACAAAAAATTTTATAACAAATATAACAAAAATCAGTATGTTCTTCAAACAATTTCACAAGAATATCCTAGATGTAATCAAGCGCCAAATAAATAAAAAATATAATCAAAAAAAATATATATACAACAATTTCCTATTTCCCATTTCCCCCACCCATTCTCTTTTAAGCTTTTTTCTGTAAAATATTTTTGTAATAAAATAGAAAATTTCTTCGTATTTTTATTTTTCGGTTTATAAATTTTTTATTAGAATTACGTGAATAATTTCTCATTTTAAGTATATTTTTGTATTACATAATTAAATTATAATAACGTGAATGTTATCAAAATAATATATATATATATATATATATATATATATATATATATATATATATATATATATATATATATATATATATATATATATATATATATATATATGTATTATTTTTATTATTTTTTTATTATAACAAAAAAATCTGCCGGTGTAAAAATAAAGTGACTTTACACATTATTAAAACAAAAACATTTTCAACAATGAAAAATTTCTATAGAAAAATTAAAAAGAAAATTTTAAACAAGAATGAAAAACTTGAAGATACAATAAAAAAAAAGGAAAATCATAAATTTATGGTTTTCGTTTGTGAAAATTATTAGAAAATTCAGATTAAAGGAAATCGTATTTGGCATAAGAATTTAAAACTCAAACATAAAATTTTCTGTCGTTTATTACACAAATGCGAGATTTGTTAAGTGGCTTCAAAAACCATAGACAGAAACTATTAACAAAATGGCGGCAAAATTACAATTTTTTTTTTTAAATGATGCTTGTTTAAGACAAACATGGGCAATCTTACAAAAAGGATAAAAGAAAAACAACTTAAAACGATTGACGAGCCTACCGTAACAAAACAAAAATTCTAATTAAATATCACAGTGCTTCAAAAAATCAACATAAATATCATGAAACAAAAAAAAAATAGATATAATTTTCAGTAAAACATTTATCTTCGGGCAATATTAATTAATCATATAACAAAAGTAGGTTCAACTATATCCAACTGAAAATTAATTTGCAGAATATATAATGGGATAAAAAAAGCAAGACCAAATAAAAGGAAAATTACGTTTTATTTTTTTAACAGGAAAACGAATAAAGTTGTTGGCTGTTGCTGTGTTGAGTTGGCTCTAAATTTAAAATAAAATTTCGTTTTTTTTATATGTATTATTTTCGAAAAAGAGAAATTAATTTAAGATGATGATAAGGTTTTAGGTTTGAAGTTGAATTTTTATTTATTGTGGTTAGAAGAGAATCAAGAATCATCAACCATAAAAAGGTTATTAAAATTAGGAGATACATTGTAAAATGAAAAAGTTATTAACACAGAGATAAGAATTTATGGAATTTAAGAGATAAAATGAAAATAGAATACGAGATTGTAAACGAGTAAATATAAGCGTAAGCGTAATAGTAAGGACAAGAGTAACTGTAAGTAAATAAAAGCAAGAGTTAAAGTAAAAGTATTGTTAATATTAAAAGTAAGAGTAAGAGTTAAAGTCATAGTAACAGTAACCCTAAGAGTAAGAGTAACACTACCAGTAGTAGTAAAAGTATAGGTAAGAGTAAGAGTAAGAGTAAGAGTAAGAGTAAGAGTAAGAGTAAGAGTAAGAGTAAGTGTAAGAGTAAGAGTAAGAGTAAGAGTAAGAGTAAGAGTAAGCGTACGAGTAAGAGTAAGAGTAAGCGTACGAGTAAGAGTAAGAGTAAGAGTAAGAGTAAGAGTAAGAGTAAGAGTAAGAGTAAGAGTAAGAGTAAGAGTAAGAGTAAGAGTAAGAGTAAGAGTAAGAGTAAGAGTAAGAGTAAGAGTAAGAGTAAGAGTAAGAGTAAGAGTAAGAGTAAGAGTAAGAGTAAGAGTAAGAGTAAGAGTAAGAGTAAGAGTAAGAGTAAGAGTAAGAGTAAGAGTAAGAGTAAGAGTAAGAGTAAGAGTAAGAGTAAGAGTAAGAGTAAGAGTAAGAGTAAGAGTAAGAGTAAGAGTAAGAGTAAGAGTAAGAGTAAGAGTAAGAGTAAGAGTAAGAGTAAGAGTAAGAGTAAGAGTAAGAGTAAGAGTAAGAGTAAGAGTAAAAGTAAGAGTAAGAGTAAGAGTAAGAGTAAGAGTAAGAGTAAGAGTAAGAGTAAGAGTAAGAGTAAGAGTAAGAGTAAGAGTAAGAGTAAGAGTAAGAGTAAGAGTAAGAGTAAGAGTAAGAGTTAGAGTAAGAGTAAGAGTAAAAGTAAGAGTAAGAGTGAGAGTAAGAGTTAGAGTTAGAGTAAGAGTAAGAGTTAGAGTTAGAGTTAGAGTTAGAGTTAGAGTTATAGTAAGAGTCAGAATCAGATTCAGAGTCAAAGTCAGATTCAAAGTCAAAGTCCAACTCACTGTCAGAGTCAGAGTCAGAGTCAGAGCCAGAGTCAGAGTCAGAACCAGAATAACAATTAGAATCAAAGTCAGAGTCAGAGTCAGGGTCAGAGTCCGAGTCAGAGTCAGAGCAGGGTCAGAGTCAGAGTCAGAGTCAGAGTCAGAGTCAGTTTTAGTTTCAGAGTCAGAGTCACCAGAGTAAGAGTAAGAATAAAATTAAAATTGTCGTCTTTTGAAAGAGTTAATTCTATCACAGTAGGAATAAAATGATTTTTGATTTAAAATTAAATATGATTAGATTTTTTTCCCCAAACTCGTACAACTCACTGTCAAGCAAACAGAAAACCATCAAAAATCAATTCAACTTTTATTTTACAATAATCAACAAAAACCCAACTGAAAAATGTGATATATATTTAATTTTTTGTTGCCTTTCTTTTATAAATTTCTTCATAAGTAAAAACATATCACAAAGCAAAAAAGAACATAAAAAAGAAAATGAAAATTTAAAATCCATCCAAAAAATGAAAAATATAAGAAATACACCAACCCCCCTCAGCTACTGTTGGTTATGGTATCCTTAGGAAAAGAAAAAAAAATAACTTTCTTTCACTCTTTTGAAAATATTTTCTATATTTTTCGTTTGTTTGTTCATATTTTCATTTTTCTTGCCTCAATCAAATCGAAAACATTCAGAAAATATTTCAACTTGTTCATGTTTTTTTCGTACTACTAGTTTTTTTGTTGTTGTTGTCTCCTCCACCGCTCCAAAATATAAAAAAAAAACTAGAAATAGAAAAAAAATTACATTTTAAGTTTTATGCTCCCCAATTTCACAGTAAAAAGGAATAAAAAAAAATACGTTTTTTTTACAGTATAAAATATTTATAGGGAAAATAAAATTTTTGTTTTTCTTTTTCATTTCGAAGTTTGGATTGTACGAGTGAAATTCGGATAGAAAAGCTTTAATACTGTTTTGCTATGTTTTGTATTTTTTATTTTATTTTTCTCATGCTTTCGTTGCTTTCTCTTTAGTTTAATTTTTCCGTACGTTATTGTTGTTGTTATTGTGGAAAATTGTTATTTTATGAAGGTTTTTTGTGTATGTTATTTCAAAAAATTTTTTAACCGTGGACGCTTATTATGTCTGTTGGTTAAGAATTCAGGTTCTTTGACAGCTCCCATTTCAAATCATGTTGTCAAATTCTATGAAATTCCTGTCTCCTAATAACTAATTTAATGAAAACATAAAACAGTAAACTTAAACACCACTCCTTGTAACATTTATTCGATTATTGCTGTTTTGTTGTTCTTATTTTTCATAAAGTGTATATATTTTGTGATTTGATTCTGATGATTTTGTTTGCTCGGAAAATATATGGATTATTAGAGATTATTTTGGTTAAACTCAAATAAGTGATAAAAATATTACAGTGATATTTGTCATTAAGGTTTTTCGTTGGTGGTTTGATTTTATGTTTTTTCTTATTATGAACAGATTCCGATATAAACGATAAGTATTATGGATAGTAAACAAGCAAACAAATCTTGAGAAATATTTTCGGAAAGAATTAAATGTGGCTTTATTTGGAGAGGTTTAGTATGGATGGATACATTTTTTTTGGATACAAGTTCAGACACAACAAATGTAACTTTATTATTAAACATTAAATTAATTTCATCAAATCACAAAGGAAAAAGAAAATTAAAGAAACGACAAAAATGTTCAAATCTCCTTAAATTTTAACAAATATGCTTCTTCAATTTCCTTTTTGTTTCTCTTGTTCATATCTATTTTCTTTTGACTTTCTTTCTAGTTATGTATTTTTTTCTTCACAACATTCCATAACATAATAAAATTCAACCAACGAACCACTCACTCTACACTAATACCAAGTCAACCAAAAATAATATAAAGTAAAGGAAAAATAAAGGAAAATAACCGTAGGAAAAAAAGAGATGAAGAAAATTCTGTTGGTGACTTTTTCGTTTTCACTCAGTTGTAGTATTTCAGTTAAGTGGATAAATGGATGGTTTTTCTTTTTTGTTTACGTTTTTTATCAAATATTTTTTGTTGTTTTTATTTAGAGAAAATCCGTACGTATTTAGCAGAGAAAAATTGATAAGTTGATTGAAATTGTTACTTTAATTGTTACTGTAAACATAGATGTGTTTAATTTCTTGGCCATAGTTTCTCAAATATTATGTTAAACTTTTGATTAGCGTAATATAAACCTGATTGGCGTTCAATTTCATATTAAAATCTTAAGAACTTCACTAACAATATAGAATGCTTGATTTTAAATAACAACCGTAAAAATGCTTAGAAAATGGTAAATAAAAATAAAAATTATTCCAAGGATTATAAATGGTCTAGGGTTCAAACTTACGATGCAACGGGGGACCTGACCTATAAAAAACCTCTCAGACGCTGGGCATTGATAATATATATATATATGTTGCTTAATTGTAGGATAAACAAGAAAAAGTTATATTATTTTTTCTAGACTATGTAAAGAAACGATGTCAATTTTCCTCAACCAGCACAAAGTTTGGTCTTCAAAGCTAGTTTTCCAGAGAAACTGTTTGAAGCACTACTTTGGATGAAAATTGAAATAACTATTTTCGGTATGGGTTGGTATATCTTACGGTGTTTCGTCTGTGTGTTTTTCATCTGCGGTAAAGTTTTGTATTACCGAATATGTAGGATTGATTACACGGTGCGACAAATGGTAGGGGTCTGTGATCCGCTGGGGTTCTGACTACCAGGAAAAAATATATCGGTAAAAAAAAAGTTATACGTGTCCCGGCGTTTCGCTGGGTCACGTCTAGGAATCGAGATATATCGATTTGAAGTTAGCATGTATCATATAGGGGAAATAGTCACGTTTCGGGGACATAACTCGAGAACGACTAGTCCTATTTTACTGAAATAAATTTAGAAAAATTAAAAATTACAATTCTTTTAATCTACTGATACACTATTTCCTCACACAATCAACAGTTACGCAGTTATAAATAAATGTATAAAGCAAAAAAAATATTTTTTGCGTAAAAAATTAAAAAATTGTATTTTAAAAAATCATGAAAAATTCAAAACGGAAAAAAGTGTCAAGTCTTATTACTTTGACGTAAAGTCACATAATCTGTGCACAAAACGAGACATAGACCATGAAAATCGATGAACGCATTTAGCTTTTATTCACAATTAACTAAGGGTATCTCATTTTGACAAGAATATTGATTTTTCATAGAAATTTTTTTTTAATATTTTTACTGGAATAAACTCCAAAATTTATTGTTTTAAATGTATTTGGACGTGTGTCTATGTGTATTGATTTTATTTTTTTTTTACTTTTTTATTTATTATTTTCTATTTTTTATTTTTTCATTTTTTATTTTATTTTATTATTTTTAGTATAATTTTATTTTATATTTTCATATTTTTATTATATTTTATCATATTTTATTATATTATTTTTATTATTTATTATTATTATTATTATTATTATTATTGTTTATTATTATTATTATTTATTATCATTATTATTTATTATTATTATTTATTATTATTTATTGCTATTATTATTATTATTTATTATTATTATTTATTATTCATTGTTTGTTATTATTATTTATTATTTATTATTATTTTTATTGTTTATTTATTATTTATTTATTATTTTTTTATTATTTATACTTTATTTATTTATTTATTATTTATTTTATTTATATATTAAATTTTTTTTATTTTATTTTTTATATTTATATTATATTTTTATTTTATTATTTTTATTATTTTTTTATTTTACTTTATTATTTTCATTTCATTTATTTGTTTATTTTATTTTTGTTGTATTTCTTATTTATTTAATTTTAATTTGTTTATTTTTTCGTTACTTTTTCAGTATAGTATATCAGTAGATTAATGGAATTGTAATTCTTAATTTCTAAAAAAGTTTCAGCAAAATCGTCCTAGTCGTTCTCGAGTTATGTCAAAAAAAGAACCCCAAACGTGAGAGTTTCTCCTATATGATACTTGCTAACTTCAAATCGATATATCTCGATTCCTAGACGTGAACCAGCGAAACGACGGGACACGTATAACTTTTTTTTACCGATATAACTTTTCCTGGTAGTCAGAACCCCAGCGAATTTTGGCTGTCACACAGTGTTATTATTGATTATTACCCAACGTTATCAATTCCCGCCTAAGTAATATTCAAAAACTATACATCGTGAATCCAAACAATTTGCCAAATGGGCTATATTACTTAAAGTGTGTAGAATTTCATCTTTGTGTAGATTCCAACATTGATGGAATTGATTGATTTCATCTCTTGAGCATTCTCTCACTGCTGCCAAAATTAATTTCTTAATTTTCTCAGAAACATTTGCCCATGGTTAATACTATTCAACATTGAAAGCCAATGCTTTAAGTTTCATAAACTATCTTACACACCGACAGACCAAATCAATTTGTTTCATCAACTGTCGTAGGCAGATATTCAGTTCTTGTGAATCACTATCCATTGCCCATTGGCCCATTGTTTATAGCTTCTAATAACGGCAGGTTTTGCGAATCAACTCGTTTATTGGATTTATTGTATAAATATTCTCTATAATCAAATAGATCGGAAAGAGTTAACCAACTTTTCTAGTAGCAATTAGATCGTATTAATATTGAAAAGAATCAAAAACGTTGGGATTCACACATTGATGAAACAGCATGTGCCCTTCGAAACGTAATTCTTTTTTTCGGCAACATTATGTTTTGCATGGAAAATAAATATCAACTAATTCAAAATTTAATGTTCTCGAAGAGAATCAAAACTCGCACAAAAGTTCGTTCTCCAAAGCTTGAAAGCAGCGTATTAACATATTGTTAAACAATACAACCTCAGAAGCAGGAATAGGGTATTTGATGAATCAAGCTAAGTGAATATGTAATGTGGCATATGAGTTAGCGAATTCAAATGGCATAAATATTGGAATAATTCATGGCAAAGATATCAAAGTTTAGCTTCAAAGATGTGGAAACTCTCTATTTTTATTTTCCTTTTTTCTTTTTTTTTTGTATTTCTTAGTGCCCGGCAGTTCGAGACAATTCAAGGTGTCAGTCATCCCCACAATGTGGCAATGTACAGTAAAATTAAGAACAAAATTTAAAAGAAAAGTTGAAGACCTCTGACTATTAATAATTGTTTTGAACAAAAACCACATTCGAATTCTAAACCTAAACTCATATTCGAATTCGAAACCGTAGCACTCGAATTCGAATTCTAAAGTGTAAAAGTCACATTCGAATAAGTAAGTATTGTATTCCAGTTCTAAATCACAAGATTCACATTTGAGTCCTAAGCCGGAAAAATTGGCTAAAAATTGTCCTAAATCGTAAATGTCGCATTCGATTAAGTAAGTATATTGCATTCTACCTTTAAAATAAAAGTTAAACTCTAAATCGTAAAAATGACATTCATCACAAACTGTAAAACTCGAATTCGAATTCTAAAATTTTACACTTTGCATTCGAATCCGTAAGTATTACATTCATCCGACTGTTACTCGAATTCGAAACCATAAAAGTCGTATTCGAATTTAAAAGTATAAAAACCGTATTCAAATAAATGAGTATTGCATTCAAATTCTAAATCTCAGCATTCACATTTAAGTCCTAAGCCGGATAAATCCCATTCAAGTTCTAAACCGTTAAAGTCACACATGATTTCTAAATTGAAAAACTCACATTCGGATTCTAAAACGGAAAAATTGCATTCGACTTCTAAGCCGCAAAAATCGCATTAAATTATAAGCAGCAAGAGTTACATTTAGATTCTAAGCCATAGAAATCACAATCGATTTCTAAACCTTTAAAGTCGTATTCAAATTCGAAACCGTAAGACTCGAATTCAAAGTTTAAAGCGTAAAAGCATTGAAATTAGTAAGCATTATAGCCACAAAGCAATAGTCGATTTTGGAACCGTTAAAGTGATTCTAAAGTGTAAAAGTCGCATTCGAGTAAATAAGTATTGCATTCGAATTCTAAACCTCAAGATTCATATTTAAGTCCTAAGCCAGATAAATCGCATTCGAATTCTAAACCGTAAAAGTCGCATTCGAATTTGTAGTCGAAAAAGTCGCATTCAGATTTGTATTCGACTTCTAGACCGCAAAAGTCGCACCGAATTATAAGTCGTAAGAGTCACATTTAGATTCTCAGTTGTAAAAATCACATTCTTCTAAATCGTATACCACCCTTAAAGCAAAAGTGGCATTCGAATTCAAAACCACAAAAGTCGCATTCAAATTCTTATTTGCAAAAGTCGCATTCGAATAAGAAAGTGTTGTATTCGAATTCTAAACCGCAAGATTCACATTCAAGTCCTGGTGATGAACCCCCTCCCTTGGGAAAAAATTTTATTTTGCGTATCAGAACCATAAATGACTTGAAATGGTCTAGGTTGTTAATGAAGAGTTTGACGAGGAGTACGTCACGTCTGGAACAGGAACTTAAATGCTGTTCATTTAATAAATCACCCTAGTAGAAAATACGTAAACGCTCACTTTTCTTCTTCACAAATTAAACAAAAATATTGAGCGAATTTGAAAAGAAAAATAGAGCAAACGAATTTTATTGTTGTTTTCTTGTAAATTGGAATAGGTGTTAAAGGAAATTTGTTGATTGTTGTTATTTTTCAATTGTAGTTTTTTTTTTGATAGGGTTAGTAGAGTGAATGGAATTTGTATAAAACACATTTAATTGTTATGGTAATTCAATAAATGTTTTAGTTTGGCGGAAAACAAAGTCGATTTAGTTTTTTGGTAAAATCATGATAAATTTATTTGTTGCTTTTTATTATTATAATTAGGGAAATATGTGTAACTGTGGAATGCATTTTTAAGGAACTAACCAGTGAATTAGATTTAGTCATTCATTATGGTGGGGTTGGGGCAATATATTTTAAATTTTTTTGAGTTTGAATTAGTGCTTGAATTGTTTTGTCAAAGCATGTGGTATTCTCACCTGGTTAAATCTAGACTTCGTTTATCGAAGCGAAAAGGTTTTAAAGTTTTATTGTCTTAGAAGAAGAACTGCCGCTTGTGCTGATGTTAAATTCAGAGTGAAATTCAGAATTCTGAGAATGAATTGTTAATATATCACAATATTGTTTTTGATTTGTTTTGGTTGCTGCACAACCTTTCTTCCTCAGTACAAGTTTAAAAAGAAACATCATATTAAATGGAGCGGTGGAAATTTTCTGAAACTATATAAAACAAAATTTATAGATATTGAAGTTTTCGGAAATCATTGACCATTTTCTCTTGTTTTAGTGTTTCGAAAAATTGGAAAAATCAAGCAATTGATTGAAAATAGCTCAAAAGGTGTTACCGTCCCGTTTATTAAGTCAATGCAATTGGAGCGCATTGACTTCCATTCTGCACTGGTTTTGCTTTATTATATTAATTTTGTGGAAATATCTTTCTTAATTGTCTTCTATATGTAAACTTTTATATGTCATTCGCCAAGATTTTTATATGTCATTCGCCAGTTTATATGTAATTCGCAAAGATTTTTGACAGCTAATTTTCGCTCTGAATTTCAAAAAGCATACGTTAACCGTCAACCCTCTGCTTATTTTGCATATTTTTATTGGTATTTTTGCTCAAAAAATCTATTGAAAAAATATGGTGTAGAAAAGGTTCTTCTTAACTCTATTAATTCTCAAACACATTTCCTTTTAAAAATGTAACTGGCTGCGCCAAGTGTTATAATGAAGCTATTTTTAAAATAATATTTTAACCTTTACTTTTTAATACCAGTAAGAATTTCGTCGATAGCGTTAGGTATATATTAACATATAATTATCATAACCAGCAACTATCCGGGATCTCTTCACATACACTTATAATCGTCACTAGAGAGTATTCGTCTAGCTAGATATATTAACAAATTAACGAATATTTGAAAGTAATTGTTAAATCATCGTTTTTCTCCATATGCCATATGCTCTCAACTGGGACAATGAGAAGAATTGTGGACTCCCGAACGATAATTGCTCGAAGGAAATTTAATGGCATGCCGGTAAATGGGGAAGTTAAAAAATATAGAAGAGAAAAGTAGAGAAAATTGTAGATGAAAAAGTCGATACAGAAAGAAGTTAAAGTGCTGGAGCAGAAAGTTCTCGATGAAAGTTCAATAGAAAGTAAACGACTTTAAAGTAGAAGTAGAACGGGTCCGGTCCAAATCATTGCCACAACATCACATCCGGTTCAACAAATAAAGTTCATGAAGCTTAAACCTCCACCATACGACGGCACATCATCGTTTGGAATTTGCAAATTCCAATTTAAAACAGCAGCTGATCAAAATAACTGGAATGAATCGCATCGTTTTGCAGCTTTAAAAGTGAAACTGAAAAGTGAAGCAGTGAAAACAATTCAAGCAGTTTAAGAACAAAACCGCAGGAAATACCATGAAACTAAGAAGGTTTTAAGCCGCAAGTATAGTAGTGACCATAAACGGGAGATGTACAGAATTGAGTTAAAGGGTTGCTATATACGATTAGGAGAAAGTCTTCAAGAGTTGCATATGCATACATCTCCATGAAACGGATCAAAATCTTGAGACATGTAAGTCAGTTATGGTAACATCAAAATCAACATACAACCCAAGCATATGCATAGGCAAAGACATTTGAGTTGGCACAAAATATTTGTAAATCATTGAAGCCAGCAAGATACCATACAAGAACAGAAGTGGTATCAGAACATGGGTAGGTAACAAGACTGGTGACATGTAGCGAAAAAGAAGCTACATATATCCCGACTTCAAGAGTGGTGGAAAACGCAAAAGGCTCACATGACAAGGGGGAAATAGATGGCAGTAGTTGTTTTATCACATTAAAAACAAGAGCAGCTCACATATTTGTTAGAAAAAATTTGATTAATGGAGATATAGTACCAACGGTGGGCCCAAAAATACAGAAAAAAGCCGAAAAATGCACAGGAAAGATACGATACGAAAGGAACGATACGATATTCAAAAAACACCAAAGGCTTTGAAAAAGGACAACTAGTGTTGCTATAAAATTCACTGCGGAGAAAATGGTTATCTCCAAAATTACAAACATCTTGGGAAAGACATTATACCATCATAACAAAAATAAACGACGTCATTTATCGGAAGAAAAACGGCCAACAGACAAAACACAAATTAGCAAAGCACAGATTAGCACTCTACAAAGGAGGAAATGTAGACTCTGTTCGGAATGAACAGATTTAAGTGATGGAGAATTTGGCAATCATGCAGTCCGATGTAGTAAAAAAACATTAAAACGGGAAAATGCTCTTTAGAGAAAATTGTACCACTATCAAGATTATAAAACACCTAAATAAATATTTGAAGATCACAAAAACCAGTTGCAAAAACAGGAAATTCCGGTTTATCTAATATAAAAATAAAATAAAACTATACAGACTATTATAGAATAGCTAAATGTACCAATTGAATAGAATAAAAAAGAAAGTTCAGACCATAATGAATACTAAACCTGCAAGTGAGTCACTAGTAGGAAACAATCAAGGGACTGCGTGTCTTGCAGGGTTGTAAGCCGACGAGCTTCAGCCAAGTGTGTTCGAACAGAAATATCCCCCAGTTCAGTACAAATAACCAAATATACACACATAACCAGATGATACAATAAGTATTAAATGTTGCGCCTAATGATCAGGCGATTGTAGAATTTGTTGGCAATATATTCAATGATGTAGTAAAATGCTGTCGCATACCCATGCAGTTGTTGTATTCGTTGAAAATATATTCTATGATTTAATAAAATTGTTGAATTTGTTGATAATATATTAACTGATGTAACAAAATGAAATCGGCAAATGTTGAATTTGTTGTTAATATATTCAATGATATAATAAAATTAATGACGGCAGTTATTTAAGTGGGTGGAAAAATATTATAAAATCATTTAACAAAATTACTATCGGCAAATGTTGAATTTGTTAGAAAAATATTAAATGACGTAACAAAATGAATGTTGGCAATTCCTGATTTTGTTGGTAATACTATATGTGTTATTATGGTTTTCCATATTATTCACTGTTTGTGTGCTTTTGTCACTTTTGAATTAAAATGCAATATTTAAAAATATACTTTTTAATGTTTATTTTTAAATTTATTTATAATAATATAAACTTCCTTATAGTAACAATTTGATTTTATTTTTTTATTTTAAAGAATATCGATTTCGACTTACGTCATCCTCAGTTCTTAAATGTTGATAATATGTTGGTAATATATTAAATGATGTTAAAAAATTAATGTCGACAAGTGTTGGATTTGTTGTAAATATTGTAATGAAGAGCTTTCTCATTGGCGAACCAATGAGAATGGCATAGCAGGATGCGTACCTAGAGTAATTTAACGCCGTAACGGCTAAAGCTCAGTCCTCGTGGATTTGATGGAGTAATACCTGCTGCTTCAACACAAATGCAGAAATGTACGCAATTTACGAAAATATACAGGAATGGAAAAAAGATACAAGTGAAAACAGGAGACTCTGGCGACCCCTTTTGCGAAAGAGCCGCGATTAGCACGTCCAACCCCCACAATCATTCCCATATGCCCACACACTCACGCTGCATACACACATACACACACACACACACACACACACCCATACCTACATTCATGCCCGTATAACAAAACAAAGCCATTAAGTTCAAATACAGAAAATTGTTAACTATAAGTAGTTGGTTATTATTTTTAGAGGAGCGGACCGATGAGGGAAAATATTGATTTTGATGTCTCAAAGATAGAGTGGACCAAAAAAAAATTTAAAACCCCGAAATGACGTGATTTTATTGCCAGCGATTCAGTTTTTTTTTTTACGTAATTGTAGTTCTAGGGTACAGTTTGGCTGTACTGTAGAAGAAAACGGATTAAATGTTACCGGCTTTGAGTATTTGGTCTACATAGCTTTATACCATAAGAAGAAAAGTACAATAATATTTGTTGCGACTTATTGACATTACATTGGAATATTTTGATTAAGTCCACCAAACAAGTCGGAGAGAATACGTTCCATGTTCGCCCTAGTATGCACACTAAAGAAATAAAATTCAATTGCAGTTTTTTTTTTATTAATTTTACAAACTTCGTTTTCCTCCCAAACTATAAAGAAGGTAAAATTCGATTGACTACGTTTTACCTCGAATTGGTTACAAAGTAAGGAAATAATATAAAAAAAATCTTGGGAGTCGTGCAATTAACAACCAAAGTGTTCATTCCTAATATATAAGATAAACTCGAGACTTGAATCGTTATTGTTAAAGGATCAGCATAATCCATCAAGTGATTTAAAGTATTGTTAATTTAAATTTTGGAAATTTTATATGAAATTACAATTATCTCGTAGGTTATTGATAAATGTTTTTTTTTTTCAAAGCCAACATAATCAACTTTAATAGATGGCTCCAGATGCTTGAGGTCCCACCTAAATAACCCATGGATGATTGATTAGTTCAAAATCATCTATCAATGATGAATTGATGCATCCCCTCCTCATTGCTCTATAAATGAATTATAATATAAACAGTCATTCACCCAGCATACATCTCCTAAACCCCCCCCCCCCCATCATGCTCACACTCACATATACCCGCATCCACACTCGTTCATGCTTCTAATTGCAATATAAATATAAAAAAAACTTACCCCATGGTTTTTCCTCCAATCCTAGCGTCCTATCCCTGCTCCGTTTAATTCTTCATGCCTATGACCTCAGTTATACCAATGTGTGACCATGATACAGGTCCGAATCGTAATTACAGTGGACATTGATTACCTTCAAAAGATAATGTTCGTTGCGACTATCCACAACCAAGGTGCTGATGGTATGTTAATATTATAGCCGTAGTTTGGTGATTCACCCCCAAAACTAAGGAAATTGTGATCTTCAAATTTGGTAACTATAGATGTCAAGTGTTGTGCTGCCGCCAATACTACGAAACTGTTGCTTTTAAATGTTTATCGATACTATATAGGACGTTCGACTAAGGCGATTGCTGGAAAATCACTATTATATACTAATAGCACGTATGAAATTAAAGCGTCGCTCAAGGCTATCACTGGATGTTGATTCGTTCGTTAAATTAAATACAGACACAGTACACATCGAATTCTTTTTTTTTGGTTTTTGTTTAATTGATTGAAGCTTAATTACAATACACAGATAAATTTGTTTTATTTTCTAAGAGGATTAAATAAGAATTCCTCAGAAATATAGTTACAGTTTATTAATTACACCGACAACAGCTCAATTATTAAATATATCAAAGATAACTGAATTAATATTTGTTACATTCACTTTAATTTATTTCACAAGATAATCAAATAGTAATTCCTTATAAATCTATTTACTGAATATGTTCTTTAAATTAAGTACACAATTAAATCAGTTCATTCAATATTTACATCTAATATAATTTGCCTTAACATTAATTCCATTAATTGAAACTTGAATTTGTTTTATTGTTCATGAGGATCAAATAGTGACTCCTCAGAAATACATACATCGAAGGTCATAGGTAAGTTTATTATTCACCCGACCAGTACTATCACAGATTGATGTGCGAGATAAGATTCCTACTAAAGTCTACTGTTCAAGGCTTCCTAGTATACGACACTATCTTACAAATTTTTCTTGCCAACTAATTGTTCGATAATAATCTAAAAAAGACTAACAAAAATATTGACAAATCGTCCGACGGACAAGCCCGGATTACCTCAAATAAAGTAACACGACAAAATAAAATTAGCTATAACGATTTGGCTATTAACAAACACAATAAATTTTTACTAAAACAAACTTTATCATTAATAGTTCTACAGGCAAATTTTTTTTTATCACAGGTTGTAAGTTTAATCCTACCTCATCACTCGATAGCAAACAAAAATTCACCGTTCATTGGAAGAACAAATATCGACATTAAAAAAACTGAATTAACACAACCACATATGATCTTAGATCGATTGTGGGTTAAACAAAAACTTTCCAGTAATTGACTTTCTATTATTAAATAATTCACCCGCCATTTATCAGTTTTCACACAGGTTATATTTTCTTTTAATGTCAACTCACCACACGTTGAACAAGAATCGGCATTCATGTTATTCCGGTTTGAAAACGATATCCTCGCCTCCAAAAGGATTCCTTCTAATCCCTAATCCTTTACCGGTGATTATATTTGATTCTCGTTTGGTGTTGAGATCCAAAAATTTCCCTTCGATTCTTCCAATTTGGCAATTTTTAATCACAGCTGATAAAAAAAAATCCACTAAACGTGCAGACGTCAAAATTATTGCAATAGAACTACCAAATGGAAAACAATAATATGAGACTAAGAGCCAGAGATAGTATAGTCATCTCTTTTTATAGCAACATTTAGTATCGAAAAACTCGAAAAAGTGTTTCTGTTGAAAGGAAATTTATATTATGCTAATAAATGTTAGGACCTTTTTCCGTTAAAACAAAACTGTTTGTTACTTTGTCATACACAAAATCGTAAGATAATTTAACGAAATAAGTTATTTCCAACACATATGTAAGAAATATTACAAGGAATTAAACGTAAGTTTAACCGATCTTACGATGTTTATGTATTACGAAATAATAACTTACTATAGTATTACAGTGGGCGAGATGGAGAAGTGGATAAGTCAACAACATCTCTTATAAGGAAGTTAAGCAACACTGGGAAGGGTGCGAACTTAAACGGGTGACCGCTTGGGAACTTCACCAGAAAAAAATATATGGAAATATGATTGAATCACATTGAAGCAGGAATATCTCGCCCACGGTATGCCAGTATACCTTATCCAGCAGCCCTGGAAACTGGCTAGGATTCGATGGCCCAATCACCCGTTAATCCGAAAGGTGAATCCGAAATTCAAATGATTAAAGAAACGCATACTAGAAAGATACAAAGCAAAACAAACCGGAATAATAAAATATCGACCCTTAGCTATCGTACCCGGACACGAGTAGGAAACTGGAATGTCAGAACTCTGATAGAAACATCGCGGTTAGCACAAGTTGAGAAAGTAATGAAAGAATATAACATCGAGATACTAGGACTCAGTGAAGTAAGATGGAAAAACAGTGGAGAGTTAACAACAAGCGAAGGAAATTACATGATGTTCTCTGGTAAATCCAACACACACGAACAAGGCGTAGCAATATTAACAACACCTAACGCAAAGAAAGCACTTCTCGAATGGAAACCAATCAGTAGCAGAATAATAACGGCAAGATTCCAATCGAAAATTAGAAATACAACGATCATACAGTGCTATGCACCTACCGAAGAAGCTGATGATGCGACAAAAGATGAATTCTACGAACAGCTCCAAGCAACACTGGCTAGTGCACACCGAAATGACATCAAAATAATACAAGGGGATTTCAATGCCAAAATTGGAACCAACAACACCGGAATGGAATCAGTCATGGGCAAGAATGCACTAGAATCAACACGTAACAATAATGGAGATAGGCTCATCCATCGATTGTTGTGTCACAAATCAACTATTCATAGGAGGCAGCAAGTTCCCACACAAGAACATACATAAATACACTTGGACATCACCAAATGGAAGAACCAAGACTCAAATTGATCACGTACTGGTGAATAAGAAGTTTCTATCCTCACTACAAGACGTCAGAGCAAAGCGAGGAGCAGACATACACAGCGATCATCAACTGGTAATTGCAACATTCAAAATTAAACCAGCCGCTGTAAAACACAACAAGTCATGTCAGAGGAAATTTAACATCAACAGATTGAGCGACAAAAATACAAATAACATCTTCAAAGAATCGCTCCAGCTCAATCTACCAAACAACGAAACCACCAGCATTGATGAAAAATGGGAACAAGTTAAAGAAGCTTACGTCAAAACTGCTACAGATGTGCTTGGATACCAAGAAACCATGGATTAGCGATGATACATGGAAGAAAATTGAAGAGCGTCGTCAGCTCAAGTTGCAATTGTGTCACCAGAACACAACCGAGATCCGCAGCAAATATGAAAGTACAGCAAAACAAGTTAAAAAGATGGCAAGGAATGATCGCAGAAGATATACAGAAAGCATTCTCAAGACTGCAGAAACAGCAGCAGCTAATAGAAATATGCGCACACTACACAAATGCGTGAGAAAGGTCACCAACAAATATACAAACACTCCACCAATAAAGGATGAATCTGGTCAAACCCTCACAACACATGAACAGCAGCTAAATAGATGGAAAGAATACTTCGAAGACAACTGCCACCAACATGAAGATAACTTGCAGTCTCCGGATGACAACTATAACGAAACTATCAGCACCCATCCACCAACGGAACGGGAAGGTAGAGATGCCATACAGAAACTCAAGAATAACAAATCTGCTGGTACAGATAATATATCAGCAGAATTACTCAAAGCAGATGTAAACACAACAGCAGAAGCTCTAACACCACTATTAGCTGATGTATGGAACAAAGGTAAAATACCAACCAAATGGAAAGAAGGTTTAACCATAACAATCCCAAAGAAAGGTGATCTAAGAGAATGCAAAAATTGGAGAGGTATATCTCTGCTCAACACAATAATGAAAATACTAGCGATGATCATTCTCGAAAGAATATCCCCACCAATTAACATGAAACTAAGAAACGAACAAGCCGGCTTTAGGCCAGGAAGAAGCTGTACCGATCATATCAACACAATCCGTATCATCATAGAGCAATCAAACGAATGGAATTCACCATTGTATCTCCTCTTCGTGGACTTCGAACGCGCCTTCGACTCAATTAACAGAAGCGCAATATGGAAGACACTTTGTGAAATGGGCGTCCCGAAGAAAATAGTTGATCTAATCAAAGAAATGTATCGGGATGCTGGAAACAGAATACAATACAAAGGACAGCAAAGTGATAAATACTACAACCACCGAGGAGTGAGACAAGGTTGTGTACTATCCCCGCTACTATTCCTGATAGTACTAGATAGTATCACGAGAAAGCTCGATGATGCAAGTCCTAATGGAATCCAATGGAACACAACAAGCCGGCTCAATGATCTAGACTACGCAGATGACATCTGTCTACTTACACACACACATACGGACATGCAGCAGAAAATACAGAAGCTATCAGCCCTTGCACATGAAGTCGGTCTCAACATTAATATCAGGAAAACAAAGTCTATGAGATTGAACACCAAAACGATAACACCAATTACCATCAACAATACACAAGTGGATGAAGTCGACAAATTTGTGTACCTTGGTTGTACTGTAGCAAAAACAGGCGGGACTGAAGAAGATATCAGTCAGCGTATTAACAAAGCTAGAAATACGTTCAATATGCTTCACAAGATCTGGAATGCATCCGTCCTGTCAAGAAAGACAAAGCTACGAATGTTCAATGCATGTGTCAAGTCAGTACTGCTATATGGGTGTGAAACGTGGAAACACACAAAGAAGATCACAAATCAACTACAGGTGTTTGTGAACAAATGCCTGAGAAGACTGATCAAATGCTTCTGGCCGAAAACCATCAGTAACCAGGAACTTCTACGACAGACAGAGCAGTTAGACATTGAGTCCGAGATAAGACAAAGGAAATGGAGATGGATAGGACATACACTGAGGAAACCAGCTATAGATATAACAAGGATGTCCCTAGAGTGGAATCCACAAGGTAAAAGGAGAGTTGGAAGACCACCCATGACGTGGAAGAAAACGGTGCTAGCTGAAGCAAAACAAATCGGCAAGACATGGGGTGAACTGAAAGCGATTGCCCCGAACAGAGTCAGATGGTCCAGCCTAGTAGACGCCCTATGCTCCTAAATGGAGATAAAGGGAAAAAAAAAAAAAAAAAAATAGTATTACAGCAAAATGTAGTTCTATAACGGAAAGATAAATTAATAAAAACAATAATATCCCTATAAGAAATCGAATACATAACTAATTGTAGGATAATAATTTTTAGCTATTGCGACGATTGGACAAATATGCACAGCCGTTTGAGGTTTGAAAATTTTGTTGAGCAAGTACGGTTGGTGTCCGAAAAATTCAAATTTTAGTAGTATGGTAAGGTAATGCGGGTGAAAACACAATGTGAGTCAATAATAGGGGATTGTAAAGGAAATACTATTGTTAATTGTTTTATGCGAAGAACCAATTTATGTAACGGAAACTATATAAAAATATGTCTATAGATCGTGGATGGATGAGAAACTATTATGAACTACGTATGGTAAGCAAAATTGTGAATTATGAGAAAACAGACATTGAATAAATCGGAAACCCTACCGCCCTACATTATCATACTCCAGTCCACATAACAATATATTCAATGATAATTAAAGATAATAATTTAAGTAGTTGGTAATATATTAAATGGTGCAACAAAATGGCTGTCGGCAATTGTTCAATTTGTTGGAAATCTATTAAATGATGCAACAAAAAATAAATGTTGGTAATTGTTGAATTTCGCAGAAATATATTTAATGGGGTACCAACTGTTATTCAAAACGGTTGTAATAAATGTATTAGAAACAAGAATTTAGGTGCACGAACAAAACCCAGTTTTTGTATACAAAAAAAATCATGCTATTAACTACGACTTTTTTTTATTCAGTTTTACACTAGCGTTTCATTACTGTTATTGTGTTAATTCAAACAAAATTTTATATGATTTTAAATTTATTAGAGCAAAATACTGGCAAAATAATATATTTTGAAATTTAAGGTTCTTATCTTTATGCGAATAAGTACCCAAATTTTATACTATCAACCTTTGTAAAAACTACAGAGGTTTTGAATAAAATTTTTGTAATAAAAAAAAAGATATACAACATTGAACTCATTCTGCTGTACATTTGTACAGAGCAAACAAATTTCAAATTTTTGTTTTCTTATTAAGTATTCTAACTTAATGCAACTACACACAAAAAAGAATTGATACCGAATAAATAAATTGCTCTAAAGATGTAATTTTATTTCAATTTAATCTGTTTGAGTAAGTTTTTGCGTTCATTTTAAGAACCACTGTCATCGTTGTACAGTCGTACCACTAGTTCAATTATGAATTTTTTAACTGAAAAAAATGGTACCATTATAATAAAAAAAAATTGCTATCGAAAATGATTTTATTGAAAAGCCCAAATTGGACTAACGATTAAGAACTATCTATATAATATTAAACTTCACGATATGTTTTAATCTAAACCTATCAAGAAAGAAAAATAAATAAACAATTAATTGACTAAATAAACAAAGTGATCCAAAAACATCAATTTGTTTTTTTCAATTTTTTCCATCGACTGTCCAAAAATTACCAAAAATCCAAGCAAATACCAAGGAAATTTCATGAACCAACAACATACAAAATGAGAAAGCAAATCAAAAGAAAAATATCATTCCGGACCGGATGAAGAGAAAATATGATTAAAAAAGACGATCAGTTGTATTGAACGCACTGATTCTCGTAGAAGAAGCTTGTTTATACAAATGAACTTCTATGGGTTAAACAGCTTCGTAACAACACCAATGTGTGAACTTAGATTGATTATAGGTTGAATATGGATTGACTATAAATTAAAAATATTGGATGTGTTTTATTTGCATTGGTTATGAATTGAATTTGAATTTAAATTGGGATTGAATATGATTTAGATATATATTGGGTATATATTGGATATGAATTGGGTATGGATTAGATATGGATTGAAAATGGATTGGATATAGAATGGATATGTAATGGATATGAACTGGGTAGTTAATAGTTATAATTATTATTTTTTATTAAAAACCGTTAAAACGTAGTTCAAACAAAGATTTTTATCTGTATTTTGTCATTTCGATATCAACGGATCTTGACTGTTTGGGTGCTTCACTAAGCGACTGACGAATATAACAGAAGTTGAAGTTCTACAAGTATTTCCTCCTGAAGACTGGATTTAACCAGTCTAAAAATGGTTTTTACATACAAGTTACATACCTGACAGTTATAAACCGCATGATCACATTTATCTAGATTGTTTAGCAGCCAAACGTAAATGCTAACTACACCACACTGACCATAAACCATAAACGTTTTTTTATCAGTTTTGAATATTTTACTCTCGTTTCTTATTTTTTTTTTTTATAAGAAGTGCTGTGTAGTAGGAATTACAAAATGTGTCACAACAACACATAGATATTTTTTAAGACGTAGATCACACAACAACATGTGTCTTGAGGTATAGGTGGACGCTTTTTTTAAATCTTTGTGGATTGAAGGCACTCGAGACTATTGATTCGGGCAAAGCATTCCATGTGTACGATGTACGCACAATGAAATACCTTTGCATTCTATTACTATGATAGTGAGTAACCTCGACAGTCCGACCATTTGTCTGAGGCATTATGGACCTGATTTCATTCGAGCACTTCTGGTGACGATATTTATAAAAAACAACGAGGTCAGCAACAATGCGACGATGTTGTAGGGAATCAAGATCTAATGTTAAATCTCGATCACCAACAATTCGTATAGCTCGCTTTTGAACATAGTCCAAAAGAGCCAGGATAGTAACAGATGCAGCGCCCCAAACTTGACAACAATACTCCATACAGGGACGAATATAGGACTTATAAATGTGGAGTAATTGATGCGAAGTAAAATATTTTTTTCATCTATTGAGGAGGCCGAGTTTTCTTGACGCGCTCTTTGCCATGGCCATTATATGATCGTTCCAGAGTAAGTCATTGGATATTGTGACTCCCAATAAACGAATGCTTTCACATTCGCGTATTTGGTCGTCACACATATTAATTGAAATATCGTTGGGAAACTCGGTCTTTGATCTGGAAACAATCAATAGCTGTGTTTTGGTGGAATTAAAATTGACCAAATTTTTATCACCCCAATCGGCGACTTTCTTTAGGTCCTCGTTTACATTTATGGCAGCGTCTCTCCAGACGGAATTTATTCGTTCATGCATTTTACCTTTTGAAGATAGGGGGACGAATGATTGTGCAGTGTACTATCATCTGCAAAACTATTTATTGGGTTATTGGTGATTTGCAACAGTTCGTTGATATAAATTAAAAATAAAATGGGAGATAAAACTAAGTCTTGGGGTACACCAGCGGTTATTAATTTAGACTCAGAAGAAAAGCCATCTATAGATACCAAGATGTATCGGTTAGACAGAAAGTTTTGAATCAACTTCACGACTGCGGGATGAAAACCGTACGCAACGAGCTTGTTGATCAAGTTGGCATGCCAAATTCGATCAAATGCTTTTGAGATGTCTAATGCGATCACGTACGTTTCACCACCTTTCTCAAGTATGCTATTCCAAATATGTGCCACATAGTTCAATAGATCGGTTGTTGATCTTTTGTTTCTAAAACCGTATTGGCTGTCAGATATCAAATTGTTGTCTTCCAAAAATTTGGATATGTGTGAATTAATATAGTGCTCGTATATTTTAGACATGACTGGGAGTAAGGCTATTGGTCTATAATTTGAAATATCACATTTCGTTCCTTTTTTTGAGACAGGCTGGACATTAGCCAACTTCCAGCAGGATGGAAAAATCAGATTTATAGGATTTATAAAATATTTTGGTGAGAGTTGGTGCAAGTTCTTTTGAAAATGTTTTTAGAATAACAGGAGGAATGTTGTCCAGACCGGAGGCTTTGTTATTGTTTAACCCTCTTAAAAGTTTTTCGACAATTTTGGGTTTGAAATGTAATTGTTTCATATTGACTCCTGAAGACTGGATTTGGGGTATTTCTTTAGGAGTTTCTAAAACTGTTGAATTTGAAGCAAAGCGTTCTGCGAACAATGTGGCTTTCCTTGCAGGGTCAATAATGATTGAGTCACCATCAATGATAGGAGGGATAGAAGATGTAGTACCACAATTTAAAGAATTAATGCCACTGTAAAAACTTTTGTCAGAAATTGACATACTCGAAAGTTTTGCCGCTTTCGCTCTGTCAATCTCTGCTTTTTCGTTTTCAATTATCTGGTTTGATATTTTATTAGCCTTTAAATATTGGGATCGATTAACAGAGTTCTTTTTATGAATCCAAATATTAAATAATCTAGGGAACGAATTTGTTAATACCGAATTGAATGGTTTCAGTAAAGTTTTGAACAGAAACACTTACATCGTCAGAATAAAAACAATGACGACCAAAAGGGGAACCTTGAAAAAAACTTCGGAGACCATTGGTGTCCATTTTTGAAAAGTGAAATATTTTACGGGGTTTGGGAACTCTAGTTTGTAGCAAATCAGTTTTGATAATTGATGTGATTAGATAATGGTCAGAATTTCCAATACTACCCTTATCGACATCGACACTCGTAATATCTGGCATAGATGTGAGATAAAGGTCTAAGAGAAAACTTTTATCACCGCCATTACGAGGAGTGAAAGTTGGGCTTTTTACAATCTGCGTCAGGTCGTGCGATGCAGCAAATATTTCTGCCTGCCTTACATTGTTGTCGTCGTCATCGGTCATTTTGGAAAATTCTAACCACGATCTGTTGTGGACGTTGAAGTCACCGGTAACGAAAACCTCACAACTTTGAAATTGTGCTCTAATTTCGTCGACAACATTAGTCAAGAGATTAAAAAAATTGGGATTATGTTTGTTTGGGGACCGGTATAGAGCTATTGTGAAAAAAGAAATTTCAGGTAGACAAACCTTTAATACTACTGTGCTGTAGCCATCATCATGTACTTCATAATTTGGAAAGCGTTTATTTGCAACACTCTCATGAATGTATGCACATACACCTTGATGGAGTTTAAAAGCTGATTCAAGCCTATATTTGTGATTTAGTCTTACGTCATAGGGATAGTTTTCAGAAACTTGTGTTTCTGTTAGAAAAAGAATATGCGGTTGGTCGTGCTCGAGATGATGTTGCACGGCGTCCCGGTTGGCATTCAATCCACAAATATTTTGAATGTGTATTTTAAAAAATTTTTTATCAAATGTGATAGTCATTTGATCAAAATATAATTTGTTTTAAAAATGGGTAACTAAACAATAAATCCTATCATATAATAACATATGACATAGGCCAATATTTCATGATAGGATGTTAGAAATAATAAACAGGTGAAAACAAAATTTTTTAAAAATTTGAATGGTTACTAAAATATTTATCCATATTGTTCCCACGAGTTTAGACGCAATAACGGTCACCAACAGGCTTTCGTCTATACCTGTTAGAAGTCTATATACAACTGGGCTCGCCAAGTCCCGTATCACGGTCTAATCAGACCAGTGACCCCTGAGGGTGTTATAGTTGGAATGTACCTTCTTCTATTCCACAATTATGCCATGTATAAAAAGAAAATTTAAATAATAGCTATACAAGTGCTCATGAATTTCAAGAATATCTAATTGAAATCTAAACCACCGGTTGACTTCTATGAAAATATAAAAAAAAAATTTTCGGATTAACAAAACCATAAAAAAGTAAATATCCATTTTCAAAGTCAATGCTCGTTTCGTTTTCCATTTATTCTACTTTTTCTCATAATTTTCTATTTTATTCTGATGAAAATCGTTTTTTATGGTAAAAGCTCTGCAATGACTTAACGAGACGAAGAAATAAAGAAAATGTATTTTTTTATGGTTATCAGTTATGTAATTGAAGAAAAATTTGAATTATATGAAGAATTGAGAAATATCATTTTTATTTTAAATGGATTTAGATTGATTTATTTGTATTCTATCATATTTGTAGTTCTATATTAAAATATCTCCATCAACGTTAAAAAGCTGCAAAAACTAAAGAAATCTTGAAAAATACTATGCAAGAAAGAGTAGTTTTCTCAAGCTAATTTTTAACAAAAAAAAATCCGAAAAAATAAAACACTCAAGCAAATATCAAGATCCATAGCAAATAGATTACTTATCCCACAAAGTTTTCCGATTTACCTGTGAAAATAGCATACTTCCTATATTTTCTTATAACCTTTAAAATTACCTTTTCTTGACACTCAATAAAAGACCAAGATAACTGGAATTTATCACAATATTTCCAAACAATACCTTTCCTCAGCTATAATTTCTTAAAAAACTCTTCCTAAACAAACTCTCCTTATCCTTTTTCTAATCCATATCCATAAATGTTAAAATATAACACAACGAACATCTCCTTTCGAATATAACCATAAAAGATGATACAATAAATCGAAAACAATCACTTCTTTGTTCTTTTAACCAATAATAAAACTTAGCCAAAAGTACAAATCTTTTTCACCATTTTCCCAACAAAATTACATTATATACATATACATATTCTACGTATATACCATATACACGGAATGATTTTCGTCGAGATAGAAATATTTATATTTCGGATAATATAGCAAAAAAAAAATAAAAATAAAAATAAAATAAAATAGTACAGAGAAGGCAAACTGAAACCACCACTATCACCATCACGAATAACAACAAAAACTTCAACAAAATATATAAAACGACGGAAAATAAACAGAACAGAAAATGTATAGGAATAAAAATACAACAACAATAAACAAAGCGAAAAATACTGAACAAAAAATATAAAATTTTTCAAATCAATAAAATAGAATAAAAAAAATAAACTTTTGTTTACATGTTGTGACATAAGTCGTATGCGTTCATAGCTAGCAATATCTATATAGGTAACTGTTTTTAATGTAGCTGTTTTGAAGTGATGGGGTTTTTGATTTTATATAGCGATATTGACTAATATTATTTTCTAAGGAAATTGTTTTATCATTACTCCCCACCTAAACCAGTTTTCCGAAAAACAGCTAAAATTTATTTCCTTACATATAGGCTCTGTATTTGGTGTGAAGGACTTCTGTGCCCGACTTATCCAGACCCATATTTGCTGAGTGCTGACCTTACAGTTGAACCCGGGAAGCAAGGATCTAACTCGGTTGGTTCGGGAAGTATGAATTTTAACTTGCATATATTTTTCCGCGAGAATCTTAAAATTTTAACTAATATCTACATCACATTTCTTAATGGTTAGTTCTTATTCCAGAGTCTAGATGTCACACTTTATTTTATACAAAATGATTATTGCTTCTATCATACCATCTCTCTGAACAGCTGCAATAGTTTGTGACCATTTGACCTAACACATCACTATTAGTTTTGACTTTGAAGACCAATGCGTTTTGGTTAATTTGTTCATTTCTTCTTCGTCGTATGGCACACGACAATTTTGACTCGGCCACTCTTTTCTAGATCTAGAAATCAATCAAGCCTGACCTAACAAAACTTATGGTCTGTTAGCTCAACTGATATGCTGAACTATCATAAAATCACTGTGCTATCATATATCCATCGTTCAAAGCTGTATGAGTAACGATTCGGCAAAGCTCGATTAGTAATAAATATAGGTCATTGACGAGAAACTGACGACACTCAACCGAATACAATCTGTGAAGCTGTGCATATCGTAACTCGTTCTTATTTTATGTTTTAATCCTAATTGCGCTTGATATATCAATTAGGTTAAAGCAGAGCACCTGGAAGTGAGCCAGAGATTTTATAAACTATAAATACGACAAATTGCAGTTCTTTTCCATCAACTGATTTATCTCATAGTATCGAGTTTTGTATCACTATTATACTGTTCCAATCTAGTGTTTTCAGCACACTCTTCTGTAAACAATGCGTGACATAAGTGTCAGCGCTAGCTAATATCCGGCTCCAAGGACCAAAAATTGAGGTTTCTGCCGGTAAAAAACTGCTATGTTTCAATACAAATCTTATTTTTATTTTGTTTATTTTGTTACTTATGCTGCGTTGCGATGGTTTTTTTTTATCGTTTATTCTCATCAAATGTATATATTCACTACTAATTATCCAGTGGTTTATTAATTACCTTTAAAGGTAATTAGTAGTGAAATAAAAGTTAATTTAATTACAAATATGTCTAAAATTAATATGTACATATATACAAAAATTAACTGCACTTATAACTAATATTTTATTAAATATTTATTTATATTTTTTATTTTTTTTTTATATCACCTTATTTTTTCTCTTGATTATATATTGATTTTTTTTATATTAGCTAAATTTTACTTTATTCTTTACAAAAAAAACAACTCCATTGATGATTTGTAAAACAGTTTTAGGTTATTTTTGAATTTAATAAATGATTCAGATCTTTTGATTGCATCTGGTACTTTGTTAAAAATTAATGGCCCAGAGAATGTTATTGATTTTCTGCCAAATTCCGTTTTGATATTGTGAATACTTAGTTTATTCAAATTTCGTGTTGCATAATTATGATCTATATAGTTAAATATCAAATTGGACGAAGATAATCCATTTAAGGTTTTGTACATATATATATCAATCTGTAGTTCATGTAAAATTTGTATGGGAAAAACTAAGTGTTCATCTCTAGCATATAGTTCGGAGGTGGAAAATAAAGCAGGTAATTTGAACACCGCTTTAATACTTTTATTTTGCATGACCTGTACCTGCTTGATTCTCGTTTCCGAAGCTGTACCATAAACTAGGATTCCATAATTTATACGCGAGTGAATAAATGAGAAACAGATCATTAGCAAGACATTTGTAGGAACATACTAAGATAATTTTCTTAGTAGACCAACAATTGGAGCAATTTTATTGCAGGTGTTATTAATTTGATCTTGCCATGTCATGTGTTCATCAAGTATTACTCCTAAATATTTGACAGAGTTAACTCTTTCAATAGTGAGACCACAAACTTGAAGTAGAGGTAAGCAATTTATTGATTTATATGGCGAGTGAAACACAAGAAATTTGGTTTTTAATATATTAGTGAAATCATATTAGATTTAAAGTATTCCGTTAATACAGTAAAATCATATTTAATACTATCGAATATGCTCTTCGGATCTTCAGTTTGATAAAATAAAGCAGTGTCATCTGCAAATATTCTAACTTGACCAATCAGCTGTAGGCTTGAAATGTCATTAATAAATATAAGAAAAAGGAGTGGCCCCAAAACACTTCCTTGAGGAACACCACATTGAATATCAAGCATTTCACTACATACTCCATTGAACATAACATATTGTTTTCTGTTAGATAAATAACTCTTCCGTAACATTAGGATCTCACCTCGAATGCCATAACTGTATAACTTAGCTAGTAGCAGATCATGGTCAATGCAGTCAAACGCTTTTTGCAGATCCAAAAACAAAGCTCCAACAATTTTTTGTCTATCTAGAGCAGTATAAATCATACTACAAATTTCAACTAATGCTAGTTCAGGACTAAGCCCCTTTCTGAACCCATATTGGAACCTGTAAAAAAACTTATTTTTGTTTAAATATTCAATCAAACGAGTAGCAATAATCTTTTCCAGTATTTTATCAAACACAGACAATGTAGATATCGGTCTATAGTTATTGATATTATCATGATCACCACTTTTCAAGACAGGGATAACTTTCGCAATCTTTAAACAGCTTGGATAGACTCCAGTTCTTAATACCTCATTAGAAATATCCGACAATACACAAGAAAAAAAGAAAGCTCTACATTTTATTACACTATTACCTACATTGTCCGGACCACCGCCCTTACTGTTTTTTAATGAGCAGATTATGTTAAATACTTCTATTGGTGTTATTGAAGAAAAGTACATGGAGTTAGAACTATTAGGAATCGTATTGAACTTGTATATATTTCTGTCTGAATTGATAGTTTCCTATTGAACTACCAATTTTAACAAAATGATTATTAAATAAGTTGGCAATATCAGCAGAGGTACGAAAAACGCGACCATCACAGCTAATAGAGTCACAATCAACAGATTTGCTCGAATGGTTTTTATTTAAAAATAAATTAACATTCTTCCACAATTCAGTTTGGCTTGAGTCAACAAACATTTGATTGAAATATTGTTTTTTTGCTATATATTTTTTCGACTTTAATTGTTTACTGAGGCTGTCTAGTTCAGATTTTACAGTGACATCATTTCTATTTAATTTATGTTTCTTCAGAAGCTTATTTTTCCTACGAATCAAATGCCGTAATCCATGGACACAATGTATTTTTAAGTTTAGCCTCAACACTTTTAGTTTTAGTAAATTTGTCAATTAACTCATTATATTTTTCACTAAGCATTATAAAAATACTATTTGGCTCCATACTATCAAATGGTACTGAATACAAAAATTTATCAAAACTTTCATTTACTTTTTCAAAGTCTGTTATGCGCTTTTCAATCCTTTTTCTTTTGTATTTTAATGCAAAGCGAAAGTTGGAGAAAAGAAAATTATGATCACTTAAATTGGAATATATAGTTGATGTAGAAACATTATCAACGTTAAAAAAGCTGGAGACAACATGGTCTAGAATATTACCACTAGCAGTACGTGTAACATTGGTATTAGTGACAATTAAACCAAAGCTAAGTAATAAATTCTTATAGTTTGTCACAAAATCTAATTGTTTATTTGATGGAATGTTTATATCACCAAGTTATCATATTTCCTATCCTTTGAAAGCTGAATTTCTAAAAAATCCATAAAGGAAACAAGGTTAGAATCTGGTGGACGATAAATTGCCCAGAGCTTGGTACCCACAAATTTGGAGAGCTCAATTTCAATAAATTGAAATGGGTACTGGCCATAATCAGCATTCAAGAGTCGAAATTCAATATCCTTCCTAATAAATAGTGCCAGACCACCACCAACTCTATCATCTCTGCAAGAAAATATACTGTTATAATTGTTTATATTATAGGTCATTACATTCTTACTCTGCACCCAGGTTTCTGAAATTACTATAATTTGAACATCAGATTTCAAAGAATCAATAAATTCCAAAATGCCATCAAATTTATCTAAATTATTCATACTACAAATATTAATTTGTAGAACATTCAATTGTTTTACATTGGAAGTCACAGAACAGATATTTTGTTTTACTATGAAATCATCAACATTTAAAAAATACTCATTGAGTTTATTAGCCATCAATGAGAAAAGGCAAAAAATAATAACAAAACTCCATGTTTAGTTCCATCAAAATAATGATAACAATTTGATAAAAATGAAAAACAAACTCAACTATGCAATTCCAGAAGGTACAATTAACAAAAACCCAAAAAATCAAAATCAAAAAACCTGAATCACCCGTCAAGAGAATTGTATATAATAACCATAAAATTAAATAAAAATTTTGTAATAAACTATGTAGGTGAGATGTATACAAATAATTATAGAAACAAAATCTCAATTTAAATAACTTTAAATAAAAATATACTAATATAATATATAAAATATGGAGGAGCTGAAATCTCACAGCTCTGAGATATCAAGACTTCGGTCTGGGTTAAGGATTTTGATATAGTTTTCGGCAAAAAACTTTTATGAGGACATGGTTTTTAGTTTTGGGCAGCGATGTACATCAAACATAACTCTTTGTTAAAGTACAAGTATTTTTTATCCCTGTTTAAAAATTTATTACAAAACTAACACGAAACATCATCACGTTGCCGGAAAATTATAATCAAAATTCCAAAAATATTGTTAAATTAAATAAAATCAAACTTTTTCAAATGCCAAAAATATTCCAAATATTAGAATAAAATCAAATATTTAAATATTTTCTAAATTCCAATAATATTTCAAAAATTCTTAAAAATTCAAACTTTTTCCAAAATTCTAAAAACATTGCAAAAATTATTACAAAATCAAAAATTGAAACTTTTTTCAAAATTCCAAAAATTATTATAATATCAAAAATTAAAAATTTTTCAAAATTCTAAAAATATTTCAAAAATTCTTACAAAATCAAAACTTTTTTAAAAATTCTAAAAATATTGCAAAAATTATTACAAAATCAAAAATTGAAACTTTTTTCAAAATTCCAAAAATTATAATAATGACAAAAATTAAAAATTTTTCAAAATTCTAAAAATATTTCAAAAATTCTTACAAAATTAAAACTTTTGCCGAAATTCTAAAAATATTGCAAAAATTATTACAAAATCAAAAATACAAACTTTTTCAAAATTCCAAAAATATTTCAAAAACTATAACAAATTCAAAAATTTCCATGTCCAATCTCATTTTAAATTACATTTACGTCATAAAAACAGCTACATTTTTTTCCCAAAAAATTGGCTAAAAAAATAAATGAAATCATTTTTTGACACTCTTGACATTATTTTTTGACAAACTTATAATGCCATAATTCTCAATAATAATAATAATATATCAAGTCATACGAACTATTAATTTTATTTTTTTCTAAAAAAATTGGGTAAAAAATAAATAAAAACCTTTCTTTTGACACACTTGACAACATTTTTTGACAAACTTATAATGCCATAATTCTCAATAATAATAATAAAATTCATTTCAAACAAACACTTTTATTTTTTTTGCAAAAATTAGGTAAATACCAGGGTTGTAACGTATAATACGGTAACGTATAAAACACGTATTATACGTACGTATAAAACGTACAGTATAAAACACACAATTATTTACTTTTTATACCGTATAAAAGTAAAATCCTTAATAGATAAAAATACATTTATATAACATTATCGCGGGCGTATTATTTATCGTACTCGTGATATTTAATATTTATAAAGTCTAGATTTCTGGACCAATAGGAACAGTTGCTTTAGAAAATATAGCGTCGTCATGATAATTTCTTACCGAATTATTCCTATTAGTTCAGAAAACTTCCACATTTAACGTAAATGCTTCTTTTCAAAATATAATTATTTGTTTTCAAAACAAATTTAGTCTGCAATAATTTGACATTTCCAACCAAACCTATATTATTCATTAATGACCAAAATTGATTTTACTCACTAAACTTTTTCGTTTGACGTAAATAAATACATATTTTAACTATTACAACTTTTGTATAAAAAGATTTGATCTACAAGAACCTGATATTTTGAAACTGTGTCTATTAATTGGAAGTGGTGCAACCCGGATTCACACAACAAAAATTTTTTAAAAACATCTCTCTAATAATCTCTAATAATTTCCCTAACTGCTATGAAAAAAACGACATTTATTCTGCAACAACATAATATTTCCCAGCTGTTCTTATTAGGTGGGAGGAGCTGAAGTTGGATTGAACCATATTTTATATATCATGAAGTGTTGATGACAAATAATTAAGTTCATGAGCCAAATGTTTCTAATCCAAAATGTTTCCCATTAAATAAATGTTGGAATCAAAATGAAAGAAAATCATATAGTATACGTGTTGAAAAATTCAAAAATAATTTAATTGCTTGAGTTTAAGTGCTCAAAAAAATCTCTAATATATAATTCAAAATTTTCAATATTCAAATCTAGTGAATTAAAAATTATTAACCAGTCTTTCGTAAAAGTATAAAAATATACATTCAAATAACATCTAGAATTTAAATAGTTTTTGTTATAAATTATAAAATATATAAATAATTTATAACTATGTAATTATATTTTTACTAAAAAATATATATTTTTACTAAAAATATAATTAATATCTGAAGTAAGAAGCATTTTTAATTTTTTATGAATGACTTTCAAAAACAAAATATTATTATACGTTTTATACGTTATATACGTTTTATACGTTACGTATTATACGTGTAACGTATAAAACGTTTCATACGTGTATATTAACAACCCTGGTAAATACTAAATAAAAATCTTTTGACACACTTGACAACATTTTTTTGACAAACTTATAATGCCATAATTCTCAATAATAATAATTAAATTTCATTTCAAACAATTTTATTTTTTCCAAAAAATTGGGTAAAAAAATAAATAAAAATCTTTCTTTTGACACACTTGACAACTTTTTTTTGACAAACTTATAATGCAATAATCTAGTTTTTGATCTCACATACCAATCCCGACCATCAAGATTTCTCCAAATTCAATGTTCCTACTCGTAATCACTTAAAATGATCGTTTTTTAAGCCAAAAATTTGAAAATTTGCTATTTTTGACACACATAATGATTTTTTTGACACAGTTCCGGTACAGTTATCGAACACAGCGTCCTTTCGGACCTGTCTTTTGAGTATACCTATTTTTAGAAAAAAAAAATTTTGAAATCCCTCCAGCGGTTTTCCCTGCAGCGTAGGTAATGACGGCCGGACGGCCGGCCGGCCTACAGACAGACATACATTTTTTTTTTTTTGCTTTTTTAGAATCAGGAGGTCCTAAAACGTCGAGAAATGTCAAAAAAAGTGGAGGTAAGAATTTCACTTTGAGCTCATGAATGTAATACTTAGGTCTTTCAGACCGAAGTAATAAAGTGCAAGAAATGGCTGTAAAACTAATTTGATCAACAATATAGTATAAAAAAATCCAATCCAAAAAAAATCCAAAAATCCAATCCTTGGTTGTTATAATTTCAAATGTTCATTGGAGGGGGTTGAGAGTAAAAATTACGAAAGCAAAATAATTTTGGTCATGTCAAGTGGGGGGTATCATATGAAAGGTTATTTTTTTTCTAGTCTAAAACAGTTTTTTTTCTAATTTTCGAAAGCACAGTAATGGACTTATTTTAGAAAAAGTGAAATTTTAGTTTTGTTCCCCCCACTTATCTTCGAACATTACAAAAGAAAAATTTTTAAAAAATTCACGGTTGTAGGAACTTGGCAATAAAAAAATGAACAATTTTTTTTGGTCGTTATAATTTCAATTGTTCTTTGGAGGGGGTTGCGAGTAGAAATTTTGAAAAAAAAATATTTTTGACTTGGACAAGTGGGGTGTCATATGGAAGGTGATTTTTTTTGTAGTTCAAAATAATTTTTTTGTATTTTTCGAAAACACGGTTTCTGACTTATTTATAAAAAGGTAAAAAGTTGTTTCCCTCCCACTCTTTATCTTCGAACATTACAGAAGCGAAAAATTGAAAAAATTCACGGTTGTAGACAATGTTGTAAAGATTGAACGAAAACTATAGCGGTTAGCTAATTATTTCAGATGTTCCTTAGAGGGGGTTGAGAGAAGAAATTTCGAACAAGTTGCAAAACGACTATAAACATTACAAAAACCTTATGCTCTAAGTTTCAACAAAATTAAATGTCAAGACTGAGAAGTCTAAAAAAACAGTTGTTCAACGAACCACAGACATCCTCCCCGAATCCTTTGCCAAATTTTGAAAATAGCTGATTCAAAATAGCACATTTTCCATATTCAAATAAAACCGGATGCGTTTGCGGCTCATTTTAATTCAAAAGTTTCATCAAGTTTTCATGCGTTTGAGTAATGAAAATAACGCCTATTTTTCAAATTTTCTTAAAAAAACTCAAAAAGTAAGATAGCAATTGTTTATACAAATGTCATTATAAATGGCTGATATGATGAAAAACAAAATGGGAGGTAAATGATCTTGATAGCATTATTTATTCTAGTAATACTTGCAAGAGATGATATTCAGTTTTTTGGAAACCCCTAAAAAATAAATGTACTGATTTCATTAGAAAAAGACTGGGCTGTAGGTTACACCAAGATATATCGATTGTGACCATTGAAGTTGAAATCGGATCATCCGTTGTTGAGAGAGCGTTGGACAAATGTTTGTCCACATACGATGATACACACGCACATACCCACACACACTACATACTGCCAGCTAAAAATAGCCAAAACAGCTTCAGGTGGTCTTGAAACGTAAAGATATTATAAAAATTTCGATTTCAAAAATCGACCCAAAAACAATAACTTCTCATATCGGAAAGTTAATAAACAGTTGACCAGGCAATCTCCTCTCGAACCTCTGACCTTTTTGTCAAATTTAGAAAATAACTCAGGTTTTTGATATTCAAGTAAACCCGGATGCGGTTGCAGCTCATTTACATACAAAAGTTTCATCCAGATATCATTCGTTTGCATAAAGAAAATAACACGCAGTTTTTTCACATTTTGTTAAAAATCTCAAAAACTAAGATATCAATTGTTTATACAAATGTCATTATAAATGTCTGACATGCTGACAAGCAATATGGAAGCTTCATGACCTTGATAGCATTATTTATTAATCTCATGATATTTGCAAGAGATGATTTTCAGTTTTTTGGAAACCACTAAAAAACAAACGATATAATTTCGCTAGAAAAGGACTGGGCTCTAAGTTACGACAAGATACATCGATTGCGACCATTTTCGTTAAAATCGACCCATCCGTTGTTGAGAAATCGTTGGGCAAAAATTCTCCACACAGCGATATACACATACACACACACACACACACACACATACCGACTGCCAGCTAAAAATAGCCTAACAGCTTCAGGAGGTCATGAAACGTAAAGATATCAAAAAAATTCCGATTTCGAAAATCGACCCAAAAACAATAACTTCCCATATCGGGAAGTTAAAAATCTGATCTGTAATCTGTATCTGTATCAATGGGAGACACGAAAACGTTTCCTATTACTTCATTTAAGTTTTCAATGTAGATCGAATAATATTTTATGCTAAAATATTCAATGATTAAAAAGAAAAAACTTCGAGCAACATACTTCTACGCCATATGTTTAATACAAACTAAAAGTGGAGTTATCAATATTTTTATTCACTATAAATTTTCCTGGGAATCTAACATTTTTTTCTCTGTCATATTTTAATGAAAAATATTTACTACTACAAACTAATTTAGTTAGGTAGCAAGAGATATAGTTTATGCACATTATATAGACCACGATATAATTTAGAAGAAATTGAGAAAATTTTCTTCCTTCATTTTCATTGCTATATGTTGCTTGTTCGTTCGAAAGAATATCTAAAAATGAAAAATAAGGTGGATAAAAGAGGTATGAGCAAATAGATGAAGAAAATAAAAAAGAACAAAGCAAAAAAAAATAAGTAGAGTAAACATGTGATTTTATGGAAAAATTTTATATTTAGTGTTGTTGTTGTTGTAGTTGTTGTTAGTGAAAAGGAAAATTTCTTTCAATTACGTTTCTCTTTATTTGTTTGTATTGACTTGATATAAGTTCAATTTACGAATTTAAGTATAACATATCAGAGAAAAAAATTATATTTAAGATAAGGGTCAAATTGAACTGTTTGATATTAATAAGTAAAATACACGATGGATGGAATGATAACGGGGTGTTTTTATTTTCGACAGATGTATTGGCTTGTACGTTTAAAGTGATGGTAATGGTGCGGGAATGTGATAGGTTTCTATTTATTATTTTATAATTAAAGGTTAGATTTCTCTTTTATGTGTAATATTTTTTTAATGGAACCTATTTTCCCAACTTATACAGAAGAGGATAAACCATATATTAAACTCGATGGATAATTAATTTTAATATAGGAGTAGAATTTGTTCGGGTGTAAATCTGTAGGAAATATAAGTTGAACTTGAACGAACTGAATAAAATTTCTTTTCACTAAAAAACATCGTTTCGTCTTATACCAACTTAGATGAAAATTGGAAGACTGAACTAGCTATCAAACGATAAGCGTTTTTAATCAAAATAGTTGAACAGTCTAGTCCCTTGAGCCAGCTTTAAGTTTGTCACTATCATGACGACGGCGCCAATATGACTTTAGGCAGAGCAGTCTAGTTGCGCAGGTGAGAGAAGAACTTGGACTACATATCTGTTTCATTTACTATCTGAGCCTCAAACTCATTGTACTAACGAAAAATTTGTAGAAAGAAACAAAGATAGCCGTTTCTCACTAGAGATTTTTTATTTTCATTATTCATTAAACAAAAATTAAATGAAAGGAATAACCATCCTTACTTATCTTGTATATTCTCTCGAACTCTGTTCCACACATTCATTAAACTACCATCAAGGATCTAAAGGTACAGAGGGAGAAAGCAATCGTCGACTTCCAGTAATTGTAATGATGCAGCGGTGGTGGACTTGGCCACTTGCCAGTCCGATCTTGATACACAGGAAAGAAACAAAAGCTCCAGTAAATCACTTTCAAATGTTTCAGTAAAGGCAGTTTAAATCCAAGAACAAGCGAGAAGCTTAGTGGGAGGTACTTGCTATATCAATAAAGGCAATGAGGTCCTACTTTTTGTAACGGGCTCCAGCTAATGATGCTGAGAAAACGCGTTTAAATATTTAGTGTGTTATAATGAACACTGGACTTGCTAGTAAGTCACTAACAGGAAGCAAACAGAGGACTGGGTGCCTGGCAAAGTTTTATTTCGACGATCTTCAGTCATATGCACCCGAGAAGTAACTTCCCGCAGTTCAGTACCAATGATCCGATATGCACTCAGGACGTCAGTATTTGGAGACTGTGGTGCAAAGGAGAGTGTTTAAACGGAATTAAACAAGCAAAGAAAAAGAACAGAGACTTTGACGACCCTAAAGGTCGTAGATACAGAGATCATCACACACACAATAATAGTAACTACAATTATTACGTTTAACAAATATTAGATAAATGTTTCACTCACCCCATGGTTTGTTCCAGACTTAACTCTTAACATGCCTAATTAATTTAATCTAGTACTTCATCCTTTGTAAATAAATGGTTGACTAAGCAATCTTCTAATAAATGGTGCTCGATGTTTACCAATAATTTTCCAATAAATCGCGGAAACAAATTGTTGACCAATAAGTTTCCCAATAAATTGTTGTAACAAATTAGTAGCGATGTTGACAATAGCAAATTGTTTTCCAACAAATTTTTAGAGCAAATGGTTGACGGTGTTGACCATTAAGTCTTCTAATAAATGGTTATAACCAAATTGTTGTCGGTGTTGACTAATAAAGTGTTACAATAAATTGTGGATAGTATTAATAACATAAAACGAAACAATAGCGGCATCCAAAAAGAAAAATTACAGTTGGTTTTATTAACATGACGGTCGTATAAATTCAACTCGTTGTAACCGAAAGGAAGAGCTGTTCGTTATCACAAAAAACAAATATCGTTTTTATAACATTATTTATATATAATGGTCTTCTTTTAAGAGGAAGTCACTAACATATCTAAAATTTGTAATCATTTTTTTTCTAGAATTTATACACAATTGATCACATTAATTGATAACAAAACAAACAATTAATAATTTTTTTTAAATTTTTAAAGACAAATTTCTATAATTAATTTAATGAATTATTTGTGATATAACATCACTCCGATGGAAGTTATCCCATCATGAATAATAAAACTGAATCCAACAAAATATGGTGTGCAAGTGAAGATGATCATCTTCTTCTCGCCGATACACGTTTGTTATCCAATTCTAGCTTGGTTAGAGTATAACAACAATAGTGATCAACTAGAGAAATAAATTGACTAAGCCTGAATCTAATAAATATATGTTTATGAAAGTGTTTTGTTTTCTTATACTTCGCTAGAGCAGTAGACCAATTTTGGCTTATATAGCGTTAATTTTTTTTGGAAGTGTATCTAGTCGGCTAGCCCTGATGAGAATGATATACTTTTTTTAAAGTGTAATAAAAAGTTCTTATCGGTTCGAAACTAGATCGATCGACAATTGTGTGGATAGCAAAAAAAAATTCATAAATTGCACACCATATTTTGTTGGATTCAGTCTTACAAATTTCTTTGTATAATATTACTAATTTAACTAAAAGGTTTCAGTAGAAATTGACTAACAAAGTTTTTCAAATTTTTAACCCTGGGTTTTCCTTGATATTCACCAACTGACGTCCAAAAACAAAAATTCAAGTAAATACATAAACAAATTTCATGAATCAACAACATCAAATGAGAAAACAATCTAAAAAAGAAATATCATTGCGAGCAGGGTTGAACAAAAAATATATAAGAAAAAAACGATAAGTTGTATTGAAATGGTTGATTCTTGTATAATAAAGTTGTTTAGACAAATAAATGTTCACGGGGTAAACAGTTTCGTAACAGTGTTCCAATAAAGCATAGGCAAATCTACCGCAAACGACCTCGCAGTAGTCCAAATCGTCAAGCCGCAGGTCAAAAAAGTAAACCAGATGTCATCATTATTTAAAGGAAGCGTTGATAAACCACTAAAAGATATCGAAGTGATCGTAATCCATGTAAGACGACAACAGATCAAACCGGTGAAGTGAAACCTATTGCCTGCGTTAGCATCTGAAACGGAGTCGAAGCCTGTGAATTAACGGAGAAAAATACGTGTCCTTTCGTGTCAATATCTAGATCCAGTTAAAAAATATATATGCAAATGCTAAAAGATATGCAAGCTAGCTCGGAACTGAAACTGCTGCGGTCTTGTGTTTTTGCACTCCAGATTCATTTTCCAACTATCCAAACTACTGCATTTGAATGTTTGCGTGAAATGGGATTCGGCAAGAATCAGACTTCTTGAACGATCATAAAATACAGTTCCAACGTCTGAACACATCTGAATTGGATGGGTAAAATGCAGACTGCGAACGTAATGCACTATTTTAGATACCTTGATTAAATACGTAGCAAGGGAATGTAAAGGTAAATTGGGTCGAACGGTGAAGTAAATTGGGTGGACTACTACAACGGTTCAAAAAACGTCAAAGTCAAACAGAAAGCACCCAAATGGTTAGAATGTATGATCATATCTGAGAGTTTTGCTAAGATAGAGACAAAATTCATTGCTAGTGTTCTTTCAAGCCATGCGATACATCTACGTCGCATAAAAGCAACACTAATTGACGGTAACCAGTGTTGTGGTAGACCAAAAATATTGCCTGCTCTAGAAAAGAGTGGCTCAATTTCATCAGAAATCTACACGTCCGGATCACTTCAGTGTTCCAAAGATGAGTTTCGGAATAATCCATGCGGTAATGCGTACAAAGATATACTTACAATCTATTCAGTCGTTTGAAAATCTATTCAGCCATGACACTCTTAGTGAGACAATTGACGATTGACAAAAATTTCTTAAATTTTCCTTTATAATTAAAAAATTGAAAATCAAAAACTTTAGTCAATATTTTACTAACGATTACAACCATAAATCAAAACCAATATTAATATTAAAAGCCACACACATAACCATAATCTCAACACTCATCTTAATTCTAAAAATCTTCATTTTTTTCAAAAAAAAAAAAATGAAAACAGAAAACTCCTTTACCGTCATCTCAATTTCAATAAAATATATAACAAGATTTCTCACATACCGAGTACTACCATCTTGAACTATCTGTCTTTCTTATCTTTAGAGTTTTGTTGTATGTCTTTACAAAATAAAGATAATTCTTATTAATACATATCTCATATGTTAATACATCATAATATATGTCAGACAATGTTGAGAAGGTTTTTGAGATGAAATACGAAATAAATAAAGAAATAATAATTTTTACGTTGTATAAGTTTTTATTCATATGAATTTAAAGACTTTGGTTTTAGTTTTCTTCTTGGGTTTTGTTTTGATTTGAATGTTCGACGTTGGTTCGACCTTTAGATTTAGTTTATTTTTAGTTAGTTTAGTTGTAGTTATTTGTTAATTATGATAAAAAACTGTGATAAATTTTTAGTTGAGTTGGGGTTTAACCTATGCTTTTGGAAATCCGAGTTTGAGCTTATTCGAACAACCGCTTTAAGCATGTCAGCATGTTTAGGGTATAATTTTGATTTGTGTGAAAAAATGTCGTTGGTTTGCTAAAGAAACGAATTGTTACAAATTTCGACGAATGACATATAAACTAATAAAGGAGACCAAAACATGCACCGTAACACAGAGAAGCAGTCAATTCTAGCCCGTCCTAGATATGCAGCGCTCAAAAGAATTAATAACGAACCAAAAATTATGGCTATGTGATACAATCGATTTATTTGATGCCACCAATGAATTATGTAGGCTGCACTTTCATTCCAATAAATATAACCAACCTATTTTTCAGCTTTTAATCCACTTTTATAAAATCAACTTACAAATTCATTCAATTCTCAAAAATCAATCAATTTCTGCTTTTCTTTGAAATTAAATCTAATTTCAATTTTTTTTTGCACAATAGTTACTACTCGATTACATTTAGATCTCTCCGTATCACATCAAATTGTACTATTGTTCAATTACAAAAAAAAATTCTAAATTAATTCAATAGATTTGATAAATAACATCCGTTCGCTACCAAAATAATCAATATTTTGTTTCTTTTATTTATTTTATATTAACATTTTTTTTTTGTTGGATCAGCGTAAAATTAGTGGTCAGTGAACTTAATACAATTTTCAAAAACTTCAGAAGAAGAAGAATTGAAAAACTAGCACAAAAGTTATGGAATGTTTATGCCAAACGAAACTCGATTTAAGTTTTTGTAGATATATATTTGTTATTTTCATATTCTCCTTTTAACACCATTTGTGGTTTTAACACAAACATTAAACTTGTTATGGATTTCATTTGTTCAAAAGACAATTATTTATAACCGAATAATAAATTTGAGATAGTCAACTAAGTTTAACTGAGCTTAAAACATTGTGTTTATGCAAAACACCTAGTTTTCCACACAGCTGCATGAAATTTATCAATTTATGTATTAATTTATGTAAATAAATTCAATAACCCTAATACCCAATAAAATTCGAATAAATTTAATCTCCGGAAATTGGGCCTCTTTATAAATTTAACACAAAAAAGAACCATCAATTTAAAGTGACAGAATATAATCTTATCGAAAAGGAAAATCTTTGAATATTTACACAAAATTTACACAAATTTACTATTGTTAGTATCCGTTTTTATTTCGACTATTTTTACTGTAATAATTGATTTAATATCTAGAAATCAAATCACCAAAATGTATTGTGTATATGTGTTATAGTAAAGGACTCCATGTTGTCTATCCGCTTACCCATTTAATTTTATTGTTATTCGAGAAACAATGAATAAGATAGTCAACTCGTGAGTTTAGTATGATAAGTCTAGACGAAGCAAGAAACTATATAAAAATTACAAACACATAACAATAAAGGATTTGAAATTGATAGTTGGCTTGATTTATAAAAATAAATGAAAAGCTAACGATAAGGAAACAAATAAAAACTTTAATTTTTGTTATGAATGTAAGTGACGATATTGATATATGTATGTGGCATCAATCGTTTGAAATTAACTTGTTGCTTGTAAGATATGATAATATTTTCATAAACTTTTATAATAAATGAGATGGGATATTTTTGTAATGGTATAATATATCATTTCATGGTATATCTAACTTCATATATGTCTGGTTTTTATGTTTTCAACCACACATACCTAAAACTCCCTCAGCCCTCCAACCTAAAACTTCCATATTTCCAATCTCCAATCTGTAACCCCTTCAACTACCTAAATTTAAACCTGCAAATTCCAACCTTCATCCGTCATCCTCCAACCTCCCAAATACAACTTCAAAACTCAAACCTCCAACCTCCAACCTATAACCTCCTACCTTCAATCTCCAACCTCCAACCTCGAACCTCCAACCCACAACCTTAAACTTCAAACTTCCAACCTCCAACCTCCAACCTCCAACCTCCAACCTCCAACCTCCAACCTCCAACCTCCAACCTCCAACCTCCAACCTCCAACCTCCAACCTCCAACCTCCAACCTCCAACCTCCAACCTCCAACCCCCAACCTCCAACCTCCAACCTCCAACCTCCAATCTCCAACCTTCAACCTCCAACTTCCAACCTCCAATCTCCAATCTCCAACCTCCAAACTCCAACTTCCAACCTCCAACCTCCAACCTCCAACCTCCAACCTCCAACCTCCAACCTCCAACCTCCAACCTCCAACCTCCAACCTCCAACCTCCAACCTCCAACCTCCAACCTCCAACCTCCAACCTCCAACCTCCAACCTCCAACCTCCAACCTCCAACCTCCAACCTCCAACCTCCAACCTCCAACCTCCAACCTCCAACCTCCAACCTCCAACCTCCAACCTCCAACCTCCAACCTCCAACCTCCAACCTCCAACCTCCAACCTCCAACCTCCAACCTCCAACCTCCAACCTCCAACCTCCAACCTCCAACCTCCAACCTCCAACCTCCAACCTCCAACCTCCAACCTCCAACCTACAACCTCCAACCTCCAACCTCCAACCTCCAATCTCCAACCTCCAACCTCCAACCTCCAACCTCCAACCTCCAACCTCCAACCTCCAACCTCCAACCTCCAACCTCCAATCTCCAACCTCCAACCTCCAACATCCAACTTCCAACCTCCAACTTCTAACCTCCAACCTCCAACCTCCAACCTCCAACCTCCAACCTCCAACCTCCAACCTCCAACCTCCAACCTCCAACCTCCAACCTCCAACCTCCAACCTCCAACCTCCAACCTCCAACCTCCAACCTCCAACCTCCAACCTCCAACCTCCAACCTCCAACCTCCAACCTCCAACCTCCAACCTCCAACCTCCAACCTCCAACCTCCAACCTCCAACCTCCAACCTCCAACCTCCAACCTCCAACCTCCAACCTCCAACCTCCAACCTCCAACCTCCAACCTCCAACCTTCAACCTCCAACCTCCAACCTCCAACCTTCAACCTCCAACCTTCAACCTCAAACCTCCAACCTCCAACCTCCAACCGCCAACCTCCAACCTCCAACCTCCAACCTCCAACCTCCAACCTGCAACCTCAAACCTCAAACCTCCAACCTACAACCTCCAACCTCCAACCTCCAACCTCCAACCTCCAACCTCCAACCTCCAACCTCCAACCTCCAACCTCCAACCTCCAACCGCCAACCTCCAACCTCCAACCTCCAAGCTCCAGCCTCCAACCTCCAACCTAAAACCTAAAACCTCCAACCTCCAACCTCCAGCCTCCAACCTCCAACCTCCAACCTCCAACCTCCAACCTCCAACCTCCAACCTCCAACCTCCAACCTCCAACCTCCAACCTCCAACCTCCAACCTCCAACCTCCAACCTCCAACCTCCAACCTCCAACCTCCAACCTCCAACCTCCAACCTCCAACCTCCAACCTCCAACCTCCAACCTCCAACCTCCAACCTTCAACCTCCAACCTCCAACCTCCAACCTTCAACCTCCAACCTTCAACCTCAAACCTCCAACCTCCAACCTCCAACCGCCAACCTCCAACCTCCAACCTCCAACCTCCAACCTCCAACCTCCAACCTCCAACCTCCACCTCCAACCGCCAACCTCCAACCTCCAACCTCCAAGCTCCATTCTCCAACCTCCAACCTAAAACCTCCAACCTCCAACCTCCAACCTCCAACCTCCAACCTCCAACCTCCAACCTCCAACCTCCAACCTCCAACCTCCAACCTCCAACCTCCAACCTCCAACCTCCAACCTCCAACCTCCAACCTCCAACCTCCAACCTCCAACCTCCAACCTCCAACCTCCAACCTCCAACCTCCAACCTCCAACCTCCAAACTCCAACCTCCAACCTCCAACCTCCAACCTCCAACCTCCAACCTCCAACCTCCAACCTCCAACCTCCAACCTCCAACCTCCAACCTCCAACCTCCAACCTCCAACCTCCAACCTCCAACCTCCAACCTCCAACCTCCAACCTCCAACCTCCAACCTCCAACCTCCAACCTCCAACCTCCAACCTCCAACCTCCAACCTCCAACCTACAACCTCCAACCTCCAACCTCCAACCTCCAATCTCCAATCTCCAACCTCCAACCTCCAACCTCCAACCTCCAACCTCCAACCTCCAACCTCCAACCTCCAATCTCCAACCTCCAACCTCCAACATCCAACTTCCAACCTCCAACTTCTAACCTCCAACCTCCAACCTCCAACCTCCAACCTCCAACCTCCAACCTCCAACCTCCAACCTCCAACCTCCAACCTCCAACCTCCAACCTCCAACCTCCAACCTCCAACCTCGAACCTCCAACCTCCAACCTCCAACCTCCAACCTCCAACCTCCAACCTCCAACCTCCAACCTCCAACCTCCAACCTCCAACCTCCAACCTCTAACCTCCAACCTCCAACCTCCAACCTCCAACCTCCAACCTCCAACCTCCAACCTGCAACCTCCAACCTCCAACCTCCAACCTCCAACCTCCAACCTCCAACCTCCAACCTCCAACCTCAACCTCCAACCTCCAACCTCCAACCTGCAACCTCCAACCACCAACCTCCAACCTCCAACCTCCAACCTCCAACCTCCAACCTCCAACCTCCAACCTCCAACCTCCAACCTCCAACCTCCAACCTCCAACCTCAAACCTCCAACCTCCAACCTCCAACCTCCAACCTCCACCTCTAACCTCCAACCTCCAACCTAAAACTTCCAACCTCCAACCTCCAACCTACAACCTTCAACCTCCAACCTCCAACCTCCAACCTCCAACCTCCAACCTCCAACCTCCAACCTCCAACCTCCAACTTGTAACCTCTAGCCTCCAACCTGTAACCACTAGCCTCCAATCCCAAAAAATGAACCTGTAGTCTCCAAAGTTCAACCTCCATCTTTCAAGTTCCAACTTCCAACCTCCAACCTTTTACATCCAACCTTAAACTGTTTGTTTCCAACTTCAATATATCAATCTTTAGCCTTCAACCTCCAACCACGGATCGAGGAATAAAAACCCTTAACTTATTTTCCAAAGCTGTTTTCTCGTCACTGAAAAGAATCCAAGGGGTTGACATTGATACTCTTTTTAATGGGTTACACGGATCGTATTTTAGGTTAGAATGCTAATCCAGTTAGCTGATCAGTATTCATTTATAATAGTAAGTAAAGGAGTTGTCACAGAAAAGGACGAATGTTGTGGAACAAATTCCTTAAACGATAAGACTATCTCAAATGAGAGAATTGAGATGCTCGTTAAGACCAACAATATTTTGCCATTGTCTTGTTATTCATCCAGCTAAAGAAGATAACACAACATTAAAATTATTAATCGATTTATATTGCGAAAGCCTCCACCATTAACTAATTTCCATCGTAGGAAAAATTTTCTTTAAAGGAAATGGAAAAGTTCACAAGTAGGCGAAATTAATATCAAAACAAAAATAGATATATAGGGTGACTCCCAAACCTTTATCTTTTGATGTTCATGTTTATGGTTAAAATAACGTATTGAAGGATAAATTTTAAAGAAGTTGTCGAGGATGTTGGAGTTATGGAAAACTTTTGAGCTTTCCATAAAAAACAAGCAACAACGAAACATCCTGTAAAAAACTAAATTGGATGAGAATAACAAAAACCGATTTATTCTCATCATAAGGATATTGCGTAGAAAAGGTTATATATTAATTGTTGTTGTTGGTTTCTGTTTACATTTTATTGAATTTTATTTTTTCCTTTGTGACATCACAATAATGATGATGGAGAAAATGTGGGAAAATTATGTGGGAGGATATGACGATACAACCACACAATAAATTTTTGTTTATTTGTGTTTCTTGTTTCTTGTATTGACTTGTTTCGTATGAGAACAAGAAAAGTTTTCCATTACCTTACCACACGTCCTTGATACCGGATAAAATAAATATAAATTTTCTTTCTGTATCTCGTATAAAAATTATAACATTTTGGTTTTCTAGTGTAGGACGTTAGTACTATTATTAGTACGTCACTGTTTTCTTTTTTGGTTCTAATCTTTTTTATTACTTTTTTTTTTTTGAGATAATGATAATGATGTAGGTAGAATGTTAAACATAATACTAAATACTGACATTGAAATGTTATTTTGAGACAAAATTGTATTTTTTGTTGTCGTTCGATTCGTTTCTGTTATCAATCGATTAACGTCACAATTTATTTAATGTAAAAACACAGATAAGCGATGTTCATAATTTAAAATTGATATTATTTGTTGAATTTTTGAATATGAAATGAGACAGTTAATTTGTATGTAATTAATGTTTGATTTCGGTGGTTAAGGTACAAATTGAAATAATAAAATCATAAAAACGTAATGTCGCGTGATAAACAACAAAAATTAATGAAAATATAAACTGTGGCATACGGTTGTAAGAGGATATATTCGATTAGTTGGATATACAGTTTTTAGAAATTTAAGTTAATTTGAAATTCTTGAATCAACTGGTTTTTTATTGGAACATTTATTATGCAATATTGTTATTGCAGATATAGGAATGGTTTTATACTGTTTGAGAATAGCCAATCATTGACACTGTGTATTAACTGGAAATCGATTTTATTATAAAAAATTTTCAGGGTATTTTACAGCCGGGCTCCATCAGCAATTATATTTGATTTGCCTATTTGAATATTCCGTATTTGACTTGATCTGGAGCCCTATTTGAAATGATCAGGTACAAATAACTTATTTAAGCCCTATTACGCTCTATCTCAGGAGCTACAACGGTAAGTTTACCCAAACCGTAAGGTCCTAAGGGAAAATCATAACTAATAACAATTCCTTGCAGTTTGAACCAAGCGACCTTGCTAAGCTGAGATACGACGTGAACCGAGAGATGTATGGTCAAGTGGTTCCGCCTAGTGGTCGAGCACCACTCTTAATACTGGGTGCCCTCCAGTTTTAATCTGGCCTTACCACAGGGGCTCAACAAACTATTTTATGAACAACAGTAAAATAATCGAAAGTAAACATGAGAGCGATTTTTCTGTAAATGCATCACTAAGCTCATCTTATTCACACTCGCTAGAGTCAAATACCATCTCTAATTTATTACCACATCCTCATTGAGGAAACACAGACATTAATGTCTACGCTAGTAAACGTATCTCACCAATCTTAAAGTTCATGTCAGAAATGACATACCGCAAGTCAACCAAAAAAGAGTGCTGTCATATCTGATTTATCGGTCGAACAAGAACATCAGTTCGTATGTGACTCAGAATCCAACAGCAAATATTCAATGTCAGCAGTAACCAATCTACACTGAAAGGTAGCTAATATCCACGTATAAAAACCAGATTTAGTGAAATCAAACGTCTCTCGATTCAACAATCGACGCCTTTACCTTATGGCCATAAATAAAAAACGTAAGAAGACGCCAATGAATAACAGCCTCTCCGAAGAGGAAGCCTCAAAAGTCTGTCCTGTTTCCAAATCTAAATCTCCAAAATTCCGTCAAATATAACATTCCTAAAGAGTTAGTTCTTAAGGTTGTAGACAGATGGAGGAAGGCAGGCACCAAGAGTAGCTAGAGAATCCGAGCCGGTATATCGCAAGACTCTCCACAGATGGCTACAGTTGGTGTCAAACGGTATAAATTCTCTCCCAGTAACCGATTACACCATAAGTTAGGGAACACAGCAAGCAACCTTGCAAGAACAATTGGACACAAACCTTCATCGATACCACCAAACGCATTTAAGTGTACATCCCTGCTGAAAACTTCAAAACCAGCAAGGGAGAGAATACGTCGATATTAAACCTCATTTCGAATGCTGCTAAAAAAAGAGAGGTGGGTAGATAAATACAGTACTATATCCTCGCTATCACATTGGGGAGTTAAAGCTACGTAAGATAAATGAGGAAGAATTATCTCGACCTTCCATGCTTATAGCCTATAAGGTTTTAGACTGAGCGAATGAATCAACAGAGAAGATGCTAAGACGACTCAGTTTCCAAAACCTGAATAGTAGGACAAAATCATGGACCATTTTGAAGCACACTGTTGAAAAAGCTTTTGCGATGCTGGAGTCCATTCCTGGCTCAGTATCCGAGAAATAAAACAAAAGTTGCAAATTGATGCCAAGCTGGATGTTCGGTGCAATTCACCCAAGAATCGTAGAGTTCACCACGCCAAACCAGTTTTCAACTGCTAAGCTGGAGGAAGCAGTGCCCATAAACTTAAGTCAAACTTTTTATAATCTTGACGGTTAGTCAGGATTAATCAATTTCTTAAGTTCATCGTCCTCCTGTTGCAATTTCGGTAGATCTTTCAAGTTGAAAGTAGAAGTGTAGATTTTTGTAGAATATTCTTTATCAGAACGTGATACGCAATCACTGACGACGTTGTGTTTACCTTTGATGTGTCGTAAGTCTGTAGTGAGCTGAGCGATGAAATCTAGATGACGTAGTTGTCGTGAACTTCTTAAAGTTGCTGTGATCAGAGGATTATGATCAGTGTAAACAGAGAATTTTTGACTTTCGACAAAATAGCGAAAATGTTTAATTGCGAGATAGATTGCTAATAGCTCTATACCAAACGCGGAATATTTTACTTCAGTAGGAGTGAGTTTCCTGGAGAAAATGCAAGTGGCTCCCAACATCCATTATTGTACTTTTGTAGTACAGCTCCGGATGCAGTGTTTCAAGCATCTGAAGTTATGTTGTCCAACAGATGTGCTAAAAGAGTAGTGGCGGAAAGTGATTCTTTGACCTGCTTGAAAGACTCTTTACTATTTTCTGGAAAAGAAAAATTCGAAATTGTTTTTGCCTTTTTTATCAATGATGTCAAAAGCCGTTTCCGAAAAAGAGTGGCTCAAAAAATCATGTGATTATTGGACTAAAATACATTTTGAAGGCGAGTGAAAAGTTTTTCCAAGTGCAGAAGATATTTTGCAAAGATGACTTCTTTGATGAAGTGCTGGTATGTCTGTGCTGAGTTTCGTAAACTGTAAGGTATACGAGTGAACTCGAACAATCCAAAAGGTGTTGTTATAGCCGTTTTGTGAATATCCTTATCTGCCATTGGAATCTGGTGATAAACTTTTACTAGATCTATTTTGGAAAACATTTTGTATTCTGCTAGTTGCAAGAAAAAATTTTATATCTTGGGGATTGGATACCTATCCGGAGCAGTAGCAGCATTAAGCTGTCTGTACTCTCCACAAGATCACTAGTCTTTTTCCTTTTTCTGAACCATGTGTAAAGTGAGGAGACTTGTTATGTATAGTACAGTCCCAGATTCATGTAGTTTCCGTTTCCTTACGTCTCACAATTTTACATATCACGCGTAGTTCACAACCATTTCTCGTTCATCAATAATCTTTAGTCATATTTTTGTATAGTTTCCGTTACACATAGTCCTTCTTAGCATAACACCATTAACAATAATATTTTATTTTACAATCCCCTATTGTTGGTTCACACTGCGTTTCCACCAGCGTTGCTTCACCATACTGCATGAATTTGAATTCTCCGAACCTTTAACCGTAATTGCTCTAAATATTTTCAAACCTCAAATAGCTGTGCATATTTGTCCAATCGTCTTAATAACTAACAATTATTATCCTACAATCAGTTTTGCAATTGTCTTCAAAACGTATTATATTTCTTATATAGGTATTCTTATCAATTTCTCTTTCCGTTATAAATCTAGATTTTACTGTACCACGGTTGTAAGCTATTATTTCATACTATGTAATCATCATAAAATCGGTTGAACATACGTTTAATCCATTCTATTATCGCAATATATTGATATTTCTTCCAAATGCGTTGTAAATAACTTATTTCGTGAAATTGTCTTACAATTTTGTGTATTACAAAATAACAACCAGTATTTGTTTTAAAACGGAAAATGTACTAACATTGTTCTGTAAGTTTCACTAAAGTGTAAGTAAGTAGCTAAATTTTCGATATTAAATTCCTATATAAGAGATGAATATATCGCGTGTTCTCTCTCTTGTTTTTCTGATCAGATGATTGGATTTTTCACTGTTGACGTTTGCTGGTTGTGTGTCGATTTTTGGTTTTTCCATCGTACGTGAGTTGGAATAAATTTCTTTTTTGACAAAATAAAATAGAGGAAAGAATTCAGTGCAATTAAATTCATTTTACTAAATAAAATCCAAGAAAACCAAAAAAAATTTCAGTGCCATTAGAATCATTTATAAAAAAAAAGAAATTTTATATGTATGTGTGAGAAGGAGATATTAAAAGTAGTGAACAGCATTTTAAATAGCTAAAGGTCCCGTATTAGTGCCCTTGAATTACTAGCTGTCAATTTGTGATTTTTTTGTTTGTTAACTTATAAATGCTCGTGGTTAGATAGTTAATTTTTTTTTATAGTTCAATTTTACCACTTTTTGTGCTGTTCCGTGTGGTGCACGTTATCTATAAGGTTTACGATCTGACCTTGATGTTACAGTTCTCTTATAATCGTAATGGGAAACTGTTACTTCCAAAAAAAATTAAAAAAAATTGAAGAAGAGAAATAAATTACAAGAATTGGATGCCAAGGCATTAGGAAAAACAGAAGATTCTGAAATAAAAATGACAATCAGGGAAGTGTTCTTTCTAAATTGTTAAATAATGATTATAATAATAATGTTAATAATGATTTTATTTGGAAGTGATTAACGTTCTAATTTTTTTTGTGCCATAAAAGAATGAAAGAATAACTGTTACTAGTTTAATTAGTGGTAGAAATATATATTTAGTGAATTAATCAATGAGATTAGTGACTGGTATTTAACTGTAATGTTCATGTTTTTTTTTTGTAAAATAAATATTATTCTTCCTAATTGAGAATTGCTCGGTGTTTGTTGTAAACCTGTAGTGGAAAATATTTTTTTGTGTCCAAGCCATTTTCTTAAGTGGAAAATATCTCGGGTGCTGTTTCTTCTCGTTCCAACGATCGCCTTAGTTATTGCGGCGCAACATTGGTACAATATCTCCACGATTTTATCAACCATCAACATTTATGCAATATTTATCCGTTTTCTTGTTTAATCAACAATCGCTTAGCTATTGCGACACAACATTAACAACTTATTTATACAAGTTTATCAATAATCGCCTTAGCTAATGCGGCGCAATAGTTACATCTTATATATGCAATTTTAATAATAATACCTTATCTGTGGATTGTTCACTGCTGATGGAGGGCTAGACGTGGGGACTTAGATGCCTGCCGGACATAATCAAGGGGTGAGTGAACCTTAATTAGTTTTTTTTACTTTTTATAACGTACGGGTGTGAATACGCGTGAATGGGTGTACATGGGAATGAATGTGGGAGTGCCTGTCGATGCGCGTGTGTGAAGTCAGGTAGTGAAGATATGCGAGACATCATAAAACAAGTACTACACGAAAAAGTCAGTTTGATTTTTGATGAATTAACTTTATAGATGTATTTATATATTAAAACTACGAAACCACTTGCAACAATGGCGATATTAAAGAATATATTTTCATATTATTATATCAACAATCTCATTTTGTTTATCGTTTTGATTCAATTGGGAAGATAATGTTGTTTCTATCGAAACCGAAATCGAATATAACTGTTGTGTAAATTGTATTAAATAATTTAATGAGTAATAAGTTTTTATTGCAAAATATGATATACGAATTATCGACTGATGCGATTTTAATTATATTATTTTTATTACAACCTACGTTAATGGAAACCAAGTTTTTTTTTTGGAAAATATCTGGGAAACAGTTTTCTTTAGAAAGTGTAGACCGATGTTTTTATATGGCAACGAGTCGAGTTTTATTGGTTTTAATCGACATTTGGCGTCGCACATCGTCCTTTGTATTTTGGTTCATCAATACAGATAGTAATAACATCATTTATTGGACATTTATGACAGTTCATATTTTTGCATGGATTTTAATCTACGGTGGTAGTATACCTATGGATTTAGCTGAACTTCTTGGATGGCAACAGGTTGTTTTCGAGTTGAATAAGCTTAATACACCGATGCCCTATCAATCACCCGAACTATGACGACTTTGTAGTACCATACGACATCCATAATTTATTGGTTTATCATTAATTTTATGTCATTGGTCTTCCTACGAATTGTGGGACATTGCATCGTTATATGAGCGTGTATATGGACCTGGTTGTTTGAATGTAAGCGGGGGTGTGTGGGAGGATGGGAGCGTGCATGAAACGTGGGAGTGTGGGTGTATGGGAGTGAAAGTGGGGTTGAATGGGCTGGTCGCGGTTCTTTCGCCACAGGGGTCGCCAGAGTCTCATTTTTTTTCATTCGTATTTCTATTCATTTCTGTACATTCACGTAATTTGCGTACATTTCTGTATTTGTGTTGAAGAAGCAGGCAATAATCTATCAAATCCACGATGACTGAGCTTTAGTCGTTACGGCGTTATTCATCTCTAGGTACGCAGCCTACTATGCCGCTTCATTGGTTCGCCAGTGGAGAAGCTCTTCATTACAGACTGAGTAATTAGAAGGACGAACAAATACCTAGTTCCACCATATGTTCAAATTCGGTCTTCGAGTTGCGTCGGGTCCAAGCAGTTTTTTCGAGATGTCGATTTAATAAGAGCGTGGATCGGCGTGTTTTATTCGAGGTCACCACGTGATGAGACTAAAACGTCTCATACACTTAAATAAATAAAAGAAAGAAATTTCATTAACAATAACAATTTGTTTTATATTTTAATAACCAAGCACTTTTATATATATGTATACCATAGAGCAATTATCACAAATTAATTTAAATTTAATATTTTAATCGATCCGCTAATGCTAATTGTAAAAAGTTAAATTTTGGTTGCAAAATTAATTTGACTTCCGTTAGTGGATTATAAACATTTGATTTCGCCGAGTGTTATCGTTTTAATTGTGATCTTATTTGCTGAGTGTTGCCACCACAGGTAAAGTTCTTCAATCATTATGAAAAAGATTTTGTTACCATTTAGGGTACATTTTACAAAGGGTTGGGCATCCACCATACAATATTTGTTTTTTATGTTTATCAGGAATGTACAACATTCGTTAGTGAATTATTTTTTATGATACTTTGAGGAGATCCAAATATGTACGGCAAGGAGCATATTAGTTTTTGAGCACCTAAATTTTGAAAGCTCAATAACATCTGTACCTAGCATTTAATACGGTTCACAACAGTTCCGCACTCCTACTTCCGGTTTTCACCTCCGGTTACCAATTTTTTTTTGCATTTTTGTAGTATCTTTATTCACATTACAGCCTACAATAAGAAGAAGTCTACAATATAACTTATGGAAAAAAGTTCAATTAGTGTGAGGAGATAATGAACAGCTTTTGGAACGCATCGACCACAGTTACGGGGGTCCACCATACAACTGCATGCTTTTTCTCAATTTTTGTTTTTAATTTTGTTGGCAGCATGCAAATTTCGTTAATAAATGAATTTTGATGACACTTTGACAAAAGATGGAGATTCGAATAACAAAGAACTGATTAGTTTTTGAGCGATGCTGGGAAAAGTGATGAAGGGCCTTCCGAGCACCTGTTTTATGCGAAAGCTGTACAACATCAATTCCTGATAATTAATTTTGAATTTTTATCGAACTTGGTAAATATGCTTACAGTATAATTTTTAACAGTTCTGCTTCCCAACTTTTGGTTTGTCATCTCCGAAAAAAAAATTGGCCGACAAGTTATTGGTTTTGGGTTCATAAATCTCCTGAACCTGTTTAGGGTAGTTTTAGCTTGAAGTTTGTATGTGTGTGTGTTTGTGTATCGTGTATGTGGAGTTTTGTCAACACTTTCTCAACAACAGATGGCCTGATTTTAATGGAAATGGTCACAATCGATGAACCTTCGCGTAAATTAGCGTCCAGTTTTTTGATTTCTAACAACCTGAAAATCGGCTCTTGCAAATATGATGAGATGCTATCAAGGTCAATGGCCTACCTATTTGTTTGTCATAATGTCACCAGTTATAATGAAGTTTTTTTAAACATCTTATTTTTTGAGGTTTTAGAGAAAATGTGAAAAATTAGATATTATTTTCGTTATGCAAACGCATTAGATCTTGATTAAAAAATCGATTTTGTTTTTAAATATATATAAAGCTTAGATCTTTAAGAACATGGCTTCAAAAAAGTTTTTCAAAATTAAGTAGAATTATTTTCGGAGTTACGGTGGCTTTTATGACGCGAAAACTAATTCGGTCGGGCAAAACGAATAAAACAATAGCCGGCACGAGTATCCTTGGGAAATTCTTTTGCTGTATTTTGCCCATCATGGTTTGGTTAGGCTGGCCCTAAATAAAATGGTTAATCAGAAACTCTTCAGAGTAATTATTGTGCATTATCGGTGCACTAAGGAGTACACCCATCAATTTCAGTACTAGAAATTATTTTTGACCTTACTCCTATCGACATTGTAGTCAGTCAGTTAGACTGAAGTTTACCTGGATGTGGAGCTATCGCAATATAGGGCACTTCTCATTTCTGGTATAAGTACAAAAATATTTCTTCGACCGCTGACTATTCATTTCCAAAATCATCATCGGAAGTAGGCTTCACAACTGCTACTCCTTCAAAAAAAGACTGGAAATGTGAATTACACACAGAAAAATGATACCTAAATTTAAAATAAATATACTTTGAAATAAAGATATTTTGCCTATAGATTTTGCGCAAAGTTTAGATTTCTTTATTCCAAAAGAAAAATTTTCTTTGTTTTTAACCAAAAAAAAAATAAATTTTATTTCTTTAAATCAAAAGAAGAAACGTTCTTTAATTTAAATACTACAAATATTTTGATTTAATTGATTATTTATACTTAGCGTTAAAGGAATTTTTATTTAATTCAAAGAATATTAGTCAATAAACAAAATTGTGCACTTTATATTAAAGATTTTTTTTCTTTATTTATTATTAATAATATTTTAAATCAAAGGACTTGTGGTTTTTGTATAAAGTATGATTTGAACTTTGTTTTAAAGAAAACAATATTGTTTTTTATGTAAATTAATAATTTTTATTATAATAAAATTCATTACACAATTATTACACATACAATACAATTTATATTTAAGTATGTATAGTATGTATATATTAATATTATAGCTAAAAATATAATAAAATTCATGTAATTATAATTATAACAAAATTATAATACAATAAATTGAAATAATTATAATTAATAACAAAATTCATTACACAATTATTAAGAAATTCAAAAATATAAAATCTAATTTTCATAATACATACAATATAATTTAAATTTTAGTTCATGATAGATTAATATTATGGCTACAAATATAATAAAATTCATTACACAATTATTAAGAAATTCAAAAGTATAAAATCAAATTTTCATAATACACATAATATAATTTATATTTTAGTTTACGTATATAGAGTAATATTATATAGCTACATATATAATAACGTATATAATATTTATATAAATATATAAATTTCTTTAGTGTTAAAAACGCTAATAAAAGTTTTTCATCTTTATAATTAGTCTTCCATCACTTAAACTTCTGATATTTAATGGAGGACCGGCATCTTTTAGGTTAATTAAAAAGTAAATATCTGAAGATTCTCCTAGTAAGTGACAATGATAATGTGGTATATATGAATTACCTGAATGACATTTGCATATTGCAAATAACTCGCTATTTAATTTGACAAAATCTTGAATTTTGAACACTTTGGACTGGATTACATGATCCTTATGGCAAAAATAGTAACCTACTTTAAGCTTGGTACCACAAAAAATTAGCTTATTGGTATACTTTTCTTCATGAGAAATTTGAAATAATAATATATATTTGCTATCTCGAACATGACAGGCGAATAGACTGCTCAATAGTACAACGTCTTTGTTGAAAAAATCTTGTTCCAATACCAATCTAGAGAACCGTATAGACGATTTAATAGCTAAAGTAACTCTCGATGTTATGCTTCTTGCATATTTCTTATGATTCTGATGCTCACTTTCTAGTCGAAAGCACCAAAGATTCTTAATAGGACCACAGTTTCTTATTATTCTTGGATAGTGAACCAAAAAGTGATATTTTGGCTTAAGTGCTTGGAAAAGCGTAACAAATAATGTATTATGTAATTCAATTATATTTTTGAGTTTTATTAACTCCGTATCCGTATAATCACTATGTAACAACAGGTCTACAAAAACTAACAAGAATTTATAAACTTCATCTTCACCAGGTATATCATCCCCAATTATTAGAGTAAGAAAATGAAAAAGAGTCCACGACTCCTTAGTCGTCATTTTAAAAGTAGCATTTTTTATTTGAGTTTTGTCTACGGGCTCACCAGATGAACCTATTTCTATTTCGCCGTAGTTAAAAATTTGTTTCTTATAGTTAAAGGTTTCCAACGAGAAATATTTTTGTTGGTAGATGAAATGGTTCAAAATTTTAGATAGGTTATATTTGCAGACTCCTAGAAAAACATCATGCATTAAGTCACACGCTTTGTTGTCAGTCACATGAAAAGATTCAATTTCATTGAAAATAGAATTTTCTTTCACACCAGTTGTGCTGTGGTTGTTTTTCAACAAATCAATTTCATAATTATATTTATCTCGTATTGAAAATGGAACTTCTGCGGAGTCCGATTGAGTTTCTGTTTTGTTTCGCCTGCATTGGCGGCAAAACACAAATGAATTAAATGATGTCGTATATCCTAATATATAATTAAGTCCCAAGTTATCCCCTAATATTTGACCTAGGACAAAATAGACGGTTCTTTTAAAATTTTGTGTTTCGATTAGTATCCCATTTTGCTCTAAGTCCTTAATTACATCTATTAAAGGACGTAAAGACCTTGCAGTACCAAAATTTTTCATATCTTTTGTTTTAATAAAGGCGGCAACAAAAATGTTATTTAATTTTGGTATTTGGTGAGCGGGAATAGTTGGAAAATAATAATAAACTCCACAAACGGCTTGTTTTCCAGCATGAGACCCGAGGGCATCATTTATCTCGAAATCGTCAAAGTAAAGGTGATAAGGAATTACTGTTTTTTCTTGAAATAGAAGCATCTTATCTTTCCAAAGTGAACCGTTTATAAAATTACTTATATGAGGGCTAGACTGTAATTTATTTATATTGTCTAGGGTTTGTTGGAGAATGTATTGTGATTCGAAATATTTTTTAATTTGGAAAGGAATATCTAGCAGGCATCCTTCAATATTACTGTTGCCCAAAGTGGGCACACCATTTACAAAAACTTCCGTTAAGTTGTTATTAATTGTATATGCCCGGGGCTTAGAAAATATACCTGATTGATTAATTTGTTTAAAAAACTGAAATTCTGTATTTAGTTTTTGAAATGGATTGTCCAAAAATTGCAAAAAAATATCATATTGAGTCTTATGTTTTTCGGGTAAGTCAATAGAAAATTGCTTAAAGCAATTTTGTAAAGGATTCATAATAAATTTGTTTATTTTCTCTTGTATTAAAAATACTGTTTTTCTTGGCATGGTCTTTTCATCGTGTAAGTTTAAGCAAAATGTCATTATTGATTTTTCTAGGTGATCAAGATTCAGTTTATTTATATTCACTGAGTTTGAAGAAACATTGTTTGGTAGGTACAAATTTAAAGAATGTGTTGTCGAGGACGAGCATACACTATTGCTTCCAATCAGTTCATTATTATTTGAACTATCACAGTGATCAAAATTTTTGCTATTAGGAGATAAGACTGAAATTTTTTCTGTATGTTTTTGCAAATGGTTTTTATATTTATAAATGTTTTGAAAAATTTGACGACAATCATTTTGTAGACATTCAAATTTGTAAAGAGAAGGTGTACCATGAACTTTTTTAAGATGAAAAACAATGTCGTTAACGTCCTTAAAACTATTTAAACATATAAAACAAATAATCATTTTAGATCATACGATTTAAAACTATCGACCAGAAAACTGTTTTATAAATTTTTTTACGCCAGGCTGGCAAGAATTAATTTCGTAAAAATATTGTTGAAAGAAATACCATACTTGTTGACTGATTATTGAATATTTTAAATTAAATATAAATGTGAGTTTAATTAAAATATCTATACATTTTCTTACCGACCCACAATTATATTTTATGTCATCACAACAAACAAATACCTCTTGAATATTTTCAAACTTATCATCTGAAACTATAATTATTCTAGGTTGAACCGTAAATTTCTCACCCCGATATTTTTTTTTTATTTCTTCTAGTTTAGACTGCTGTTCGTTTAAATTGCTAATTCGTAAAATGAAATCTGTTTGAGCATCAGATATTGTCGGTTTAAATTTTGGATTACAACGTTTTGGTTGTATTATTGAATGCATTAACAGTGATGCAATAGTGTCTTTTCCGTCTGTAATAAGTTTAATATCTTGAAATAAATGCATAAGGAATAAATAAAGAAAAACAAACCTTGACTTAAATTCTTATTTGTTTTTAATTCTTTTAATAATGCTTTATTGGTGACATCCTTAATTTCTGATTCAAAAACTTTTAAAGCACTTTTTAAAAACGAATCAAATTTGTTTATAAGCAGGTTTTCTTTACCAGAATATTTTACTTGAAAATCAATACCAATCTAAAAAATGAGAAATATATTAAATTATATTGTTTATTATTACATACAAATAAAAACAATCATTATTTACTAGTTGATAGCCAAGGTGCGTTCTTAGCAAAGGCCACTCATTCACGAGTCCTTGAATATTTGGTTCACAGGAATTATAAAATGCGGCTATCCTATCAACAGATGTTTCTCTCCACTTTTGTTGCACAGTTGCAATTGGCTCAAAATAATTTTTAAGCAAGATTTTGTTTTCTTGATATTTATCTAAAGATGTGGAAAAACAAAGCAAAGTTTATTTTATAACTAATGTATTACATTGTGATGCGTTAGTTTTTAAATTACCATCAGTTATAATCGAACTTGTTGATTGCACATTGATATCTACACTAACCTCGCCTCGTTCGATGTTACTTGCTAATTTTAAATATTTTGTGCCAAAACACTGATTTGACCATCGGTCAAACAATTTCCCAGATGCTTTTCCTTTACCTTTCCTTGGTAAGTAATAATCACTCTGCAATTCAGTTAAAATTAATTTTCTTTTTAATAAAATTGTTGCCTTTAAATTATAAATGATAAAAAATATATACAAACCGCATTTTCTGAAGAAAAACATTCAGCAATATTTATTGCAATGTTGTTAAAGTCTTTAGTTGTTAATTTGATGCTATTGGCCATATAATGGTCAACGATGCAGTGAACTAAACTTTTACGACTTTCTGCATCCAAAAATTTGTTCTTGGTAAAAAAATGTTTGACCAATCGTCCTTTTATACTTTTTTCCAAAATGTCATTTACATTAACATCAAAACAACAAATGCTCGTATCGCTGTAAGATAGAAATAATGTAATTTTCTTATTTAGTAAATACAACAAAATATTTAATTCACCTCGTAGTTAAAATATTTGATCTAAAACTGCTGGCAATATCCAATTCACAGTCTTCTACCATAGGCTGATTCTAGAAGAAATTATAATTTTAAATTAACAGTACCTATAACAATTTAAACACATGTAAAAAAAAACAATTACAATATGTTTTCGCCATTTTCTTAAACCTTCTCGAAACAAAATTTTTTGCACTATAAAAAATTGCTCGAAAAGTTCATCTACATCTTTAAAATTCATAATTTCTAGAACCTTTCTATTGAATTTATGTAAATGAAGGAGCTTTACAGTATCATCTGTTAGTCCCCAAGTTACAATGATTTCCATAACTTCCTCATCAAGCATCACTGGATGTTCAGACATCTTTAATATAAATAAATCTCTCACTTATGTAATAAATTTAATTAAGAAAAATCCAGCTTACCTTCAATTTAATATTTATTTAAATATTATTTAGTTATTTTCACTTTAAGAACTTCACTTAACTTTAAATTACATAAACAACACTGCTTATAGCAAATATGAAATTTAAATGGGAAAAGAATTATAATTTTCTTCTGTAAAACAAATAATAATAACTGTTATTTTCCGAAAAACAGCAAAATTAAAGTGACGATTGATCTCCGACGAAGATCGTGCACAAACAAAAGTTTAAACTTTACTTCAAATTGGTTTAAAACAGTTTTTCTTTGTTTTAAAGGACATCGCAATTTATTTCAAAGGTTTTGAATTGTTTTAAAATAAATAATTTGGATTCTTTGAATTAAAACACGCAAAATCTTTAGTTTAAAAGAAATTAGGTTCAATTTAAAAGAATTTTGAAACTTTTAAATCAAATAACATGGTTTATTTAAATTAAAGTCCCAAATTTTTCTGTGTGTAGATAAACATACAGATGTCAAATTCTACACGGACGGGTCAAAAATGAATCGGGAAGTTGGTTGTGGAGTATTCTACAAAGAACTAAATCTAAACCACTCTTTTCGCCTATCTGATACATATTGTCTTGCAGGCTGAACGTACAGCTATAAATGAGGCCTCAGACTGGTTGAAGGATAATGTAACATCTGTAAGGAATTTCGGCATCATTACGGACAGTCAGGCTCCAATAAAGGTTTTAGAGTCGAATGTAGCCCGGAACTCTCTGGCATCTACTAACGAGATTGCTGAGCTGTTCAACATCCACCTTGTCTGGGTGCCATGGAATATCGGTATAAGTTGAAGGAATTTGAAGGCTTAAGATCCGTCCGGGTCGACGAATTCGATCATAGTTATTTTGATTTTTTTTAAGATCGTCACTGCGATCGTGAGAAGATTAAAAAAAGTTATATGCGCCGATGGTTATGTGGCAGTACAAGATGGCTTCTGAGATTAAAAATGGTCTGACTCCAGAAATGGTCTACTGGTTGTACAACGAAGTTTTCAAACTTATTGTCAAATATATAGCTCTTGCATGGTCATGAAAAAAAACTTTTTTTCAAATCGTCGCCATTTTGTGAATTTTTTTTTCTGTGCCGAACCCAGTTTTAAAATTTTTTTGGTTTAGAACACTCCAAGTGCTGAAACTCTGTCGACCAGGATGTACCTTTTTCTTATGATTTGATTTCACGCTATAAGTTCTCGAATTTTTGATTTTGATTTTTCTTTGTATTGTATGGAATCCTTTTTCTTTTTATTTTGATTTATGTTCTATAAATTATTTTTTTGTGCTTATAAATAAAATTAAACAATTTTATTATAAGGACATATTTTATGAATTGCGACTTTTAATACAAGCAAAATTTTAAAAAAAAAATGCTTGAGTAGGAGCTTGATTTGATGATTTTTTCGATTTTCAAATTTATAGATTTCTTTTCATGGTGAACAGAACCAACATAGTTCTAATTAGATTACTTAAGTAGAAGTCTTACTCTGTATCTACCATGTTTTAACTAAGTTAAGTCTTCTTAAGCTAAACTTTGGCGATAATGATTATGTCATCCGAGTACCTAGGACATTTGATGGCCTGGTTGCTCAAAATGGCCAGAGTTTCCTCCATCACGCATCTACTCTATGGGTGGTGATAAGACAAAGTCAAATAATAACTGAGTTATTATTTACTAAACTCAGTTATTATTTAATTATTTAATCTAATTACTCAGTCTGTAATGAAGAGCTTCTCCACTGGCGAACCAATGAAGCGGCATAGTAGGCTGCGTACCTAGAGATGAATAACGCCGTAACGACTAAAGCTCAGTCATCGTGGATTTGATAGATTATTGCCCGCTTCTTCAACACAAATACAGAAATGTACGCAAATTACGTGAATTAACGCCCTGTGAAAATCCTCTAATTTCGCCAGCCATAGTTTCGCTACCCGGTTCTGCTTAGTTTGTGCTGTCAACGTTTTTATCATTTAGAACCTTCGTGACCGCTTCATGTTAGTTGTTGTCGAAGGGTACTTCAATATCTAGAAAAACACAAACAGCCACTTCCTTGTTGTTCACAATGACCTCCAATTCTGTAGTAAACTTGAACATCACGGTTTCGGGTGACTTTCTTGCAATGGTGATCTTGCCAGAGTTCCTGTTCGTATATGGCTGTCGAACACCTTTTCCATCGTTTTTAACATAAATGATGTAAAACTGTTGGGTGGACGAGATCTCGGCTGGTTACATCTTTCTTTACTACTTTTGGAATTAATGTCACTTTTCTTGTTGTTCTTGGATGAATCCTTCTCCCTTTAGATGAGAGTATTATGTACACCTTTGGTTATTTGTATGACTAAAAGAAAGCCATGCGGAAGGCATAAAAGTGTGAATATCGTCTCTTTTAACCATTCGTAGATATAAAATCGGAACTAGGGCTGTCCACTCCCTCCGTCTACTAAAGACCTTCCTCTTCTAGATGATCATTCCGAAGATTCTTGCTGCTATCAGTACGAGGGATTTCTCGCTGTCCAGTCCAGCTCTTCTCGGGAGGAATATGGTATTCTTGTTAGTGGTTGGGTTATTTTTGTATCGGTCGAAGTAGTTGTTGTATACAAATGTGTTTTTCCGCTGTCATTATTGTTATATAATCAAATATAACATTTTTTTTATTTTTATTTATTTTTTAATTAAATATAGACAAGAAAATAACAAATTATTAATATTCATATTTTTTTTTGTTTAGGTAAGTTTTTGAGCAAAATTTTTTGAATGTCTTAGTTGTACATTTTCAAGATAATATTTACAGTAAAGAAACAAGGATATTGTTTAATTTCAAACATACAGTTCAAAATAAAATTAACAACAAAATAAAATAAATTGTACTAAATGGTAGCAATATCGATAATATCAATTGAAAATGCTCGCAAATAATATTTTCTTTATTTTAAATCAAAATACTATATATAAATTATTATAAATTGTTTGTAATAATAATAATAAAAGAAGAAAGAATTTTGTAAATTAATTTATTTATTTCACATAAAATTCGCACAAACGTGTCACTAAAACTGTTTTCCTTTAAAGTTTTAATTAGCAACACAGTAAACTTAGCCTTAAATTACAAGTTGACCAAACTGTCTGTCTGTTTTTGTGCAGCTGAGCTCGATTGCTTTGGAGATTCACAAAAATTGGTGATTAAATTTTTGACGGCTGATGTTTTCTACCATTTGCTTCAAAACCTTCTGTCTTATTTTGAACAAAGTAGGAGTTAAAGTTGTTTAGACTTATTTGTATAAAGTATTCTAACAGATACTTACCTTTCTGGTTTTGTCTGTCCTACTGCATGTCTCGTTGTGAGCATTTGCATCCCGCTCAATGATTAAATACTCCTTCTTGTTATTACACCATTCTGCCAACCCTTGCATACCTTAATCGGTATCTGCATTCCATCTACTGCAAAGTAGGCCAATGCACTATCTCGCGGCGACTGCTTTCGAGTGTGATAATGTTCCGTATGGCTAAGTGAAGTGGTTATGAAGATTGTTAAGGATGGGACATTTGTGTCCCGATGCTACCAAAATACTAAACTGGAGTTTGTTTAGCAGTAAAACAATTTGGAAAAAGTGCGTGAAATGTTCATTCATTGAACAAGTTACAAAACCCTCATGCACAAAATTGTGCATAACACATGTCATGCACACGATGTGCGCCATACCGTGTACCACACGGTATGGTGCACATACTTTAATGGTGCACATTATGGTGCACGGTATGGTGCACATTTTATTTTAAATTATTTTATATAAAGTTATGTGCGAAAGAAATGTTTTTGTGCAGGTAATGAAAACATACCCAAAAAACAAAAGGACACTTTGAATAATTAATTTTAAGTGATTCCAGAAAATTATTATATTTATTTACTATTTTTTGTTTCTCATTTTTCATGTCGGCTTACTGATATTTAAATTTAATTTTTTATAATATGAAAAAAATTGTCGAAAATTAATATAATTTTTTATACGTTAAAATTTTTTGAATTCTGATTTTTATTTCATTTAAATTGTATCATTAAAAGAATGGTGAGAAATGAGCGCCTCATTTACAAATGCAATCACAAACATACGTTTTCATTTTACCACTGAAAAATACGACCACGCAATAGAAGATCCTAGTCATAAAAGTCATACATTAAATATTTTTGCATATACGTCTGAAAATTCTATGCATATTTTGTACACATGTTTACATGATTTAAAAATCTTGATTTAAATAAGTAGGTATGACGTTAGCACTCAAATGCTTTTGAACGTACGAAATTTGCATAGACTCGTGCACCATGCACATAATGTTTGACAGGTTGTATTCGAAACGTTTTCCTCTGCATCTGTATGGCCGTCGCCTTACGTAATAAATGCTAGAAGACCGGTACTTGAGGATGTTTTCTGCCAGTGAACACTCATCCTGACTACAAAAACCTGCATGTTCATTGTGGAGGTTTGTGCTTCTATCGGTGCCAGATTTTTTTTTTTGGTTTCATTTTAAGAAGTATTGGCTCGATTCAGTAAACTGTTTGGTTGTTGTCACACTCCAGCGCAACAAATCGTGGTTTGTAATAAATTTCAAAATTCAAACCAAAAGCGGTTAACCCAGTTTTAAGCCACCTTAATCGTCTTTTCTGCACTTGCTGAGGTAGTGCCCAGCTATGGGTGATATTGCACTCAATTGGGTGAGTGGCTGTTCTGGTATTCTTGACCGCGTTGTCCTACGGTGTTGTAAATTCCCTTATTTGTTTCTCCATAGCCTTATATCATAATTTCTCTAATCAGGCAGCTTCTACATTGAAACCTTACCTTTCATCTAGGACGTCCTTTAAAAAGTTCTCGTTTAAGTGGGTATACCAGCCCCTTCGACTCTAGGTGGCAATGATGGACTGCCTCTTGATGGTGTTTATGACCAGAGCTACGTTGGTCCCCACCCTGAAAGTGTTCTTTTTAGTTCAACCATGACAAAATTTTGTAGTTTGAGGATGATATCTCTCTCATACGGTTTCCAAATTGATCGGATTAAAGCTGATATTAAGCTCAGCTGGAAGATAATTTTTTGCATAATGTACCCAGTTACTTAGAGTCGGGGCCAACCAGCATAGTGAGACTAAGTTGGCCCTTAGCAACGTTGCCAATTTGGAGAAAGAACCACATCTTAAACTTAAGTTTGAACTCAACAAATTAATAATATTCATTAAAACACTCGTGAAAATCATGAAGTCAATTCTAATGTTAATCAATTCATTATATTACATTACATTAAATCGTCAAACCGGAAATTTTATTTATTTATTGCTTTTTTTAATCTTCTTTTTTTTACTATTTATTTGTTTAACTTATATATTTTATTACAATAAAAAAAGTGGAATTAATTTAAATTGAATCCAAAAACAAAATGTCATTATAACGAACCAATTTCGTTATCATGCATGCATTTCTTGCGTTCATTTCTTATTTGTTTGTTTAACTTAACTTACACATATTAATTCCACACGGGAATATAAAACATTCATAAAACCTTTACGTTTGACAGAGAATAGAATAACTTCAATGTAAAAAATAGAAATTCAATTTTCATTTGTTTTACATAAAATATTGATTTTACGATACGTCATTGAAATTTAAATGGATTTTTTTTTTTAAAAACGAAAATAAACATAAAAAATTTCTGTACGATAGTATATGAAAAATTAGTTTTCTTGCAGGTTTAACCCAATGTGAAAGGAATCTTTTTACCATTTTACCATCGTCAAAAAAAAAGCATTATCTGGCGACCTTGTTAGTGTATCTCGTCAACAAATGTATTAACTCACCAAAAGACAGTGTTTCATTCTCTTGTAGCAAAATATACTATTTTTTATGTATTTGATCGGTTTAGCATAATTTGATGGAAAATTACGTCATTTATTTAGTATGTAATTTTTTTGTTTTGAGAAAATGTAGGCGATATTTATGACGAAACCGATTTATTTTGTTTGTTGGTTGTAAGTAAAGTCAGGCATAGAAAAAAACATATGTAGATGAGATTTATGGTTGGTGATGTGAATTATTATGCGTTGGAATGAAGAGGTTCACAAGGAAGGATAATATGTTTTGTAAATGTCAACAAATATTTAACACTAAATAAATATTAACTTTACCGTCATCTAGAAACCGATTAAAATTTTATACAAAACAACAAAGAAGTCAACCTACTCAGTAAATCTCTAAAAAGACTGAATAAAAATTTCATTTAAATTTAATCTTTAAATCTAATTGAAATCAATTAATCGAAATCACTTCTTCCATTAAATAAATCAAAAAAAAAAAAAACGAATAATAAATTTTAAATTGAAAATATTGTAGAATGAATAAACCAAAAATACTTCCACCCCTTAAGTAATTTTTGACTAGCCGAATGACTACCGAAAGGAAAATTTCTCGTTTTTGGTTTTGTTGCTTTTTTTGTTTCGTTCAAAAAAAATTTTCCTCTTATTGCTTTTTTCGTATAATAAACAATCAATTCATAATATCATTTTCATTTTCATTAAATTTATTTCGTTTTATTTTACAGTTTTACCCTCTTATTATCGCTTTGTCTGTCTTGATCGTATTTCATTCTTGGAAAACGATTTTTTTGTGTTTTTTTTTGTATTAATAATTTATTGTTGGTTCAGGGGAAAAACAATGGAACAGAAGAAGTAAACGTATATATATTTACTGATTTTATTACTTTCTTTTCTTTATGCGTTTGTGAGAAAATTAATTTTTGTTGTTGTTGTTGTTGTTGCTGTTGATCAATTGTTATCTTGTTGAAATAATTTGAGTAATTGTTTCATGTGATTAAAGAATATTACTTTTTATTACTTGTTGAAGAATGGAACAGATTTGATGTAGTTAATTTATTTGTTTTCATTAAAATATGTTTTACGGGTTTAAATACTATTTTAAACGGAACTCGGTGGTTGAGTGATGAATAGATAAATTGATGTCATACTGTAACTAGAGAAAAAATATTTAAACTACATATTGTATTTTGCATGTAGGTTGTATCTGGATTTTAAGTTTTTGTCATACAATTTGCTCTTATAATTCTTGATATACGATTAATGGGTCAAGATCAGTATCAAATATATGACACGCCTTTAAAATTTTACACATATTAACATTTTTCTTCTTTATTTCTAATTATTTTGATGCCTAATATTGTGCTATTAATTTCATATTTAATACATAAATCTATCCATAATCCATCAATACTTCAACCACTCCAATCCACTTTCCAATTCCCACTCCCTCGAACTCAATATCGCAATACCAATTAACTAACTGAAAATTCCAAAACCAACTTAATACCGACTCGCCAAGAACAAAAAAAAATTCGATGGCACAAGCCACAAAAAAAATTGCCAGTATAAATTTTGGTTTTCTTTATCAAAATTATACATTTATTAATTTATTTTCTTTTTAATTTTTTTTTCGTTTCCATAATTAGGTGAAAATGAAAAGAAAAATAACAAAGAATTTAATACAGACTTCCCGGTAGTGTTACATTTACTTCGCGATATTTTAAATAATTGCTATTTTTAATAATTTTTTTTTTTTTAATAAAATGTGTTGTGTAATAGGGTTAAGAATATGTGTCACAACAATACATAAATACCTTTTAAGACCTAGGTCTAGACCTGGATCCCACAACAACTGGCGTTCTAAGGTGTAGATTAACGCTTTTTTTAAACATCTGTAGGTTGAAACCACCTGAGACTAAGTGTTCCGCCAAACGATTCCATTTGTACGCAGTTCGGACAAAGAAGTCTCTCTGCGATCTGCCAGTATGACAGCGCGGGATCTTTACCGTTTCACTGGTTGCGGCAGCCGATTGCCGAGTGGAACGGGGGTAATAATAAGTTTGAGGTTGAGTAGTTCTGTAGTTCAACCTAGGAAGATGTAGTTCTCTTCCGAACATGACATTCGCTGGTGTTTCACATGTCGTATCGTGCACTGCGCTACGATAGGCCATCAAGAATAACGGAAGATCCTTGTCCCAATTTCTTTGGTTGGCTTCCACTACCTTCGACAAATGTTCTTCCATGGTACGGTTGAATCGTTCTACTATGCCATCCGACTGCGGGTTCATAGGTGTAGTTCGTGTTTTTCTAATATCGAGTGTTTTGCACAGCTCTTCCATCAGTTGAGATTCGAAATTCCTTCCCTGGTCGGTATGCAACTCGAGCGGTGTTCCATATCTGCAAACCCATTCATTGACTAACGTTTCGCGACCGTAACTGCTTCCTGGTTCGGTATTGCATAAGCTTCCGGCCATTTTGTAAAGTAATCAATGACCACCATGATGTATTTGTTACCTTTTGTCGTTTCCGGAAATGGCCCCGCGATGTCTATAGCAATTCTCTCCATTGGGGCACCCACATTGTTCTGTTGCATCTCTCTTCGAGTTCTAGTCTTTGGTCCTTTGCTCGCCGCACAAGTATCGCATCGCCGACACCATTGCTCTACGTCGGTTGGATACCTTACCCAATAAAACCTCCCCCTTACTTTGACTAGGGTTTTATTGACTCCCAGGTGTCCTCCAGAAATACTTCCATGCAGCTTTCCCAGTACCTCTTCTCCTCGACTGGATGGTAACACCAGTTGCTCTAACACTTTCTTTCCATCAGCGGACTCCCATTTTCTTTTTAGTATCCCGTTGTCCAAAAATAGTGAGTCCCATTGCGCCCAGTAGCATTTCACCTCCGTACTTAAAGGTGCTACCTCTTTCCACTCCGGTCGCCTTCCCTCGGTTTTCCATTTCAACATTGGAGCCATAGCTTGATCTTCTAGTTGCTCTCTTTTAATTGCCTCGGTACACCAATCCTTAGGAGTTTGGAACTTGATTTGACTCACTTTCATTGCCTCTTTTTTCTCAGTTCTGCTAAACGACTTGCATTCCTCTATACAGGGTCTTCTAGACAAGGCATCGGCGTTACCATGGATCCCTCCCTTGCGGTGTTCAACTTTGAAGTCGTAGTTCTGCAGGATCTCTATCCATCTTGCTGCTTGTTTTTCAGGGAATTTGAATTGTAATAACCATTTTAGAGCAGCATGGTCCGTGCGAATCAGGAATGGCTGTCCACACAAATACTTGTGGAAATGTAGCAACTCCTTCCTCGTGACACAGTAATTCCGCTCCGGCTTTGACAGAACTTTACTGAAGTACGCCACCACTTTCTCATCGTCTCCAACTTTCTGTGACAAAACCGCTCCGGTTCCTTCATTGCTTGCGTCTGTGTCCAGAATGAACATCTTTCCGGATTCTGAATAGGCTAGTATAGGGGTGTTGCATAGTTTTTCTTTTAAACGGCAGAATGCCTCATTACATTCGGTTGTCCACAGAAACTTGGTATTTGCCTCTGTCAATTTATGTAAACTCTTGGCGATATTCGCAAAATTCTCCACGAATCTACGATAATAGGTGCATAGGCCAAGAAAACTGCGTAGCTCATGAGCATTCTTCGGTACTGGCGAATTTTTCACAGCATCAATCTTCTCGGGATCGGTTCTGACTCCATTTTCTGTAATGATGTGTCCAAGGTACTTCACTTCTTTGTGGAAGAGATTGCACTTTACCGGATTCAACTTCATGTTGGCATTACTTATTCTTCTGAGTACTTCTTCGAGGTTCATTAGATGCTCTTTGAAGTTGCAACCCATTATAATGATGTCATCAAGATAAACTAGGCAGGCCTTCCAGGTTAAACCATGCAACACGCATTCCATTAGACGTTCAAATGTTGCTGGGGCATTGCATAAACCAAACGGCATCACATTGAACTCCCACAACCCATTGCCAGTAGAAAATGCTGTCTTTCGTCGATCTTCTGGATGCATTTCAACTTGCCAGTAGCCACTCTTCAGATCAAATGTGCTGTACCATTTGGCCCCTGATAGTGCATCCAGTGTGTCATCAATTCGTGGCAGTGGATAGCTGTCCTTAATGGTTACCTCATTCAGTTTTCGATAGTCTACACAAAAACGAGCTGACCCATCTTTTTTTCTAACTAGCACCACTGGTGAGCTCCATGAATTCTTAGATGGCCTGATGACTCCATCACTTTTCATTTTGTCCAGTATTCCTTGCACTTCCTCGTGTTTAGCTAGTGGTAGTCTCCTAGGAGGCTGTCTGATAGGATGAGCATTTCCAGTGTTGATCCTATGTCGCACGATGTTTGTCCTTCCAACATCTTCATCTCCAGTAGAGAAAACGCTGCTCATCTTCGTTAATACTCTCTTGATTTCTTTGAATTCGGCTGGATTCATTCTTTTACTAAGATCTTGAAGTATTGCCACTAATGCGGGGTTGTTTCTCTGCATGAAAACCTTTTGCTCTTCTTGATAGCTGATTATCTCTTTTATGGTGCTGCATCTGGCAATTTCTTCTCCATGATTGATAGTCACTTGTTTATTTGAGAAGTTAATTAGTTGCACTGGAACTACCCCCTCTTTTGCTGCTACTAGCGTTCGGCCAATCATAATGTTTCCCCCAAAGTCGTTTTTAGCTGGCTCAATCATCACAGGTGAATTTTGGTCACTTAGTCCTTAGTCCATATGATTTTCTCAGATTTTGCCGGGATCTCAGTTGGTCCGTCACTAATAACACGGACCTCAGCATTGTCGTTGGCGGCGTGTAGCACTATTTCTGTGTTTCCATATCTCAGTACGTGGCTCCCAAGATCTAATATAAAATTGTATTCTTTCATGAAGTCAAGCCCAATTATGCACTCATCTTCTATATCTGCTACAATAAATCGGTGCCTAAATGAATTTCCTCCAAGGTGAACTTCTTGGTCGCTTTCTCCATGAACTAGAACTGTTTCACCTGAAGCTGTTTTTAGGGTGAACCGTCTTGCTGTATCGATCTGACTATAATGAACCACATCTGGACGCACTAACGATCTTGAAGCACCTGTGTCCAAAGTCAACATGCACGATTTGTTTCCAACGGTTGCCTCTAGGACTAAACTACTATTTTCTCTTTTGACATGTGATACCACCAATGTAGGGCATTGTAATTGAGCCAGCTTTCGCCCTTCAAAACTGGCACGATCTAGTTTCCCGAATCCGGAACGCTGCATCTGTCTTCCGGGTGCGGCTCCCATTTAAATTCTCTTCGGATGTGCCCCAACTTTCCACAGTTCCAGCATCTTACTCTGCTAGACCTACTTCGTTGATTTCGCTCAGGCTTATCTCCCAGACTTTTGACACGCATGATCACTTCCTCAAGCGCTGCTTTTAGAGGTTCTTCAGCAACTTCCATCTGACGTACTCTATCTGAACCGTACGCTCTTTTTCCAGCTTCCATTTGCAGGGCCAATGTTAAGACTTCTGCAGGTAGCTTCTTTCCGCTTAGATAAAGCTGATTCCTCATTTGTACATCTCGAAGAGCATTGATAAATGTATCAGCTGCCAATTCGTCTCGGTGTTCAGCGTTATAGTTCGGATATGACAGATTTACCAGTCTCACAATGTCAGCCTCTAATTCTTGCAAAGTTTCGCTGACTCCTTGTTTCCGTGTTTTGAGCTGCATGCGATGGAGAGCTTGCATATGACTTTCCCCATATCTTACTTCTAAGGCCTCCATTATCCTGCTGTAATCACGCTCTGTCGCTGATAGTGTTTGCAAAATTTCAGCAGCAGGTCCCTTCAATGCCAATATAAGCGCATTTGCTTTTTGCTGGTGATCAAGCCCAGTTGTTGCTATCTCAAATTGCATCTTAAATATCTGATACGATGTAGATCCATCAAATGCGGGTGTTTTCACTCTAGCTGGAGCTGAAGCAGTTGATGGATTGATCATGTTACCTGACTTCACTTGTGCTATTTCTTGGCGGAATTCACTCGAAAGTTTGCGTAATTTCTCTTGTTCTTCGGTAACTGTCCGCAGCTCCCTTTCCATGTTGTTGATTTTAACCTCTGCACTGGATATACGTGACTCAATTACTTCACGTAGACTTTCTTGCTTTGCCATCATATCAGCAAATTGTTGTCGTTGCTCTACTTTTTGTTCTGCTGCCTGTTTCTCTTGTCGAGCCATCATATCAGCAAGTTGTTGTTGTTGGTCTACTTTTTGTTGTGCTGCCAGAACTTTTTGTTCTGCTGCCTGTTTCTCTTGTCGGGCCATCAGATCAGCAAGTTGTTGTTGTTGGTTGTTTCCTTGTTTGGTCATCATATCAGCAAATTGTTGTTGTTGGTTGTTTCCTTGTTTGCCCATCATATCAGCAAATTGTTGTTGCTGCTGTACCATCATTTCTTTCATCAACACCATCATCGGATCAATTGCTGGGGCACTCTGGACCGGAACTTCTTCCGGCTCTACTTCTATGACCTCTGTGTTTTGGCCTGCTTCTTCTAAGACTTTACGCAGCTGGAATGCAAGTTCTGCCTTCGTTCCATGGATTGGAGCATTCCTTTTCCTCAACTCATCCTTCAGCTGGGTCTGGCTGAGATCACTAATATTTACTGTCTTGACCATTGTTCCAATAATCCCACTTCTGACACCACTGTAACGACTCTTCGTTGGTTCTTTTCGATTATTGAGCAAAAACGACAGTAAAAAGACAGATCTTTAGTTAACAAAATCTCAAACTTTATTTATCAACCAGTTACAGCAACTTCCGATTTTAATTACAATAAATTCCAGGGTCTCCAATTTATGCACGATAAACTTCACCGCTTTTCACAATTTGAATCAATAATATTCGGAATCGTAAAATCTGTATTTACTATTCCACTAGGTTCAAATTCTTTCACTATTAGTACCCAGGCTCAAGTACCAGCGATTATTCCTTATACTTTCGAATATTTATAAAACACTTCTAATTGCAAAATTAAAAGAGACTATCTGATATTTTGTTCGCTTATTTATATTCAAAAACAAATAAGCAGAAACGTCTGGTAACTCAGTTTTTTTTGCCAGTGTATTTTCTAGAAACAATAGGCCACTCCTCCTTTTAATTCATTGATGTAAACATTTGTATAACAAATTTAATTTACATTAATTTATGCAAACTGTATTAGTTAAAAGGAGTTAACTTTTTAATTCATCTTTGCCGAATGTATTGGTTATTAAATTAACCCATTCTGGACGAAGTTTATAACAATATCATGAAAAAAATAAAAGCAAAAAACTTGAGGAAGAAATGAGAAAACAAAAACAAAATCGAAAGTAAATTAATTAGAACCAGTAATATACAAAACAGGAGTTCAGAAAAAGTGCTTCGGTGAAATCGACGGATGACCAGAGGACAGAGGTGGTCTAACTATGGCTAAGAAAGCCAAGGGCTATCACTTTCCTTTTCACTGTTCCCTGGCAAGTTAAAGACACCACCAGAACACCTTGTATTGAGAATAAAGAGATTGGTGTGTGGATAGAGAGAACGTCAATCACAGTGGCCCGAACGACATGCGATCCATTTCCCTGTTAAAGTCCAATGGTTTGGGCTCTTTATACCCTCTAACAGATTACGCTTTAACGAATAGAATTTTTGAGGACCATGGCAGTGAGACTGTTTGAGCTTAATATTTGGTTAATTTTGGAGAACCTGTGAAAGTGGTGAAATAACCATCAGGTGGTGCAATAACCATCAGGATTCAACAATATCCTGGCCATGTCACTTAAGAACTCATGAACTTCTTGCAGCAGTCATGATTTTCCACACACCTAAAGTAGCGGGATCGTAAACCCCGCTAGGAAAACGTCAGAAAACCTTTCCTACCTTTGCGATTTTGAATTAAAGACAAAAAAAATCTAGGACATAGATGTTTTCGGTGTCTCAAGTGCTTACAAATTCAAACTTTCACCCCCAGAACAACAATTCAACAGCAAACACACAATAAATATAAATAAAACTTCAAACAATTGTCTGCGCGTCCGGACTTACAAGGATCTTGCCTTTCGCCAACAGAACAAAATTTTACCAAACATATATATCAAAACAAAATTAACACAATTGTCAGCGCGTCAGGACTTACAAGAATCTGGCCTTTTGTCCACAGTACAGAATAAAAATATCCTCAAAACAAAAATGTAGCCTGTACGTCAGGACTTACAGGACATCTTACTTACATCTTACAGGACAATAGAAAAATAATAAAGGATTTAATATGAACGTCCCAGAAGGGTCAGGTTTATTTCGTGATATTTTAGAGATTGAGAACTGGAAAAAGGGAAGTACGACTGACACAGAATATCTTACGCATTACAGTGCTGATGTGAGATATGCTCTACAATTCTCTTTTATCTTGTTTCATTCAAACTCTTAGGAACATATTTTTGCCAGAATGTCGATTATCGTGCATCTTAGGAACATAAAATTTTCTACCCGAATATAACTTCTTCTACTCATGTAGTCCTTGAATGGACTACAGTAGAGGGAATCACTATATTTTTTTCCTAGAGGCGCGCGTCAGGTAGGATATGGAATTCAATTGTTGGTGATTAACGGTATAAACACCAATACCATCCTACTTCTCTGAGACTTCTGTCAGGATGGAGAGGTGTCCTGGACACCAAAAGTAACCCAGCAGACAGGTTTGTGCAACTTCTTACATTTTATTATCATATCTACCATTCGGTACTGCCCTGTGAATATGCAAACGTCAAAAATCTTATATCTGGCGCCCATTTATTGTTGGTTTCAAACCACTAAGAAAATTTAACATTTTTAAAGTTTATCATTTTGCATCAGAGCTAGCTCACTAAATAAACATACTAGCTGCTTGATAGAATTTAATCGCTTAATCGACTCCTTGAATTTATAAAACTTACTCTTATAGAAGAAACACAACAAGAGTATTTCTCCTTTAAGACTCAGTATTTCATTTCAGAATCTACAACAATTTCTTACGAAAAAGTTTACTCTACGAACGACAGTAAAAATTTAATTAGAACTAATTTACAATTCAACAAAATATTTATATGTATAACGATTACAACTTTGTATTCATTAAAGCTTTGAAGACGAATTTTTTAACGATCCCAGTTTACACTACTATTGCTTAAAACTTTTAACTTAAAGTTAGTGTTAAACTAACATACTTGCAGTCTTTTCTTCAGTAATAAGGTAGAAACACAACACGGACGATAACGTCGAACGATAAAAAAAACGTCTTCAATTTCGCTGTTGTTACCACAACAAAGGCGTCAGCGTGAAAAGCTCTCAAAAGTAAAATTGCATAAACTAAAATACTTTGCTTTTTGTCCAAATGAATTTCACAAATTTCAATTTTAAAAATAACTAATTTTTACTAATAAATAAAGAATAATAATTTTTCTACTAATAACTAATTTTAAAAATAAAATACAAAATACAAATTATGAAAATATGTAAATGAATTAAACCGAAATTTAAACATAAACTGAAAATTCAGTTGACAACTCAAAACAAAACGAACAACCTCAGAAACGCGAAAAACAGCAGAAAATCATATTTTTCAGTTTGCGGCACTGTCACAATAACATTAAAAATTATCCTTGCAGCCAAATAAAAATAGAATTGATATCTGGCAATAATCAGGACCGACGATAAATTAGAAATAGAATCTAAAATTTCTCCGACGAAAAAAACTTTTTCGTTTATCGCTGTAGTTGTGTTTGAAATATATGTATCCTGTGTATTCTTATGTTACTAACGTCGTCGTCGACGATTTCGCCTGTGTTGTGTTTCTAGTTTTAAATAGTATACAAATATTTAGAAACACCTGTTTGGTTATTGAACATCCAGTTTGTTTTTAAGTTTTCCACTGTTTTTCTTTTGTTCTGCAATGTTTAGGTTCATAATGTAATTCTTTTAACCGTTTCTTTGTGTTCGTTGTTGTGTAGTCGATGTTTTCCGTGTTTATGGAGAGCGATAAAATAAATGTAAGTTTACAAAAATTAATATTATTTCAACACCAAAAAGCGAATGTGCCCCTATCGAACAATTTGATCTAATTTTTAAGAGCGACAATTTCATATTTCTGGTTCGGTTTCAAATATATGTTCGTCACCATCACACCTAACCAAACACAGATTTCCCCTCCACATCATTTCAAAATGCAAACAAGTTTACAAAAATGCTTTAATTTTATAAAAGCAAGATTTCTAGCGCCAAAGTTCAATACCTATAACAACATGAAATCAAAGAATACGTTCTTACGTTTTTCGTAAATTTTAACAAAAGTAATGAAGCGAATTCTATATACATTCTTCTACATGCAAATATATTAACAAGAAAATGATTAAAATATGTATGGATTTGGTTTCGTCTTTCATGTTGCTTTTTAGATTTAGATTTGATTCTTCAATCAGGAATTGAAAAAGGATATGTAGTTTTTATCATATTGATTTTTTTGACAGTGTTGATATTCATTTTAAAGGCAAGACTCGAAATAGGGCCGATTGTTACAATCTTCAGTCTGTTCTGTTTGTTGAAAATCAAATCCAGTCTGTTCCTCGCCTTTCCACTGTTTTTAGTTTAATTATGTAATTTTTTTCGGGAATATTCAAATTCGTCCTGGAATAATCCAATACATTATTTGTCCTATCTTATTTCTGTTTGATTTCCATAAAAGAAAAATAATATTTTGACTGCACATAAGAATGCACATAGCGACTGGGCAAAGCGACTCTGCTACTACATTGCCTTGTACTCTTGTGTGACCAGGCTTCCCACAAGTGTGACGAGCTTAGTTTCTGTAATTTTTACAGTAATATCTAAGATACAGTTCGAAATGTGGTTAGTCTCCACTTCGTTCTCCAATTCCAAAACATTAGTTAGACGTCCGATCAGGCGACCAGTTTTGAGTACTTCGACGACCACTAGTCTAGGTGCAATGGAGGAAGTAGGATAAGAAATTCCATTTCTAATGTTGGTGTGATTCTGTAACGATCTGTGGCACAGAGGCACATAAGTATTTTTTGAAGTTATTTACTAATATTTAGAAACATCTATCTGTGCTTATAAAAAATCCAGTCTGTTCTTAAACTCTCTATTGTTTTTGTGCTTTTATATTTCATAAAATTCTAAAACATAATTTTTATAGTTTCTATTTTTTGTGTAGTTGAAATATCCTTTTAACAATCTCAAAATAAATGCATGAAATGTGCAATAATTTTGCATCATAAAAAATTTCGCACAAAATTGTGGAATCATGGATAAAAAACGAAGCGAAACGAAATTTACTTTACAAAAAGGTGAAAAAAATGAGAGAAAGAAATTTGATTATGAGGATAATGAAAACAGATACAAAAAACAATGAATAATTAATTTTGATGATTTAAAAAAAATATTATATGTTTTAAATATATTTGGTTTGCATTGTTTCATGTCGGTTTACTGATATTTTAATTTTTTTTTATTATATAATGAAAATTAAGGAAAATTATTATTATTTTATATATGTAAGCCAAATACTTAAATTTTTTGATTTTTGAATTTTTTTCATTTAAATTGTATCATTAAAATTTTGTTTGCATATTTCAGATTTTGTTTGGTTTTATTTTTCTATTTTGTTTTGCAACATTTTTTTGTAATAAAGATTTTCTAAGAGAGATAAATTGCGATTGAGCTAAGTTAGTGCTCCGTCCAAAAAACGTACCTCCACAATACAGATATAGTGTTATGATTTATGACATACTGTACTGCGATCTTTTGTTTCTCACCTAACTATTCCTTGGTGAACACTACATACTCCTAACCCTAAAAGAGCAATTGCTCTAATCTTACCTTTTTTATGCATTCAGGATATGGAGAGGGTTCAAACAAATACAGTTTTTTTCCAGCCAATACTCTCGCAAATAACTCCATCTCTCACGAGTTAATGATCCACATTATTTAAGAAGGTGAGCTGGGGTCTCTTGTTCAAATTGACAGAATCTCAATTCACATTTCTTCTCTACCTTTAATATACTTGAGAGGAGTTTTCTCAAACTGCAGTATCCTGTAATCCGTTTCAATCCTGAACATAGTTTTGGTCTTTTTGATTCAGACCATTTATTTTCACTCTTCGTAATATATCATTTATTGGATGGATCTTTTGTTCAGTTCACAAAATTATTCTGATCAGACTGAAGTTGCATCCATTTTTTTTAGTTTATCAGCTTCTTCTTTACCTGCTTTATCTGCATGACCATGTACTTACTTATTACACAGATAGTATTGTTCCGAAACGGTTATCCATGAAATTTCTAGTGTCTGCGTTATAATTTTAACTTTATCGATCCAATGCTATCGATAGAACTCTTGATGTTCGTTCTATCCATAATAGAACAATCAATTCAATGGTTCGTGATTTTTTTTTTTAATACTTGCAAAAGCCAATTCGTCTTGATCCAAATACTTCTATGCTGTTTACCATTTTATTAGTATTATTTCTGCTTTATTTACTTAACACCAAAGTTTAATTTTTTTTGATTACCTAAGCTAAGGATTTTCAGTTGTGTCCGATGTTTGTTGTTGAAAATCTTTCATTTGACCACGGCAAAGTGATACAGTAGGACATGTCCTCATTCCCCTTATTCAGAACCATGCAAGTTTCAGTTTGTTCTCTAGCTAATTTTCACGAACTCTTCCGCTCTATTTCACTGACCCATACGTGATATGCCCGTCAAGACTTTTGCATATCATAATCTCTCTAGTGATCAACACGGTCTTTATGTGACTACTGTACAAGAGCTTATTTTATAGAATAACTCCAAAGTATTTTTTTCCTGAGCACTTACAATTTTCGAGCCATTCATGATGATTGATCTCAGGCTTGACTTACGCTTCTTGGTAAACGGTCTCACCGTGGTTCTATTAAAATTTAGTTTCTATCTACAGATATACAATACAATCTACCAGAGTAAAAGCTTTTTGTAAAATCCTACAAAGTGTTTCTTCAAACTAATCTCTGACCACAAAGACTATGACATCTGCGTTCACAAGCCCATTACAGCCTGGATTCTCTTATATGGACAGAATTTCATTTACCTCTTTGGACATACTATGGCAGTAGCAAAGGGATTTTTATAGTCCCTGGTCTTAAATTTAATTATCACATAGGTGTTATTGCATACAAATACAATACAATTTAAAAGACGAAAGGAAATCAAAAAATTCCAAAATATGAAAATAATATTAATTTTCCATATATATTTTAATATTTTGAAAAATAAATTTTAATACCGATAAACCGACGTGAAACAGGGCAAACAAAAATATTAAAATACATAATAATTTATTATCACTAAAATTAATTATTCGAAGTCCCCGTTTGTTTTATGTGTTTATTTTCATTAGCTTCACAAACAAATCTCTTTCGCTCCTAATTTTAGATGAAAATAAATTAAAATTTATTAATTTTATTTATTTATTATAAATATAAATAATAATCAAAATATTGAATTCAATCTAATAATTAAGCAATAAAACAATTAAAAACAAAATACAGTGCATCACACAAAAACAGTTTATTGTAAAGTTTTGTTTAATTTTTGGTGCTTTAAACTTGTAAAAGTGGCTTAAAAAATAATGAATAACCATTGAACATTTACATTTATATATTTATAAATTATAATAATCGTTACTGTTAATTTTAATAATTTATCAAGTTATTTTCTTATATAAACGTATTTTATTGCAAAAATTTTACGTGCATTACTGTCAACGGTAATTTATTAAATCGTCATTGTGTTTCGTTGTAAATAAGAAATTGTTTCAAACAAATCAACTTTTTGATCAGTGCTGGAGCATTTAATACATATAATACATCAAATATAATATATTTATCTGCTCAATGACGTTTAAATGTGACTTGGTTTCCTGTGCAGGCTTTGACAGAAATGAAAATGACTCAATCGTTGAATGTCATGGTTTGTGCTCCAAGGGTTATCATGGAGTCTGGGTTGGTTTCCCAAGAGAATGGAAAACATCGAAACTTGCGCTAATTCTACGTAATCATTTCATCTGTGAACAATGTGTAATTGCTACGCCACTAATAGGCAAGTTGGTTCAACACTTCGATGATAAGATTAACAGTTCGTTTGAAAACTTTAAGGAAACATTGGATAAAAAGCTGTCTTTAATAATCGACGGAATAAAGCTGGAATATATGTCTTTGTTAACAAGTGTTGTGGACAACGTTTCTGAAAAAATTTATGAAAAATTATCAATGAACATTAACACTATCAAAGAAGCTGTTACGAATAAAAATCAAACTTCGTCTAAAGACCAGCCAATCAATTTAGATACTTGTGAGGTTTCAGTTTTGGAAACTGCAAATATTGATTCTGAAAGCGGAGCAGTAAATCTTCTTAAAACTGATAACCTTCCGCCTAAAGCACTCAATACTAAAAACATACTTAATGAGAATGTGATTGTCTCCAACAAGTCTCAGGATAATTTGTCGTCACAGTCTGATCGTCATGTGAGTAAAAGAATTAATATCAATCGGCCTCCACATAAATTGCTGTCTTATCAGGGTAATACTGAATATGATGGAATAGTTGGCACTGCGTCTATGAATGAGACGATTCGCTCTGTGGAAACAATTCACTATAAGCATCTATATGTCACCAGACTTGATCCGAACACTAAAATTGATGATTTGGTATCCTACATCAAGAGCAAGATAAACATTGACGATAATAAGAAATTTTCTATTCGTCCATTGACACCGAGAAATGTTGAACTCAGTCGCTTAAATTTTATTTCATTCAAGATCGGTCTTACTGAGGATTTATTTGATTTGGCACTAAACGCTACCATCTGGCCTAAAGGTGTTTTGGTTCGTCAGTTTATCGATCGTGCTAAAACATCATCTTCTTCAAAAAACTTGGAACGAAACAACTTTTGCGATCCAGCGTCGTAAGAGATGATAATGCTGCTGGTCAATATAATAATGCTTTTTTAGATCTAAATCATATATGTAAAAATATTCTTCAAATTCATTTCAACAACTCTAGTGGTATTCGATCCAAGGCTGATAAAATTTATATGTCCGCTTTGAATACCAATTTTGATGTTGTTGCTTTAGTCGAAACCTCACTGACATGCAGCTTTAACTCCGAAGAATTTTTTCCTGAAAACTATTTAGTGTTTCGTCGGGATAGATATATATGTGAAGAACTAAAGGGTGGTGGAATTTTAATTGCAATTAAAGCCAATCTCCAATCTGCTGTCGTGTATACGTCAACTAGCGAGCTTGAGTTTCTAGCTGTTAAAATCAAGTGTGGCCGGAAATGGATTTATTTGTATGCAGCCTATATTCCTCCAAGGAGTTCACGTGAAACTTACATGAAACTAATTGATTCAGTTGCCACAGTTTTAACTTTAATGGATGAATCGGATGAAATTATTGTACTTGGTGACTTTAATTTACCACTTATTGAATGGTTTTGGGTGAATGAAGACGAATTTTCTTCTACGTCAACCAATGAAATGTCTAATGAATTTTTAGATAATCTTACTAGTTTTGGACTTAAACAGTATAATCGCATCTTTAACAATCAAAATAGAATGTTGGATCTCATTTTTTCTTCATGTGATCAGCTTGCAGTCTCTTTATGTGAGGATTTAGCGGGCTGCTCTAGTATTTATCATAAACCGTTACAATTGGAATTAAATTTTATTGACTGTGTTGAAAATATTGATAATTCATTTTCGTATTTTAATTTTTCTAAGGGTGATTATAGTTCTTTTAATTTGTTCTTGAATTCCATTGATTGGTTTTCTTTATTTAACGGTCTTAATGTACATGATTGTGAATATACTGCGGCTGGATCCGGAGTGTTACCAACAATTCGTACTTAGCAAAACTTGTACAAAATTTGATTAATAAAAAAAACTTAACACTTCAACTTAAAATCTTTTAATTTATTTAACAACGAAATAATAACAATTTATTGTGTCCGATCTTGATGATGGTCGATGAAAAAAAAAAAGTTTTTACAATTTAATTTTCTAATTTCCTGTTTTTAATTTTTTATAAATTTATTTGTGACTACGTCATCATCAGCTGATCGGATGGATATTTTAGTTCAACAATAAGAAAAGGCTAAGTATAATTACTCATAATTTTTAAATATGTTACATTTTTTATTTTAGTTTAGGTTGTCCAAACAGATTGTGTATGTAAATTTGATGAAATTTTAAAAAACGGGATAAATAAATTTGTTCCTGTTTGTCATAGTATTGAGTCATATCGGGAACCATGGTTTAATAAAAAGTTAATTAATCTAAGAAATCGCCGTGATAAAGCCCAAAAATTTTACAAGAACAACCAAACCACTTCTGCTTACTCTACTTTTTGTATTCGTCGTAATGAATTTAAAACTTTGAATGATTTTTTGTATAAATCATATATGTTGCAGATTGAATCAGAAATTTCAATTAATCCTAAGAACTTTTGGTCATTTATCGACTCAAAGCGAAAAACTAATGGCTATCCTAAGACTATGAACTTAAATGATGTTTATGCTTCAAACCCTGAAGATATCTGTAATTTATTTGCGTCCTATTTTAAAACAGTGTATTGCTCTAAAGATGGCGATTCAAACTCCCCATTTACTTGCTCCTCATCTGGTAGTCCTTACAACCACTTGCAATTTTCCATGGATGAAATCATTGAGGGATTGAATGAACTTGACATCTTTAAAGGTGCTGGGCCAGATGGCTTGCCTCCTATCCTATTCAAGAGTTGCTCATGTTCTGTGGCTGGTCCTCTAATGTTAATTTTCAACAAGAGCTTATCCACCGGTATATTTCCAGAAACTTGGAAGCTGTCTTTCATAAGGCCAATTTTCAAATCTGGTAAGCGTGATGATATTAGTAAATACAGAGGTATTGCTTTAATTTCAGTGTTGCCGAAGTTTTTTGAAAAACTAGTTAAACATTTTTTGGAGTTTCATATTAAAAAGCAAAGCACTGGAGCAATAAGCTCCAGAACAACATGGTTTTTTATCTGGACATTCAACTACCACTAATTTAGTGTTATTCTCGCGTTATATCTCAGATGCACTGCAAAACTTTGAGCAAGTTGATGTTGTATACACTGATTTTAGCAGTGCGTTTGATAAGGTTAAACACCCTAAATTATTACTCAAGCTTGAAAAACTTGATTGTGAAATGATTCCTATTAAATGGATTTCATCGTATCTATCCCAGCGTACACAGTATGTCAAAATTGGTAATTATTGTTCTACGACTTTTAAAGTAACTTCTGGTGTACCGCAAGGTAGTCATCTTGGGCCTTTGCTTTTCATTTTATTTATTAATGATGTTTGTCACTGTTTTAAATTTCTTAAATTTCTATTATATGCAGATGATATGAAAGCCTATATTACTATAAAATCAATCACTGACACAATTAATTTCCAAAGTGATTTGAATAGATTACATATTTGGACTGTAGAAAATGAGCTGTTTTTGAATATCTCTAAATGTAAAATTATGTCAATTTTTAAAAACAAATCACCTATCTTAGTTACTTATCATTCCTGCAATAATAGTTTAGAACGGGTATATAAGTTCAAAGATTTAGGTATTATTTTCACAGCTTCATACTCATTTAATGATCATTTTGATTATATGATTGGACGAGCTAATTCAATGCTAGGGTTCATCAAACGTAATACTAAAGATTTCTGTGATCCATTAACGCTCAAAACACTTTATTGTGCATATGTCAGATCAATTTTGGAACATGGTTCTGTAATCTGGAATCCACTGTATGTTATCCATTCGACACGAATTGAAAGCGTGCAGAAAAGGTTTCTTATTTTTGCTTTGAATAGATTACCTTCAAATAAAACTTGTCAGTTTTCTTTAGAACCTTATGCAAGTCGATTAGAGCTTTTGACTTTGAAGACGCTGTATAAGAGAAGGGAGGTTGCTTGTGCGATTTTTGCTAGAGATGTTTTGTGTTATCGGATCGATTGCTCAAATTTATTGTATTATTTCGATATATTTCGTCGCTTTAATAATGAAACAACGTATGCTATTTATACGTTGTTTTTATATAATAGGTGCGCTGCATTTCCCATAAGGGTATCTTTGAATTGGCGTTTTTACATTTTCGACTTATTTTATGACTGGGGGTAAGAATTAATAAATTGTAAATTAACGTCCATGCAAATGCATGCGCACATCAAACTTTAAACTCAAATATCTCGAAACTATACTTTTGCGTATACGTCATTTCATTATTAAAGCGACGATTTGTTCCATCTCGGCAGCTTCGCCAATGTGGTATATTTTTTGCAATTAATTTCAGTAGTACTAATTATGGCTCTAATGAATCAATTAACAACTGTCTAAGAATCTTTAATAAAGTCTTTGAATGCTTTGATTTCATGATATCGAGAAATGTTTTTAAAAGATCTGTAAATAACCTTTAGACTTTTTAGCTTAGGTACTTTTAATAATTTTATTTTATAGTAAATTTAATTGTAATTTTTGTAACTATTGTAATTTTTTCTCATTGATGTATTAGCCAAATTTATTAATATATGGATGGCTGTAAATAAATAAATAAATAAATAAATAAATAATCATTTAATTTAATTCATCTAAACACTCTGGATTTGTAAAAGCTTTCGATTTGATGTAAGTCATTTTAATTTTCATAGTCAGCTTTTATTCAGTGGTTTAACAAGGTGATTCAGCTTCCGGATGGAATTAAACATAGTATGGTATAAAAATCTTGACAATCTCAAAGATCTTACAAGGATTTAAAAACTACCTATTGACTTAAACATCGGCTAATAGACGTTTTACCTGCATGTTCTTCTCGATTATCTTTAAATTATAATTCATTCTATAAACTAAATGACATTGAATTTTTATGTTATGTATCTGAATTTTTAACAACAACAATATCAGCTAATCTGATTTTTTTTATTGAATAGGAGGAGTAATAGCTCTGAGGTATATCAAAATAAAAAACATAATCGAATTATTTTTTAATTCCCTATAACGTTACCAAATATAAAAATTCTAAAATTGCAATTTTTCATAACCAATATCATAACAGAATAATAATTTTAAAAAAAAGTTAAACCATAACACGTTCGTACGGTTATTTTAATATGATTCCCTCCTGACCCCACAGAACAGTTTTTTTTCTTATACATATCGCATATGTATACATATAATTTATACTTATTTTTTTATATTATAATACAACAAAACAGTTAAATAATATTAAACAAAGTGGAATAAAAAAACAACAAAACGGGGCAAAATAGCCGTCCAATTAAATAAAAACAAATCAACCAAAAAATAAAATTTTTTTTTGTTTCGAAGCACAGAGGTACGAACGAGTATGCGATTTCTTTACGTACCTCAACATAAGCAATATTTTTTTTCAAAATGAAACACAGACGGTCAGATAAAAAAACGTGACATATGCGACATATGTGTTGATGTGACAAAAAGTTATAATAAAACGATAAAAAAGTAAATGAGTCAGAATTATTTATTCACGAAGTTTGTTGTTGTATGTTATGTAAAGTTATGGTCGGATAGTGTTCGACCACATCAAAGGTAAATTGATTATTATTGTTCTTCTATTTGTTTTAAACAAATAATACTTACATCAGTCATTAATCTTAATTAATCGTAGTTCAAGGATATATCATAAGTCATATTGGACGTCGTGGGATTTGTGTTTGGTGGTTTTTGTTTGAACGAGATTGGACGTGTTTGTATTTGGAAAGTTCTAATTTAACCTAAAACTTAACTTTGCAACCCAAAACTGACCAGAAGAATTTTTTTTACCGGTATATCATACTGACAAAGAAGGTCATTCTCTATTAACAGGAAATCGTCTTGAGTCTATCATTCTCTAGATTGATTAGAAAGCTATGTCGTTTCCTCGTCTTTGTTAGCATTATCTATGAACTGCTGAAAAAAGAATCATGAATGTTTGTCATACATGTTGCAACTAATAAGTGGGATGTTTGCTATATAACTCTGAGTCGGATAATACTAATAAAAATGTCGGTAAAGAAGGTATCTGCATATTCGTCGATAAATAATTCTGATCTACTTAACATTGTGAGGTGGTGTTTGGAAAAAATTCCTTTGATAATATTGGTAATTTAAGGCATATGTTTGCAGTTTTATGTCGGGATACTAGAAGCCGATAATGTAGGTAATTTATTTTTCAAAAATTTGAATTTTGTAAGGTGGATATGTTGCCCAAGTGATGTCCAGAAACAGAAAAAAATACGTTTAGATTGTTCTAATTTAAGATTGAATTCGGTGGTGATATGTTGACTACTTTCTGATGAATAGCCAGTTAGGGCACCTCCTCCATCCTCCCTTAGGAATTTTAGGATATGGAGAGGGTTAAGTTTATGCACATCATATCGATCAATGTGACACTTCAGATTCAACCTTCTTCTTTTGTAGATCAAGGCTTAACAATCTTTTAAAACGATGGGCACAGGTCTCTTCTTCCAACAGACAGAGTCTACTTTTCTCTTTCGGCTTCACTTTTCGACAGCATATATTTCGACCTGGAACACACTTGTGTAGGTGCCTCTTGGCTCAAAGTATTTGGTTTTTTGGTTCAAATGCGCCTGCACCACCCCTGCCTCGGTGTTTAAACCATCCAAATACCATTTGATTACATCGTTACTCAGATGGTACGTAGTAGATTCACTGCTCCCTTCTGCTTTTTAGCACAACTGTGATGTATGTTTCCTATTGAAGTGGAACTGCTTTATCATTCCGTCCTTAGGAAATTCAAGCAACGGGTTCTCCCTTGAAAGACTTCTTCGATATTTAGAATCGATGATCTTATCCTTTCCCATCCCCTGCATGCTAAATCTCAGTATGGATTCCCTGGATACGCTCTTAACCTGCAAGTAGAGTGGAACAAGTCCTAACAGAAATTTCATAGACGCGGGAGGACATGTTCTCATTCCCCTGGTGATGCAGATACTGGCCAGCCTCTGTTAATTTCCAACTTTACTTGTTGTCATTAATCTGGGCTCTTTTGCAAAGTTTTTGCCTACTATCAGAGCTCTTACAGCTTAGCTTACCACTACATCCATGTGGTTTCTCCACATAAGTTTGCTATCGTGAATTACTCCTGTACAGAGTCAAGTATGGAGTTCGTCATGATGGTGGGTTTTATCCTAAGTTTCCTTTTTTTGCTGGATGGGACTACCGCGAATGGGACTACAAGTACACAAAGTGTCTACCAGATTCAGTTCCTTCTTAACAATACAACAGATCGTTTTTTCGAACTCACCTCTGGCAATTATGACATTGTCATTCGCGTACCCAAGACATTTAATGCCATGGTTACTCAATACAACAAGAATTTCATCCACCACCAAACTCCATATGAGGGGTGATAAAACAGCACCTTGCGGTCTGCCCTTGGTGGTGCCAAGGCTAATTTTATAATCGCCAGCCTTGGTTTCTGCTGTTCTAGTTCTCAACATCTCACACATCCAGTTAGTTGTGGCGCTATCAACCTTTTTCCCACTTAAGGCCTTCTTGACCGCTCCATATAAGGTGTTATCAAAAGCCCTTTCAATTTCAAGAAAGGAACAGACAGCAACTTTTTTGTTGTCCACTGCCTCCCCTACTAAACTAATAGGTCTATGAGACTTAAGTTGAGCGACATCTTTCATACCAGGTTTTGGTATAAATATCACTTCCGCTGTTCTCCGTGGTTCCCGATTATGTTCAAGTGCCAGATTGCTCCTGAAAATGCCCAAGAGGTGCGATAGTTGCCTTTTAACCCTTCTGCAGGAGAGCTGAGACCATTCCATTCATTCCAAGACAGTGAGACCATTGCACTCCTAAACAGTGAGGCAGCTGCTTCCCAGTCGTCTGGGCTCAGTCTTTTACTTTTCTTCTTGGTCGCGATTTTTCACACGAGCTTATGCCTCTCGGGAAGTGTGTTTCTGGAAGAAGAGCAGATCTCTGCTGCTCATCCTCCGTATGCGTTCCATCCATTCTTCAACGAAGTTTTAATCTCGGAGTGCCCTTCGCCAAAGTTTTATGGAGGCAAGCGGTTACATGTGTTGCAGAGATATTATCACATATGGTTCTGAAGCTGCTCCCTTTGCCTTTCTTATTTCTTTATTCTAGGTAGTAGGCACCTTGGTATACTCTTTTCAGTTTCCAGATTCCGGCGAATGCCGCCGAGTGTGATGGTTGTTGATACGACCACCAAGTCCTTGGTTAGAAAATCTGAAAGACAAATATAGTTAGTGTTTTTCCTAATCATAATGCATGCTCTGGGTGAGTTTGCATTAGAATCCCAAACTAGCTTCGCCACACGGTTTGCAAAGCACCTTACCCTGTTTTGTGAATCTAGTGTTCCTGTATCAGCATGAGCCCTAGCTGTTTCTTAGTAAATCTCCTGCCCACAACAGTGGCGCTACTTTAGCGTGGTAAATCTTCACTTTACCCTCGCGCAAGTTGCCTGCTGTCTCCATTAGATGTTGTCGGAGAGGGGCGTATCTGCCCATTATTTCATCAACAATCTCTTCTCCTTCTCGGTTTCCACTTCCTCGATACTACTGCAATCATCTGCAGCAGCATCCTCCTCATCTTCCACTACCATATTTGCCACCTCACTGGTGTAGTTAAGGTTGCGGATACCTCTCTGAATGGTAATAGAATCTAAGGTATCGCCACTAGCCCCCTTTCCTCCTGTTTCTTCAGCCGTCGCCTTTCCTGACGTGTGGATATCTTGGCCACCTTAGATGGATTGTTCTTTGGGGTCGTGGACTCTGGATCGCTTCATGTTATCTGGTCCGACTGTTGGGGCATTCCCTTTCCAGAGCCTTTCTCCTTGAATCCTCCAAAAACATTCCCGCCGTGAGAAGTTTTAGGTATCACCTGGTACCACCTTATATAAGCCACGCTAAATCTGACTTAAAGGTAGTAGAGGTGGCCCTTTATGCCTTTTACTCTTATAACGACTAAGTTTATCAGCACGACGAGGAGACTTGCTCTTGCGCCTGCCACTTGTCCTTCTTCCCTTGCTAACGCGGTCACGTACCGCCTTTTATTTTCTTTTTCGTTGTTTTGTTTTTTCTTTTAAATTCTTCATTTTATTCCCACGAGTTCCACGGGAAAGTAGGTCTACAAAGTCAGAGCCCTATTAATTTTGCAAGGCAAAATACACCCGGAGGTTGCCAGTTATATAAGCAGCTACGTTTGTGACTGAGCTATTGGTCCCCAGCCTAGACGATCATCGGCATGCCACAAATCGCATTGGATTATTAACACACGTACAAAGAAGGAGAAGGTAGACCCCTAATGAGTTTGTATCACAAATTATTGAGCTGATTTTAAGTCAACTGTGCCATCTGATTAAAATATTTGACATTAAGAAAATCAAGAAAGAGAAAGAAAATTGGAAAATGTGCATGAATGAGTTCATAATGGTGAGTGATGAGATTAAATGGCACAGAATTACAATAGCATTCTGCAGCCATCTTAGATATATATTTTTAATTATTAAACAATAGTTGATTGTGGAAACTACAACAAAACAAAATGAAAATTTTTATTAAAAACATTAATGTTCCGTAATAAATTTTTCTATGAAGCTCCAACAGATAAAGAAAGATGGATTTTTTCCTAAGTAGAAATCGGCACTAAAGTTTTAGTGAAACAATATTGCGCAAATATGTCACTAAGTTGTGTGCTACCAAATGGCATGTCCGATTCTCAATACTCTAATGCATCAGGAAGTGAGTCTTTACTCGAATAGTGTCTGGAAAGGTCCCACTCTGCGGACAATAATATTCTTGAATTATTATTGTATAATTTTGCTCCAGCTTATGATGCTATAATTAATCAAATTTTATTGAACAAATTAGCTCTCATTGGTGTTACGGTTTAACGTTCCTCTCAAAAAGGATTTTCCTCTCTGCTGGGATTTTCGCCTTTCCTTGGATTAATCATTAACATTTGGCATTAGTAAAACTCTTTATGAAATCACTCTCTCTATCTGTGGCCTCAGAGGTGTCCCTATTAGTAAAACGAAAATAAAGTTTTTAATTTAAGCTAGTTGAGCAAGTTCAGCTAATTAAGTTAGCTTAGCCTGTTAGTTAAGTTAGTCAAGTTATGTTAGCTACGATATTTAAATCAGTTGAGCTAGCAAAGTTAGTTAAGTCAGTTAAGCTAGTTAAGTAAGCTAAGCCATTAAGCTGAAAAAGTTAGTTGAGATAGGGCAACTAGTTAAGTACGTTAAGTAAGTTAATTTAATAAAGATAGTCAAGTTGGTTACGTTAGTTAAGTTGGTTGAATTAGTTAAAGTAGTTAAGTAAGTTAAGTTAGTTAAGCTACTAACTTAACTTACGTAAGTTATGTTCGTTAGCTATTAATTGTTTTAAGCTCGTTAAGTTAGTTTCGTAATTTAAGTTAGTTAAGCTAATGAATTTTTTTTGTGGCGTTCATGCTTCTTTAGGAGCGTTGCAAAACTAAACAGCTACGAATATTCACCACGGTTGTTCGCAACAACGACATTCTGTTTTTGTGTCCGGGTCTATTCTCTTTCTGATTACCAAATTTAACCAATTAGTTTTTTTCTGGGAATATGGTATTTAGCTTAGGCACAACCCAAATTGTCGTGAATTGGTCCATTCTGCATCTTAAAGTTACCAGACACAACCTTTTTACATGTTTATATAGCGAACCGCTTGATTTAAGACAGACGCCTGCTTCTAGCCACCCGTAACATGGAGTACAGATGCTTGGGTCGCATTGGTTTTAAGGCACCAAGTTGCCGTGATGCAGCATCATTGACGAAGCAGTTTTTGCGCTGCTTGTTTCCGATACAGCAACTTAATTCTGTCAGCATTACCCAGGCAACACTGCGTGGACGTTGAATCTCGGATATCGCTACCCCTTTTGCTAAGTTAATGAAATTAGATAAAAAAGCTTAGTTAGTGAAGTCAGTCAAGTTTGTTAGGTTATTAAGTTGGTTAAATTATTAAGTAAGTTAAAATAAATAAGTTAGTTTAGATAGTTAACATACTTAAGCAAGCTAGGCTATGTATCTTAGTTAAGTTAGTTAAGCGAGTTGAGTTAGTTACATTAGTTAAATTAGCTAAATAAGTTATGTTATAAATAATTAGATATGTTAGTTACATCACGGCAAGGAAGCATGTCTTAAATTTGTTAATTTAATTAAGTTAGTTAGGTTGTTTAGGCTAGTTAGGTTGGTTAAATTAGTTAAGTTAGTTAGGTTGGTTTAATTAGTTAAGTTAGAAAAGTAAGTTAAGTTCGCTAGTTACTAAGTTGGTTAAACTAGTTAAGTTAGCTTCGTAATTTATGTTAGTTGAGTTAATTAAGTTAGATAAGTTAATTATGTTGGTTAATTCAATCAAGCTTGTTAGGTTAGTTAAGATAGTTAAATTATTCAGTAATTTAAAATAGTTAAGCTGGTTTAGATAGTTAAGATACTTAAGAGCAATTTCATGCAAGTTCAGCAAATTTTTGGGAAATTTTGACTTGACCCCTTTTAATTTTGATTATTTTTTGTTTATAGATAGTCTTTGATAAATAAAAAATACAAGTTCTCTGGGAATTTTTTTTTTCGACCAGGGGTGCCTTTACAGGGTGCCCCTCAATTTTTTGTTATTTTGTGATGTGAGTGCATTTTGACGAGCAATTGTAGAAAAACTACTCAATCAATTTTCATAAATGATATGTCGTTGAATAGGTATTAGAACAAAGTTTTTAAAAATGTACACTGTTAATTTTTTGAAATAATTTTTAACGGTGAAACATAAGAAAAAAACGGTATAATTGAACAAAAGATGACGCTACACCTTTTTTTTTTAAACTAAATTGAAGCTTATTTTATATATAACTACTTGTGAAAGTTTAGGACTAGCGATATTTTTTGTTTTAAAGATAAAATTCGTTGTGCATATGACTGTCGGGAATCAGTTTTTTTTGTTCTGAAGGAAAATTATAAAAATGGCGTTATAAGCTAAGAGATTTTTTTTTATGTTAAATATCAAATATTTTATTATTAAACGAACTTTTTAAAATAACATAAAAATTATATACGTAGTACAATAAATAAAATAAATACAATTGTTAAAAATGATTTACTTATTTTACAAACAGAAGTTTCTTTTGAATAGGAAAACACTTCTGCAAATATTTTCTCTGTATTAGATGGCGTAAAAAATTGAAATGTTTATTTATCACTTTTAGTAATCACTTGTCACTCTTATAAAAATAATTTGACAGTCTCGACTGCGAACAAAAAAGCCGTATAAATAACTAAATCTATTTAGAAACTTTTGACTGGAGAAGTATTGTGTTCGTATTATGTTATTATGGAATCATAAAGTAAAAGATTGTATTTTAACATTAAATTACAAATATTTTATTATTGAATAAACTTTTTAAAATATCATAAAATTATATTTGTAGGTTAAAGAAAATAAATACAGTTATTAAAAATTATTTACTTATTTTACATTCAAAAGTTTCTTTTGAATTAGAAAACATTTTTGCAATTATTGTCTTAGTAATAAATGGTACAAAAGAATGAAGTTTTAGAGTTCCACTTATAGTAATCGCATTTTTATATCGATTTTGTAATTTTTCTTTTGTCAATTGATATTCATTTTTATCGGCGTATCCAAAGTTCATGGTAGATTCCCCTTTTAAAGCCCATTCGAAAAGTTTTTTGGTGTATCAATAATATCTCTGCTCCCCATACTATAACGATGTGCAGCACGCTTCAGTTTACCAACAATCCCATCGCAAGGTCCCTTGCCATGGCTGGTAGCATGAAAATGCCATTCTGCATCAACCTTAAAGTCTTTTTAATGGTGGCATACGTTAATTAGGTTATGTTTATTTTTGTATTGAGAAGGTGCCCCGTCGGTGTTATAAATTATTTTCCCAATATTAGAATTTATATGCGTTTTGATGAAATGAATAAGTTTTGTAATGAAAAGATGGACTGTAGTACTATTGTGATATCCGAAATGAGTATAGAACTTCGGTGCTGTATATATTCACTTGCGGCACTTCTAAAATAAATGACAAATGGATGAATAGTAGCTTGTGAATTATTATAATGATAACATAGAACCGAATCCTGAATTATGAAGGCGAAGTTTTCAGAAAAATCCCCTTGAAAGAAGCACTCTCCTGCTTCTAATTTTTTTTCTTTCCTCAATGAATGTAGATTGCTGTTTTGCTATAAAGTTGAGTGGTATCAAAATTTGTAAACGGTAAACAAATTTTTTCATAAATTCTTCTACAGTTTCTATTAAAGTATCCAAATTGCATCGATCAGTGGTATTCCATTGTTGATATTTGACTTGAAGGATTCCTTTAACGTCAAAATCATTTAGTAATCTATCTTCCAAATGTTGAAGTTTTTTTGAACATTCATTGCACTTCAAAGTATGACAATCTTCTGTTAATTCACCACATGAAACAAAGTCAATTAATGTTTTATAATTCTGGAAGCATCAGTAATCCAAGACATCTTAGAGTGTTGAATCATTAGTTTTATATTTTGATGTATGGTACACACGCACACATTATGAACTCCTTGGGATAATTTTATACATTCTTGTGATCGAAGGGACGTGAATTTTGTAAATCTTATTTTCACATCAGGAATCTTATTTTTAAACTCCACATAAGCTTCATTTAATGTACATAGCAATAAGCGCTTTTGTGGATCTATGCTGAAATTGCTCATATTTTCTTTATTGTACATATATAATTTTTATAATATTTTAAAAAGATCATTTAATAATAAAATATTTGATATTTAACATAAAAAAAAAATCTCTTATATCGCCATTTTTATAAATTTCCTTCAGAACAAAAAAAACTGATTCCCGACAGTCATATGCACAACGAATTTTATCTTTAAAACAAAAAAATATCACTAGTCCTAAACATTAACAAGTAGTTTGATATAAAATAAGCTTCAATTAAGTTTAAAAAAAAAATAAAAAAGGTGTAGCGCCATCTTTTGTTCAATTATACCGTTTTTTCTTATGTTACACCGTTAAAAATTATTTCAAAAAATTAACAGTGTACATTTTAAAAAACTTTGTTCTAATACCTATTCAACGACATACCCTACATATACAACGACTTCTGCATGGGACCCTGTATTTTTGTATTTATTTTTACAGGAACCTTTTCTTTTGTGGAAATTATTTTCAATGCAAAATTTGAATTTAAAAAATAGCTTCAATTTTTCTTTATAGTATTATAGTGTAGATACACAAATATTACTTATCCTGTATATTTTATAATCTATAAGATCCTTACATATCGTCAAACAAACTACTACAATTATGTTATTGCTTCTCGCACAAAACCAATGCCGACAACAAAGAAAATTGTAATATTCTTCGTTAAACAATATTGAAGTCTTAAATATCATGGTGTTGAGTAGTGGTGTTTCTAAGAGGAGCAAAAATAACCGGTGTTGATGTTATGTGATTGATTTGATTATGATTCACTTCATCGTTTACGAAGTATGGTGTGTAATAACTGTTAAAAAAAGTTCTAGAGTAATCTTCTATGTTTTTGTAAAGTTCTACAAAAACATAAAAGTCTACTTGGAGATGACATTTGATATTTAACAATCCGCTAAAAATAAATATCTACCATTTTACTGATTAAAAACATAATCATTCGTTAAATAAACATCAAAAGCTCGTTCGCGTTTCAATTAAAAAAAAAATACCTTAATTTAATTACCTTTATTTAAAAACATAAATATCCTAATACTTCCATTAATTTGCGTGACAACATGAAATCACTACAAATAAAAATAAAATTAATCACAGAATAAAGAAAAACAATAACAACAACAGTAACAATATTTCACCAGTTTAATAAATCGAGAAATAATAACAACAAATAAATATAAAAATAAACCTGCTAAAGAAAACGTAAAAGAAAATGAAAACTCAAACTCAAAGAAATAATAAGAATAAAAATTTGAAGAACAAATAAGAAAATTTAATTCGATATCTGTTGTTTCTAGAACTTTTGTATTCCAAGAAAAACGAAATCGAGGATTTATTTTTTGGTTTTGGTAAGGAAAATTCGTTTTTGTTGTTGTGTAGAAAAATTAGTTTTTCCAATGTTATATCCGCCTTGTATTTGATTATCAAATCAATTCACTTAAGCTTTAAGAGAGGAACACAATTTAAACGTTCGATAATGAAATACTTGTTTCATTTTTATTTTTTGTTGTTGTTGATTTAAATGAAATGTCCTTGGAAACGAACAAATATTTAAATGTACCTTCGTTTAATTCAAGACTTTTATAATATTATCTTACACCCAAGGCAATAATTTAATGATCAATAAATCTGTGTTTGATCACAATTTAAAATTAAATTAATCAATTCTGATCACGTTCAAAATATTACAAAAATCTATTTAAAACTATAAACAATAAATCAAAAACTAGAAACAAATAAATACAAAAAAAAAACACAAAGTGATAAATTTCCAAAAAGATCAACCTAACCTAAGAACATGATCGAAAAAGATTCGACGATCAATAATCAATTCATGTAGTTTTAGTATGATTTTCATGTTCTATTTTAATCACAATATCTTAAATAACAAATTAGATGTATTTTGTCGCGAATATATTGTGAGATTGATAAGTTGTTAGCTTGAGGATAATTCTAATATCATAATTGAGTAATCATGGAGAACATTTGAAAGATAGATTCAAATAGACTCAGTCCGAACATCTCTAATTTGGGTACAACTTTGACGATAAAACTTTTCAACTTACCACCATACATACAGATTATTAAATTGATAGCGAACCGTGGTTGGAAAAAACATATCATTAGAAGAATTAAATTGATGATGTTGTTTGGTTTCAAAGAACATGAAATATTTTGGGTTTCAAAAATGAGACTGGTTTAAATATAAAAAAAATTGAATAATTGTTTAATAGAATTAGTCAATTTTTAATGTTAGGGTCAAATCTTTCAGAGGGCTACAATTTTGCATTGGAAAAAAATACCACAAATTGCTTGCAAAATAGGTAAGAGATTAACCTAAGCTTTTTGATGGCATTTAAACTGAAAAAAGAGAATTAAATTAAATTACTGTGAGTCAAGATATGAATGGTATCTTCGGTATTAGAGCTTTTGAAAAAATTCTCAGATACCAAAAAAAAACAGGTCAAAAATCTTAATCGACGAAGATGCGATTCGAGAACCCACGCATGCAGAGCACATTGGATTAGCAGTCGGTTACCTCGTCCTCAATTTTATACACACCAAAAGCCGATTGTCAAACATTCTTGAATTTTCCAACTTATAAAAATTGCATAAAAAACTTGTTTTTTTTTTATATTTTCATCGCCACAAATCTGTAAGAACAAAATAAACAAAAAAAAAATTTCATCATATTAATACACAACTTCAAAAGAAAATAAGTCAAAGAATAAGAATAAAAAAGTAAAGATAATTTTTCTCTCTGATTTATTTACAATAAAAAGCTTGATGATGATGTTGATGATGATGATGTATAATGATAGGACACGAATAAAAATTATAATAATATATAAACACAAAGCAAAAATAAAAAGTTTAATCATAATCTATTATTTGAAGTATGTTCATGGTGTATATACTCGTAAATTTTATATCCACCCACATACTTGAATAAAGACATCCTTTGTTTTTCAATTTTCCTCCTTTAATTTTCTTAAAAGGGAAAATTTCCTTTAAAGCACAATAAGGATAATAATAAAAACAACGAACAGCCATGGAAAGGGAAATATTTTGTATAACACCGACTTCCGAAGGATTAAACACACAAAAACGTTTGACACATTCAAAAAAAAACATCGCAATGAAAAAAATAAAAAAAGGTTCCACAAATTTTGTGAATTTGTTGTTCGATTATTTCAGAAAATAAAAATATGGAGGAGCGGGTTGAAATGTCAAGCTCTGAGATTTTAAAACTTCGTTCTGAGTTAAGGATTTTGATATTGTTTTTGGCAAAAAACTTTTGTGAGGACATTGTTTTTAGTTTTGGGCAGCGATGTTTTTTTTTGTGGCGTTCATGCTCCATATAGGAGCGTTGCCAAGCTAATCAGCTTTGAATATTCACCACGGTTATTCGCAACAGCAACCTAATTACCTTGGCACCCGATTTTTTTAAGGTCGTTTATTACGTCCGTCTCCCATTGCAGTCGTTGTCTACCTCGCGGTCGCCCACTCCCAGGGGTACTAACGTACATTTTTTAATCATTCCAGACTGTGAATCGGCTCGTAGAACATGCCCACCAAGCCAACCAAACAATCCTGTTGGAACGGATACAACATTATATCTGGACCCCCAAAAGGTCTCTGATCTCAAAGCTATATCGCGTTCTGTCCTCTCCATCGTCTGTCTTAAGTGGACCAAATATGTAGCGCAGGATCTTACGCTCAGATACAGTTAAGTGTGATTCGTCATTTTGTATAAGGATCCACGTTTGTGACCCATACATCACTATCGGTGTAAACAATGTCTTCTATAACTTGAACTTGGTGTTAATTGATACATACGGTGATCCAAGGAGAGGCTTAATTGAGTAGAAAGTTCGATTACCTGGAGCGATTCGAACTTTTATATCTGTAAGTATGCTGTTGTTTGAATCAAGCATGGATCCCAAATATTTAAAAGATTCAACTCCCTCAATTCAACTCTCTCAAAAACCCCTTCAACTTATGCATCGCCGCGCATCAAATCTTTCTTCTCAGCCTCTCTTGAAACATTCATATGTTTGGTTTTATCGTAGTTAATTTGCAGACAAATTTTAGCACCACTCTCAAGCGACTTGAAAGTCTCACTAATAACAGCTTCATTTCGGCCGAGGATGACAACATCATCAGCGTACCCGACCATCGGTACTGTGTTTTTTGACAAGATATTGTTGTTAGTCGGTAGTTTCCTTTGACGGCACACATATTCCAAGGCTAGATTGAAAAGTATAAGAGAGATAGCATCACCTTGTCTTAAACCGGAGTCGACTTTAAAAAACTTTGATATTTCGTTCTCTACTCGTACACAGCATTTAGAGTTCTGTACTGTCATTTTGCATAGTGATACCAGTTTACCAAGAATTCCCATTGACAACAGAGCAGACCATAGAGTCTCTCGTTCAAAAGAGTCGTAGGCCTGCCTGAAATCAATGATGAATTGGTACACAGGTATGTTGAACTCTCGACACTTTTCAAAAATCATCCTTATCGAGAAAAGTGCATCAGTGGTACCTCGGCCTTGCCGGAAGCCACACTGATATTCTCCAAATAGTTGTTCAGCAAAAGGATTGATTTTGGCTAGCAAAATGTATGAAAAGATCTTATATACTGTGCAGAGGACAACGATTCCTCTGTAGTTTCCACATTGTAGGCGATTACCCTTTTATGGATTGGTGTCAGAATAGTTAGGTTCCAGTCCTGTGGCATAGTTTCAGTCCTCCATATAATTTGAACAAGTTGAAACAATCTTAAGGATAGAGTTTCACCACCATGGAAACCACCACCGGGCTCGTCGCCCGACTTGTTGCTGGTCACTTAAGTAGAAGAGTCTCAAAATAAGCGGCCCAAGTCTCTAAAATATTTTTAGGGTTTACTTGTAGCTCCCTATCTTCGTTTTGAATAGCTGTCGATCTAGTTTGAGTTCCCTTCTTTAAGGCCTTAACCTGTTGATAGAAGTTACGCCATTGTTGTTTCTTATTAAAGCTTTCAATCTCCTCACACTTTCTCTTCCACCATTCTCTCTTCGTTCGTCTACATAGCTTTGTAACGGCTTGTTTTGCCAGTTTATAGTTCTCCTTCGTGGACCTGGTGTTGTGTCCTTGTTTGAACGAACAGTTTGTAAATTTTACAGACATGTTTGTTGATTATTACAAATAAAACCACAACATGTGGAACATGTTTGTTAACTTTTGACATTTTATTTTATCCAATATTACTAAAATTATTATTTTTTTTTAATTTTTTTTTTTTTAAGGCGTTCATGCTCCATGTAGGAGCGTTGCCAGGTTGATCAGCTTTGAATATTCACCACGGTCATTCGCAACAGCGACATAATTACCATGGCAGCCGATTTTTTTAAGGTCGTTGATTACGTCAGTCTCCCATTGTAGTCGTGGTCTACTTCGCGGTCGCCCACTCCCTGGGGTACTAACGTTCATTTTTCTAATTATTCCTGACTGTGAATCGGCTGGTAGAACATGCCCAAACCAAGCAATCCTATTAGAACGGATACAACCTTTTATATCAGGACCCTCAAGACGGTCTCTGATCTCAAAGTTATACCGGATTCTATACTCTCCATCGTCTGTCTTAAGTGGACCAAAAATGTAGCGTAGGATCTTACGCTCAAATACAGATAAATGCGATTCGTCATTTTGTGTAAGGGTCCACGTTTGTGACCCATACATCACAACCGGTCTAATCAATGTTTTGTATAACTTGAGCTTGGTGTTAGTTGATACATACGGTGATCCAAGGAGAGGTTTAATTGAGTAAAAAGTTCGATTACCTGCAGCGATTCGAGCTTTTATATCTGTAAGTATGCTGTTGTTTGAGTCAAGCATTGATCCCAAATATTTAAAAGATTCAACTCCCTCAATTCGTTCATCGCCGCACATCACATCTTTCTTCTCAGCCTCCCTTGAAACATTCATTTGTTTGGTTTTATTGTAGTTAATTTGCAGACCAATTTTCCTAGCACCACTCTCAAGCGACTTGAAAGTCTCACTCATAACAGCTTCACTTCGGCCGAGGATGACAACATCATCAGCGTAAGCAATCATCTGTACTGAGTTTATTGACAAGATATTGTTATTAGTCGGTAGTTTCTTTTGACGGCACACATATTCCAAGGCTAAATTAAAAAGTATAGGAGAGATAGCATAACCTTGTCTTAAACCGGAGTCGACTTTAAAAAACTTTGATATTTCATTCTCTACTCGTACACAGCATTGAGAGTTCTGTACTGTCATTTTGCATAGTGATACCAGTTTACCAGGAATTCCCATTGACACCAGAGCAGAACATAGAGTCTCTCGTTCGAGAGAGTCGTAGGCCTGCCTGAAATCAATGAAAAGTTGGTGCACAGGTATGTTGAACTCTCGGCACTTTTCCAAAATCATCCTTATCGAGAAAAGTGCATCGGTGGTACCTCGGCCCCGCCGGAAACCACACTGATATTCTCCAAACAGTTGTTCAGCAAAAGGATTGATTTTGGATAGCAAAATGTAAGAAAAGATTTTACATGCTGTGCAAAGGAGAGCGATTCCTCTGTAGTTTGCACATTGTAAGCGATTACCTTTTTTATGGATTGGTATCAGCATAGCTGTGTTCCAGTCCTGTGGCATAGTTTCAGTCCTCCAGATCATTTGAACAAGTTGAAACAATCTTAAGGATAGAGTTTCACCACCATGTACAATCATTTCGGATGTTATATCGTCGATACCAGGTGCTTTATTGCGTTTTAATTTGTACAGCGCCGCTTCAAATTCCTCTTTGGTTGGTTCGTCTACATGTACCTTTGACGCACGAATAAGCTTTGCTCGTCGCCCGACTTGTTGCTGGTCACTTAAGTTGAGAAGATTCTCAAAATAAGCGGCCCAAGTATCTAAAATATTTTTAAGGTCTACTTGTAGCTCCCCATCTTCGTTTTGAATAGCTGTCGATCTAGTTTGAGTTCCCTTCTTTAAGGCCTCAACCTGTTGATAGAAGTTACGTGATTGCTGTTTCTTATTAAAGCTTTCATCTCCTCACACTTTCTCTTCCATCATTCTCTCTTCGTTCGTCTACATAGCTTTGTAACGGCTTGTTTTGCCAGTTTATAGTTCTCCTTCGATGACCTGGTGTTGTGTCCTTGTTTGAACGAACAGTTTGTAAATTTTACAGACATGTTTGTTGATTATTACAAACAAAACCACAACATGTGGAACATGTTTGTTAGCTTTTGACATTTTATTTTATCCAATATTTCTAAAATTATTATAATTAGTTATAATTAGTTTATATTTTATTATAATACTATTAAATTTACTCATATTTTTTCTATAATGTTTTTAATTAAAATTTACTGAAACAAAATTTATCTTTATAGACATTTTTAAAACAAAACTGTTGACTTTCCTTAAAATTTTTAGAACATATTTTTGAATTCAATTTCACTAAAATTTCACTCATTGTTTTAGGTATTTTAATTGACACATTTCATTAGATACTTTCACACTTTTTCTTAAAACTATGCTTTTTATTTCACAAAATTTCACTTTTACTGTACTTCTATTAAGTTCACTATAAATTTCAAGCACTTACTACTCGAATTTTTTCATATTTATGTTTTATATTTTTGGTTTTTGGCTATTCAATTCAACAAACGAAAATCAACGAACTGCCTGTAAAGGTAGTTAAAAATATTTAACAAACATGTTTGTTGAAAACTGGCAATTAACAATCATGTTTGTTAAAACAATTGAAAATCAAATAACGTGTGCTTTAAATAAATTCAACAGACCATTGTTTGTTGTATTTTACCTACAACTTTTTTTCAGTGTAGGTCCTAAAACTCACCGGAATGCAAACAAAAAGTGGGGGTAATAATTTCACTTCTTTCTCGAGATTGTAATACTCAGGTCTCCCAGACCGAATTAAATGCCAATATTACACTTATCTTTGGCATCCTTTAAGTTAGTATGTATATACCATCTGATGTTCAAATCAAATTATTATTATTATTTAATTTTTATAATACATGATTAGGTGGCTAAAAAGTTTTTTGAGTTCGTAGCTTATAATAATTTATTTTGTAAAGTTATCAAAATTAATTTTAGTAATAGAGCGATAGCCAAGGCCGTATTCATCTCAAGGACACATGAAAATCTATTATTTTTATTTATAAATATTTACCAAAAGGGTGTACAGTTCACATAATACATGCCAGAACGAATTTTTTCAAATTTCGGATGAATGATGTTACAAGCTTAAAATACAAATATTTCAATACTAAGATTGTTAGTGTTGATGTTGTTAAGAATACAAAGCAAATGCTCTTTAAAAGTGTAACCTAACCTCAAAAAACCGAATCGCGTGATTTTTTTTTTACTAAATTTATGATAAAGAGCGGAAAAATCGTCGAGTTTTTATGAAAATTTCAGTGAACATGCGTTTTAAAACATTCCGTTTTAAATTTCTAAAGACTACCAAGTAACAATTTGATTTCCTTAAATAGGTTATAAACATTTATTAAGTATTCTTATCTAAGCATTCGATGGGAATATCATCACACTGCTAGCTAAATATAACCTTTATACAGCATGAAAGGGCGAAAAAAAATTAATGGGATAAGACCTTATGCAATATGTTTTCTTTGCTTGTATAAATGGTTACGCAATCTTTTCCAACAAAAGAGCTAGAACAACAACAAAACCTCTATAACACTTCTGATAAATTGTTGTATAATCGTTTGTAGAACAAATAATAGCATTATTTTCTTTGTTAAATTTTGCCTTTATTAATGTCGTATAATTTACTTTGAGAAATACTCTTAGAACAAAATTATCGAAGAATTCACCTCTATATGGTCTATGGTACATTAACTATATCTCTAGAGGCCTAGAACGAGGCATTTCTAACATAACTGCGGTTGCGAGGTAGAACAAACTGTCTTCGACAGTTACATTACCAAGGTTTAGTTTTTCAAATAAGTAGTTTTGCGAGCTAGTCAGTATTTTTTTATGCAAGGCATACACGCGCGGTGTGTTGTAATTCAAAAAGTTTTTCAATGTACAACCAAGTAATTTATTGGTATAATGAGAAATGGATGCGAATATTTTGATGTTATATACGTCTGACATAAGAGTTTAATGCTAATTAAAGCTTTGATAATACCGAAGTATTAAAATAAAATCAATAATTTATATTAATATATTATTGTAATAATAATCAACCGAACAAACTTTTTTTGGTATATATTTTATTATAACATGTTTCGAATTCATCATCAGATTACAAAAATATATAGTGGAGTCATATTAGCATTTTATATTGATGTAAAAGCAAACTTGATTTTTTTTTTGTTTTTTCTGTTAGGGACATAAAAGTAAGTGACTATTTTACACTAGTTCACTATTTTGAAAATATTTCGGGCTCTAATGATCATTAAAAAAAAATGGAAAATTTTTGTGATTAAATTTCGAATCCATCTAGGGGGGGTTAGGTACTTTAAAAGTGTAACCTAACCTCAAAAAACCGAATCGCGTGACTTTTTTTTTACTAAATTTATGAACAATTTATGAAATTTATGAAGCGAACTCAAAAAACACCAAAAAACCAGTTTTTGCCATTTTTGCCTTCCGGACCTCCGAATTTGCTAAATAATTACATGCCCACTTACTTTTATGTCTATAACAAAAAAAAAATTCAATTTTGCTCTTATATCAAATATATCACTTTTTTTTACTAATATGACTCCACTAATACTAATTATTAATAAAAACACATTTTTCATTCTAAAAATTTTTGTTTGAAAAATGGCATACTAAATTTATGAATCAAATTATTCAATATAATTTTTTACTAGTTTTTTAGAAATTATGACATACTGATCAAAATATTATGAATTTAATATATATAGTTGAATTGAATTTTTGAAATGTTTTGAATGAAATTTTACAAAATAGTAAAATACAAAATATTTGAGTTAAATGATAATTTTTCGTTTAAAACTAAATTTGGTAGAATTTTTTGAAAGCCTTATAAATTTCGAATTCTTACTATTTTGTAAAATTTCATGCAAAACATTTCAAAAATTCAATTCAACTATATTATATTCCATTCATAATATTTTGATCAGTATGTCATAATTTCTAAAAAACAAGTAAAAAATTTGAATGTGATTGATTGATTGATTGATTGGACTGTAGGACCAAGCACTAGGCGAGACTCCCGGATTACGGCCGGGCCACTTCCTACAGTCGTTTTACATATAACAATAGGTAAGGATAGGTAGGTAATTGTTAGTTAGGAGTGAACGACCCGGTTACAGACACCTGGCAAATCGTATCTAGCTACTACTGTTACGAGACAATCACAAGGACAATCACCTATAGATATAATCTGCAATCGCCAATCAGCAATCCCGTATCTAAAATTTCTCGCCTGCAATCTCCGGTCGGAAACCTGTTATTCATGTAATTTATTAGTATAATAGGATGATAACTAAATTGTAGTCCTCTGCACTCTCCAATCTGAATTCATGTTATTAAAATCAATTAAAGCAAAAAAATTAATTGGTGTCCACCTATTTATATCAACGGAGCAAGCGCCAAATCTATTTTGGGTTTAATAAAAAAATTTCTCGAACGAAGTTAATATAAAAATCCATAACACGGGTTATGGTAAATTAAAAGTATTTCTAGATTCAGTAGATATCCACGCAAAGACAATTAATTTTTTTTTTATTTATTTTTTTTTTTTTAAAGACCGAAAAGCGGACGCTTTTACGTTCACGCCTAAAGAACTGAGAAAGGAGATACTACTACTTAAAGGAATAAGTGGCGGATATACGGAGGAGGAGATAAAAAATGAAATGTTGGCGGAATGTCCGAATATAAAGTTCTCTAAAATTCAACAATTTACAACTCCCTATACAATAAGAGCTAACACACAACTGAATATGTACACCTTACAGCTCGAAACAGGTCAAAACCTCAGTGAATTGTTAAACATTAAATACCTGTTTCACCAGAGGATTCATTTCGAGAAACTAAAAAAACAGAAATCATACAATGCTTCAGGTGCCAAAGATTTGGGCATATAAGCCAAAACTGTGCATTTAACAAGAGATGTGTGAAATGTGGAGATAACCATGAAGCAGGCCAATGTGCAAGAGAAAAGGGAAACCAAGAAAATAAACCGGCTGCCTGCATAAACTGCGGCAAGGAAGGTCACCCGGCAAACTACCGAGGATGTGAAGCATTTATTAAATTCAAGAACAACCGGGATATAAACAAAGGAAAGGTAAGAGACCTCCTAAACGCTAGAAAGGAAAGCGTCCTTAGGACCATAAACAACTTCACAACGCCAAACAGATCATTCGCAGATGTTATCAACCCAAATAGAGATAAAAACCCTGACAACAGCGAAAACTACATTTCAGACTTCTTTGATGAGTCAAACAAATTATTCCACATGCCTCTTGGTACTTTGTTAGATAAAATCAACCAATTCTGGCCGAATTACATGAGAATCGAAAACAAAGGTCAAAAAACAGCTGAATACCTACAATTCATCATTTCTCTTACCCCAAAAATAAATATGAGCTGTAACAATATTTCAATTTTAGCTTTGAACGACTCAAAGAATAATATCCAACTCAATAATATCCAACCACAAACGCCTTCAACTTTTTTGAAACAATTAAACACATCAACCCGACTGCAGCTCTAATCTCAGAAACCCACCTTAATGGCAGACACAAGCTACACCTCGAAAATTTCAACATCATCAGACAAGATAAAAATGTAGGCACAGCAATATTTATAAAAAAGAACATAAAGTTCAAAATTATTCCATTCGAGAGCCTGTCAATATCGGCAACCTTTATAGACATAAATTACATAGATGCTCAAAAGAGAAATCGCCCTCTGATAATAGGGGCCATCTATATCCCCAGTAACCTTGGTCAAGGTATGAAACAGGACCTAGATAACATTTTGAATTTATGTCAGAATAAAGACGAGGTAATCATTGGAGGGGACTTCAATGCCAGAAACAAAAGATGGGGAGATAGCGTAAATAACGTGAATGGCAATCAATTATCAAATATACTTGAGGAACCAGACTGGATGAACTTCGAAATTGTAAACCCACCGGACCCAACGTTCCCGAGATCGGGTTCCTTCATTGATATGTTCTTAATATCGTCCAATTGTCTTCATAAAACGGACAACCAATTAAACTATAAGTGCTCTACTTTACCAGGAATATCTGACCATTTTGCAATACAACTAAACATCACAATTAAAAATTTCAACCCGTTAACAAACACTAAGAACCACATTTTATCTTTCAAACAAACAAACTGGGATACATACAAATCTGACCTAAGCTTTGCCCTCACGAACTTAAATATATCTCACTCGAGGAGTTTATCTAACGACGAAATTGAAAAAACTATTAATGTTGATCTCATTAATGTTGATCTCATTGTAGCAATTATTAACACAAATCTTAAACATGCCAAACAAATGAGACCTAAGGATTTAAAGTACGCCAATCTATCTGAAGTTGCACAGAAGATGCTCAAATTAAAACAAATCTGGTCCACCAAGCTAAAGAGGATATTTAGCAAACACAAAAACAAAATCAATGCCGAATACAAAGAACTCAAAGCGAGAATCGATTGTCTCAATACCTGCCTAAAAGACAAAATTTCGAGTGAACTAAATACTAACTTCAGACGAAGACTCGAGGCCATCAAACCTTCGCCTCGAGTTTTTAAGGAAATTAATAAGATTACCGTAGGGAAATGCGACAAAATAAATGTATCAAGAGACCCAATCAAAAGAGGTGATAACATCTATATCGACCTAAACGAAAAACTAAACGCGTTTGTCGAATTCTACAAGGAAATATATAAGGAAAAATCCCAACTTATAATCTAAACACAACAAATGAGGTCATAAATTTATGGAATAACATCTCAAGAGACAACGAAAAAGAATTGACGGAATTCTCTCAGCAAAACTCTGCGCTGAATCCGGGTAATCTAGAACTCTTCTGTAATACAAAGATTACGTCGGACACAATAAAAGCCCTAAACAATTAAAAAATCGATGGGACCGGACAATATTTCAAACTACTTCATCAGGAAAGTTGTTAAACAACTGGCAGAGCCCCTAACGATCATTATAAACAACTGTTTGGATAACGGTTTCTTTCCAAATGCATGGAAGATAGCGAAACTTATACCTATCCCTAAAACTAACGCGTCACACGACATCAGAGACTTCAGGCCAATTTCGATGCTCTCAAATATGGGAAAAATTCTGGAAAAAATAATAATGTTTAAATTGCTTTGATAATTTTGATATCATCCCTGATGAACAGTTCGGATTCAGGAAAGAACACTCTACAGAGCATGCGCTCTTATATCTCCATGACAATATCGTCAAAGGACTAAACAACAGAAAATGCACAGTCTCTTGCACTTTAGACCTCGAAAAAGCTTTTGACCTCACATGGCCGAAAGGTCACATATACAAACTGCACAGGGCCAACACCCTGCCTTACTTAGTCCGCATTATAAAAGTTTCCTCACAAATAGAAAACTTTTTATTGAAATTGATAATCAGAAATCTAACACAATACCAGTGAATTCAGGAGTTCCGCAGGGATCCATACTTGGACCCTGGTTATTTAACACTTATATTCATGACATTCCAACTAGATTGTCCAATAACTCCAAAACAGTTCTTTATGCTGATGACACTATAGTTTTCGCACAAGACGAAAGACCACATCTTGCATTAGATAAGATCTTAAAACACATTACATTCATACAAAAATTCTACAAAACCTGGAGAATAAATATTAATGTCGAAAAATGCCAATTAATTTTCTTTAGAAACTCAAGTGGAAGAGGACACCATCTAGCTGTACGAGAAAGTAAACAATTAACTCTCCAAATCAATAATAGCGAAATCAAAACCGTCGATAAGATCAAATATCTAGGTGTTAATATCCAAAACAAAACTGTTTCAATCAACATATGAGAGCCACTATAAACAAAGCTAAAGGTGCAGCCGCGCTGCTAAAACCAATTCTGTCATCTAACAATGTTGAAAGCAAAACTAAGCTTCTTGTATATAAAACATTAATAAGACCTATTTTAACTTACGCTTGCCCTATCTGGTTCACAATTAGTCCCACAGTAGCTAAGGAACTCCTTGTCTTCGAAAGAAAAATCATCAGACATTGTCTCTCCAAATTTAGAAGGAAAAATAAAAAATATATACACAACAAGATTATTTATAAAGATTCGGGAATAACCCCTATTCTTCAATACTCTTACAATCTAGCCGTTACTAGACTAAAAAGACTACAACATCACCCCAACCCTCTTATGAGGAGCATTTACCACGACAATGTCACAACTCCACTGGAAAACGGTACCTACTACGTGTCACCGATCAGTTTAATAAACACAGAATCTCTCGTGTCTTTGCAAGCTAATAACTGCCTAAATCTTAATAAATTCTACGAATCGAAAAATACCAGTCACTTGAGAGGTTAAAGTACACACCCTGGCTTCGTGCTCCGTGATTTGAATAGGCGTGCACCAACCAATCTAAATTAGTACAATACTTTATTGTTCCCTGTAAATATGTAAATAAATTAGTTTTGGTTTTAGGTAGTTCATAAACAGCGCTCAAATGCTGAAAAAACGTTTCATATAATGCCCTGAGCAAGCATAAATTTTTCTAGTAAATATGATACAGTTCATAATAAGTTGAATTAGAGAAAATACTGTAAATTGAATTAAAACAATTTTCATATATCAAAAAATCAATTTTTGAAAAACGGTAGCACTTGACAGTTCTTGTCAGTGTATCCAACATATAAAAACAAACTATGTTTAGTTTTTTTTTAGTAACCGCTGTAAAATATACTTGTAAAATGAATGTTTCTAAAATGTCTCAATAAAGGAATTGAATTGAATTGAAATTAACAAAATTCAACACTCAATTTCAGTGTCAGCTTCACAATTCAAACAAATTTTATATATATTTTTGAACACACTAAAGCAATTGACAGTCTTTGTAAACATGTATAATCACAAAAATAACTTATTGAAAACAAAACAAACAATTGAACGATTAATTTATATATAACAAACTACATTGTATTAAAACATATACCTGATAAAACTTTATAGTATAAAAATGTTGATTTTTCTGTAGTTGTTGGTAATCCACTTTGATATTTTCTCATTGTAATTCCATCATGATTTTCTGTATCATTTTTTATTACAACAATATCATCATTAAAACTGTTTGAATTACATAAATCACATTTTTCCTCAAATTATTAAGATAAAAATATGATATTATTCAATAAATAAAATAACCAATAAATTATTAATAAATGAACAAGAGAAAATTTAAATATTTATTTTGTTTTATATTAATTATATTAAGAGCAAAAATTTACACGTCTATTCACGATGAAATCACTTTCTCCTCCAAGTAAAAAATTTGAATGTGTATAAAAATTATATTGAACAATTTGATTCATAAATTTAGTATGCCATTTTTCAAACAAAAATTTTTAGAATGAATAGTAGATTTTTATACAAGTGGTGCAAACGTCTCTTTTTGTGTGACTGAACGGTTTGTCCACGAGACGCGATAGCGTCGAGTGGAATAAGTTCAGGAACGCGAAAACGTTTTTACCACGCGTAGAAAACGCTATTTTTTCTACGCTTGTAAAAATAAATGATAATATTTACAAATTCAGCAACTAAAAACTTACAAAACGACATATCTTAATTTGACTGTGTAAAAAATAAACGAGGTTGTGTTGTGGGTGGTCGTCGTTCACAAAACACAAAAGAACCATAATTTCACAAAACGAATAATAACATTTATTATAAAAAACTTCTTTGTTTCTTTTATTTTAAAACACTTTAATTATTTACAAAATTAAATAAAATATTTATTTTTAGATGTTTATTATTTGATCATCAGATCAATTCTGAATGTTTTTCAATTAAAATTCTCCTTAAATATCTAATTAGTACATTAATAACTTATGTACTAAAAATGTATTTAAATGTATTTATAATTTCAGGTTAATTAGAAAGCTAAAGGTTTATTTATATATTCCGTTGCATAGCATAATGTTGTGCTACACAACACCCCTCCACCCATAAGATTAATATAAATAGATTATATAGAAATAGAAAAATTATATATATAACTAGAACTATTAAAGTTTAATTTCATTTTATAAAAATTATTTCAAATTTATTTTAATCAATATTGTTTTAAATGAAATTTTTTTTTTTTTTTAACTAGAATAAACTTCTAATAATTCAAAATAGTAATATATTTATTATATGAATTTTAACTAAATTATAAGACAATTATAAATTGTTTTTATTTTGAGAAAAAAAAAATATAATACAAAGTTCTTATATGTATATTATATATTTATTATATAAATTTGTACAAATTTGTTTTTCTTTATTTCTGTACATATTTAAATATCGAATTCGTTTCTGAATTTTTTCAATCGATTATTATGAACTGTCTTTAACGTTTTTCCAATCTCAATTATTGAATTTTCTTCTGTTAAGATTTCATTAATTTTATAAGGTCCTAACCACAATGGAGAAAGTTTTCCTTTACGATTTTCATTTTTTAATAAAACTAATTCACCTTGAATAAATTTCATAGGGTTGATAGAATTATCATATAAAATTTTAGATCGTTCTTTAGAATTAACTATATTAGATTTCGCTATGCCAAAAGAGTTTTGCATTTTAAAGTTTAATTGTTTAACGTAATCATCATAATTATATAGTGGTTGAATGGTTTTTAGAAATGATGATGGAATGATAGGTTTATGACCAAATAATAATTCATACGGCATAAATTTAGTAACACTATGTGGTGTACTATTATAACAAAACATAGCATATGGAATCCAATTATCCCAATCGTTTTTATCTAAATTTGTGTAATTACGTAATTTGCAAGATTTAAATGACTTTTTTCCAGAGCTCCGTTCGTTTGTGGATGATATGGGGATGTTTTCATTTTATTGATTTTGAAAAGACGTGTAACATTTGTAAATAGTTTGCTTAAAAAATTACTACCTTGATCTGTCAGTATCGATGTCGGAGCACCGTAAACACAAATAAATTGTTCAACGAATGCACGAGCGACGGTTTCGGCCTCTTGATTCGGTAGTGGTATTGCGATACTTTACTTTGTCAAATCGTCTTGCATCGTTAGTATATAAGAATTACCATTTACAGTAACGGGGCTTATTGGTCCTACAATGTCTAATGCAACTCGTTCAAATGGTTGTGATGAAGTGTCGGTAATGACCATTGGCATTTTAGTATTTTTGGAAAATTTATTTATCTGGCAACTTTTACATGAATTAATATAATCTTTGATTCGGTTAAACATATTTTTAAAATTGAAATAGCACTTCATGCGGTTGTAGGTACGATTTATTCCTTGATGTCCACCAAATGGTCCATCATGGAATTGAGAAATAGCTGAATTTATATCGGTTTCTGAAGTAATCTCTACAATATTTGAATTATTTTGCAAATCTTCGTTTATTTCGTCATTCGACACAGATATATCGATCATTTTATCTTCATTCTTAGCTTGAGCACGAGTTACAACATTTATGTTTTTATTATCTAACGGCTCCAAAACTATATCTATATCTTCCAAAAATAACTCATCATCTCCTGAATTTAATATCGAGGTATAACCAATTTGTTTATTAATTTTTATTAAATGATTGGTTAAATATAAAGATTCAGAGGATTTGTTGATGTTACAAAAATATTCCCCATCATTAATACCAGGGAAAACTAGTCCGACCAGTTTTTCTGTACGACCAGCAATAGATTTTTGTGGCAATTGAGTATTCTGTTTTAAAACAAACTTAAAGGTTTTTGTTTTACAAGATACTGTTAAAAAATTTTGTGCATAATCAATAATGCAACGATTTTGTTCAAGGAAATCTTTTCCCAATATGCCATCACAAGAAATTGGAAAATTATTATCTACTAACTGAAATGTCTGAGAAATCTTGTGGTCAACATCAAATATAATTTCTCCATAACATTTAGCTAATGTCCAAAAAGGATTTGAGGAAATACCTGTGATTTTACATTTTTCATCAGGGTAGCATAAAACTTCACCATTAATCGATCCTTTTTTAATAATACTAATACTTGCACCTGTATCAAGTAAAAAATTTAATTCGCGATCGGGTTGCAAGTTTGTTTTGATTGGAACGATGTCGAGATTATTTAATGCTATTAAAGTGTAAAATCTTTTTGATCCTAATTTATTCAAAAAAAAATTAAAAATTGAAAAACTGATTTCCCGAGTTTTCAAAAAAATTATTATTATTAATAATATTAAAACCATGACAAAAGAAGGTAAAACAGAAAAAAATTGAAAACCAAATATAAAAAAAACCATAATAAATGGCAAAATATATAAAAAATTCGGTTTCAGCATATAAGAAGTCTTACCTAGAAATAAGTCATGTGTCAAAAATGAAAACCAAGTCATCAGGTATTTTGAAAAAGTATGAAAAATTGTCGAACTTGAAGAAATTAAAGAAATTTGGCTCGCACAGCTTTCATCGACGTAGACTGGTTGAGCCCCATTAGGTTTTTTGAATCACCCGTTTTAACTAACTCTATTTTATTTAAAGACGGAGAATTGGTTTGTGCAATATTATTTTTTTGAATCTCAGCATTTTTTCTTTTAAAACAGTTGTTTATATGATGACCCGATTTTTTACAGTATGCACAATTTATATTGAAATTGCGAATTGATTTAGGTCTATCAGAATTTTCTGAAACAGAATGTGATGTTCTTTTTTCAAAAGACGCTTGCACAAGTTTTAATTTATAACAATTATTCGCTAAATGGCCAAGTTTTTCACAAAGTTGGCATTTTACTAAAGCTAAATTATTATGTCGGTTGTAAAGTGATTCTTCTTCGCAAGCTTTAGATATAGATTCCTTAAGCGTTTTACAATTGATTGATTTGACTAACATTCGAATATTAGAGTTTAATCCTTCTTGAAAAGCGATTAATGCTGTTTGACCGTTCAACAGTTCAACAGTTTTCTTCGAATCTCTACCTGCTTCTACAATACACAATTCATTTAATTGTGCTAAAAGAATCTGTATTCTACTACCATATGATTTAACCGTTTCATTATGTTTTTGTTTAATTGTATTTAATTCATGTAAAATTTCAAGTTTGGATCTAATTTCTGTGAACCTGCTTATTAAATCGTTTTTTAGATCCGTCCAACTATCATATTCTAAATGTTTAACGGTTTCATCGTATGCAATACCAACTAATAACTTTTTCATTAATTGTAAAAAATTTTTATGTTGATTAATATGTAGTTCATCAAACACTAAATTACTACATTGAATAAATTGATGAAGTTGGGAAGGAGTTCCATCAAATGGAGAAATAAGTTTTAAAGTTTCCGATATGTTTAAATTTGTCATATTTGGAAAATGTTGTTCGTTTACTTCTGCCGTTTCTTTTCTTTCAACGTTTAAAGAAAAATCGAAGTTTGATGCTTTTTTAATAGTATTTCCACTTCTTAGTTTTAATAAATTGTCAGATTGGTTGTTTTTGTCATCAGACATTTGGAAAAACAATTAATTTTAAAAATGTTCATAAAATCGAAAGAAAAAACATTATAATTGAACAAAGTCAATAATCACTGACTTTAATTGTTTAAAACTGTGACCGTTATATTATATATAGGAGAAAAACAAATCTAAACAAAAATATATATCTAATTATGAGAAAAATATTTAATTGAATAAAAAATTTATGAAAAATTGTTTAATATAATTTCTACTTTTTTTTTTAACATAAATCAAAATTTATTTATTGGCTGTTGTTTCTTACTTGTTTTATTTTAATTTAATGATGACGTAATTATCCGTTTATTTATCCTTGGTTTTCCTTGGTACATAATTTGATTGTTGAGTGATTTTTATCAATGTAGATGATTATTTTAGTTTTGTTTGGATGAATTTTTTATTTAATTTACTGTTGATCTCATTATTTAATATTTACAGTACATTATCATAGTAATTAAAATCATAGTAATAGATTTTATTTTTATTAACAAATTTTGTAATTAACAAATTTTATTTTTCAATAGTTTTTTCACTTAGTTTAGATAATTATAATTAGGAATCACAATTTATATTTTAACACGACCGTTTGATCAAATATGTTTAATGTTTGTGATTGCAAAATAAAGAATTATATTTTATAATTTTTGAAATTTATCTGGATTATTTTGTATTGAAAATCAGCGTTTTCAAAATTTGATTTATTTGTTGTATTTAAGAATGTTTGTAGTAGAATAAATGGTTCTTAATTATTATTTTAACCACTAAATAATTTCATTTAGGTTTTAAGTTTAACTGTTCATATTATTTCGGTAAAATTTGGAAACGTTTTACCTCATACTGAGTTCAATTATGAAATATGTACGTTTATTAAGAATACGTACATTATTTAATTTTTTTAATTTAATTTACACAGAGATTGTTTTTAGTTTTTTTCACTATACAATTGCATTTTTAGTTTAAACATTTGTTTTAACTATTTTTATAGCGTTTTTCCGCTGTCACCAGTGTTGTGGGTGGTCGTCGTTCACAAAACACAAAAGAACCATAATTTCACAAAACGAATAATAACATTTATTATAAAAAACTTCTTTGTTTCTTTTATTTTAAAACACTTTAATTATTTACAAAATTAAATAAAATATTTATTTTTAGATGTTTATTATTTGATCATCAGATCAATTCTGAATGTTTTTCAATTAAAATTCTCCTTAAATATCTAATTAGTACATTAATAACTTATGTACTAAAAATGTATTTAAATGTATTTATAATTTCAGGTTAATTAGAAAGCTAAAGGTTTATTTATATATTCCGTTGCATAGCATAATGTTGTGCTACACAACAGTTGTATTTGGGGCATTCCATGCCAAATCACCGAGGTTTCGGCCCGACCCCTTTCGATTTCGCTGAAATTTTTTTATCATTTTCTACCCTACCAAAGACATTTTTCTGAATTTTTTCAGATTTTTTTACCCAACCCAAAAAAAGAAACGAATTTTTGGAAAAAACCGCACTTTTTTTTTAAAATGCTAGAACTTTTTCAAAAATTGACCGTTTGGGACCGATTTTTTTTCAAAATTTGTGTTTTTAAATGCAGTTTTCAGAAAAAAATACAAAAAATTTTGCAGATGTCAGGATCTATGAAATATTTCAATATTTTCGAAAAAAACGTTTTTTTTTCGAAGTCCGAAACCTTCGATTTTCAATTTTTTTGTCTAAAAAAAAACTTCAACTAAGATAGTATTTAACCCCCCTATTTAGATTTTGTGCCGACTTTTCTTTCTATTTTTTTTTTCGATTGAAAAAAAAAAAAATTCTAAAATTAGCTTATTTTACATAACTTTGCGTTAAAATTTTTTTGGATTGTGTTTAAAATCTTAGAAATTGAAAAAAATTGTACAAAAACAATCGTTAAGTGTATTTACAGCCAGGATTGAGTTATTTTATTAAAGTATCGTTGTTACAATGTTAAAAATTTAAATATTATAATTATTTTCCTCGATTTAACGATGGTTTTCTTGGTTTAACGACGGTTTATACTTTGGTTATTTATTATAAAAAAAACAATCAACTTACTCATCAGAGTATGGCAATAATTTCTGATTGCTTGAATCATGATGCAATTGCTGTTCATTTGTACTCTGGGGTCATTATCGATTTCATAAAATCTTTGTCATCTGGAGTTCGTAAAATTTTTTTCTTCTCGGATGGCGCGCCACAACAGTATAAAAATTACAAACATTTTGTTAATTTATCTTATTACAATGAAGAATTCGGAATAAACGTAGAGTGGAATTTTTTCGCTACGGCACATGGTAAAGGTTCATGTGATGGAATAGGTGGTACTTTGAAAGGAATGGCTGCACGTGCTAGCCTACAATTGCCACCTCATCTACAAATTCTAATACCATCACAATTATTTGAGTAGGCTTTGAAAAATTTACCAAATATTAATATTAGATTTTCAAAATCTGAAGAATACAATTCCATGAAAGAGAAATTAGAGGAACGCTTCAAAAATGCTAAACCGATACCAGCGACACAAAAAATTCATCAAATTACTCCATTATTGAATTTTGTTGTAATAGTTAAGTCTTTTTCTTCGTTGGAACAATCCACACAACACAGTACAGTTAAGAAACCAAGAAAACCATCGTTAAATCGAGGAAAATAATTATAAAATTTAAATTTTTAACATTGTAACAACGATACTTTAATAAAATAACTCAATCCTGGCTGTAAATACACTTAACGATTGTTTTTGTACAATTTTTTTCAATTTCTAAGATTTTAAACACAATCCAAAAAAATTTTAACGCAAAGTTATGTAAAATAAGCTAATTTTAGAATTTTTTTTTTTTTTTCAATCGAAAAAAAAAATAGAAAGAAAAGTCAGCACAAAATCTAAATAGGGGGGTTAAATACAATCTTAGTTGAAGTTTTTTTTGAGACAAAAAAATTGAAAATCGAAGGTTTCGGACTTCGAAAAAAAAACGTTTTTTTCGAAAATATTGAAATATTTCATAGATCCTGACATCTGCAAAATTTTTTGTATTTTTTTCTGAAAACTGCATTTAAAAACACAAATTTTGAAAAAAAATCGGTCCCAAACGGTCAATTTTTGAAAAAGTTCTAGCATTTTAAAAAAAAAAGTGCGGTTTTTTCCAAAAATTCGTAACTTTTTTTGGGTTGGGTAAAAAAATCTGAAAAAATTCAGAAAAATGTCTTTGATAGAGTAGAAAATGATAAAAAATTTTCAGCGAAATCGAAAGGGGTCGGGCCGAAACCTCGGTGATTTGGCATGGAATGCCCCATTTATATAATAGCATTTTTACCAGTGTAAAATAATGTTATTATTGTGTTCGCCTACAGATGGAATAATAACAGGCGAACACAATAATAACATTATTTTACACTGGTAAAAATGCGATATATAAATACAATCTTGTTTATTTTTTACACAGTCAAATTTAGATATGTCGTTTTGTAAGTTTTTTGTAGATGAATTTGACAATATGAATAATGAAAATAGTTCATATATTTTCTCTAAAAACTTCTCCAGATATTTTTCACCGACTGGAAGTCATCGTTTAAAGTATAAATTTAAAAAATTGTAGGTAAAGTTTCAATTAAAAAAAAATAAAAAATAAATTTTCTAATAAAATTTATTTATTTTTTGGCGGAAAGAACTCAGAGAATATATTTTATTTGATACTGATATCTAAAACGACATTTTTCGGATTATTTATGGTACAAAAAGTTGAACTTTAACGTTCTAGGACTTTATAAAATTTTTTAAAATCCTTGGACGTTAAAGTTCAACTTTTTGTACCATAAACGTTGAACTTTAACGTTCTAGGACTTCATAAAATTTTTTAAAGTCCTAGGACATTAAAGTTCAACTTTTTGAGCAAAATTTAAAACTCATTTCTTTTTATTTTAATAAATTTCCAGTATGAAATAAAATTTTGTATTTACCTCAAATGAAAAGTGTTTTTAAAGGTACTCACTAGTAATTTCGGCCTCGGCTAGACGCCTAGACCGTAAACAACTAGCTCGTAATTTAAAGTGTCACTTTTTGTTCTAGATAAATAAATAACTATTATATCTGACAATTAATTATCGGAGGCAAAAATTATACGATATACCTGATACAAATTTTATTTTATCGCTCCAATTTCTCCGATATAGAAAAAAAAACACTCATTAATAGTTTAATTAATTAATTACACACAATTGATATAATGATTAGTTTCGATTCGATTCGATTAAAATATTCGAAATATTGAATCCCTTCAAAATACTGCGATATTGACAGAAATTAACACAGCAACTGAAACAACAACAGAAACAGTAAATCAAATTCAATCTCAAATATTCAATCCTTTAAATAACCACCACCTGTGGGCGACCACCGAAACTTATTAACTTTTAGTCCTAGTGACTGAAAACATTTTCAGTCACTACTTAGAAAAAGTTTCCCTTTCACATAGGATTTACTATATATTAAAATGACATTTTCGTAGCTTGAAGTAGAAAAAAATATGTTTTTCTACTACCCAACATAAAAAATCTACTTTCGATGTTTGTTCATTGAATCGAAAACTTCTTTTTCGTCACCGGTGATAAAAAAAACCTATACGAATTACTTTCGTACCTAGTGACGAAAGTAATTTTTTAAAAGCCATCTATTTTCTAATTTCTTAACTAGAATTAACCATCCTAGAGTACCCGTTAAGACAATCAATTGATTGCATGAAATAATTTTGTTAGTGTTAATTTGTCTCTCTTTCGAGGATGACGTTAATTTATTTTTGAACTATTTACGGACAATTTACATTAAAATTGTAAAAATAATAGTAGTTAAATGTATAATATTCATATATGCTTTTTAAATAGTATGATAAAAAACAGTTGGTGTTAAGATATTTTTAAAAAATATTATTTCAACTATTTATTTAACAAAAATGAAAAAAAATATTTATTCTACGTAAAATAATTTAGGTTGTGTTAAAATATATCAAGAATTAACATAACGTCATACTCATTCAAAAACTACATCTAAACTGATATTTTTATTTTAGAAATCTGAAACCTGAATTTGATCTTGTTTATGACCAAGTACAAACCGTCTTTAGTTATAAGCCTACTAGACGCAAAATCGTTGAAGAATATACTATTTTATTATAGTCCAGTAACTTTATACATCACAGTATGCATCAAATCCGGTAGTTCTGATGTTTTGCAGACTTGTTTATGATGTTGGCCTAATGAATAATTCAAGATTGTGACCTCGAGCGCCGAACGCAACTTTGTCATAAATCGAAAAAACGCTATTTTTTCAAATTTTGGCGACTATAACCCTAAAGGACTAGTTTTTTCTTTTTACTTTTTAGGACAGTTTTAAAGTAAACTAAATTTGCTACAATATGATACTAGAACTGTCTCTGTAGACCCAATAGTTTCAAAGTTTATCATTATTTCAAGTTCAGAGTTTATCATTATTTTCGAAATGCGCAATTTCTGCAATTCTGTCGTTCTGAATGAATTTTCGAGTGACTAAAATAATGTCTAAAATATTGCAAAATATTGCGAAATATTGCGAAGTTAAAAAAATGATAAACTTTGAAAGGCTCAATCTCGGAAACTATTGGGTCTACAGAGACATATCTAGTATCATATTGTAGCAAATTTAGTCTACTTTTTTTCAAAAACTAGTCCTTTAGGGCCATAATCGTCAAAATTTGAAAAAATTACGAATTTTTTTGTGGTTTTTTCGATTTTTGACAAAGTTGCGTTCGGCGCTCGAGGTCACAAACTTGGATTATTCATTAGGCCAACATCATAAACAAGTCTGCAAAAAATCAGAACTACCGGATTTGACGCATACTACCCCATACTCTCAGGCGAAAAAGTTACTGGACTATTAATAATTAGTATATTTTTGTAATATGATGATGAATGTTTACATTCGAAACATGTTAAAATAAAATATATACCAAAAAAAGTTTGTCTCGTTGATTATTATTACAATAATTTATTAATATAAATTATTGATTTTATTTATATAACAACAACTTGGAGACCAATTAAAAATAACTTTTATCTTTTCAATAAATAAAAGCTTTATTTTAAAAATATGTATTAAGTCGGCCAAGAGCTGGGTCAGAGTACCTAAAGTGTGGAAAAGCAATGATTTAAACAATTGCTCGCGGACTTCTTTAGATTTGTATGACTGAGATAATCGAAGTGTTCTCAGGCCAGCATAAACTTTAGAGCAGGGATTATTTACGTCAAGAGTCCACGTCATCTTTTCATTCATTACAATGCCCAGGTTACGGGTATACGTCGAATATGGGATGACAGTATCCCCAAGCTTAACTGGAGAAACCGTTAGATTAATAGTTCTGTTTTTCTTCAGAGTAAACTGCAAGCATTGTGATTTAGTGATATTTAGTAACAATTTGTTTGATTTGAACCAGCAAAATCAAAATTCATTTTAGCAATAATCGTGAAAATATTTTTCGATGCTTCAGATACCTAAATTTGGACATCGTTTGCAAACATTATAATCTTACAAAACTTCAATAGACTGGGTAGATCGTTAATAAATAATATAAAAGTCGGATCTAAAATTGATCCCTGAGGCACATCACATGTGATACAACGCTAATCGGAGACAATTCATGTACAAATGACCCGGTGCACTTTTCCTTTTAAGTATCAATGAAAAAATTTTATGGAAGAGTAAGAAAACCCAAATTTAATAGTTAGTGTAGCAGAATGTTGTGATTAACCATGTCAAAAACTTTTGAGAAATCCAATTGTGTTATGAATAACTTTGTACTTGGCATCCAAACACGTAACAATGTCGTCGATTGGTTTAAGCAGAGCCGTCTTGGTGCTAAACCCCTGGGAAAAACCGGATTGAATATCGGAGAGCAAATTATTCTCAGATAAATATTTATGGATTTGAATTTGTAAGAGTTTTTCAAATGCCTTAAAAACTGATGGTTATATGCAAATGAGTCGAAAATGTAATGAAACTATTTTTCCCGATTTTCAACACGTAGGATAGATGTGTTGTGAACTAGTGATTATGAAATTGAAAAAATGTGTTATTTGACTAACAAAATGAGGCAAAATAATTTTAATAATCTTGATTGGTATTTAATCGAAACCCACAGGTTAGAATTACTTCGGTTTTGAAAAAACCAAAGTATTGAATTCTCGAGCCAAAAGTGAAATTCTTACCCCCACTGTTTTTGGCATTTCTCGACGATTTAGGACCTACTGATTCTAAAAAAACCAAAAAAAAATGTATGTCTGTTTGCCGGCCGGCTCAACCGACGAAATCTAGAAAACGGCTTTTTCAAAAATTTTTGTTTCTCAAAATAGTACTCAATACTCAATACTCAATGGGAAGAGCCGAAGGATGATGCGTTCGATAGCTGTCCCGAAAGTGTGTCAAAAAAATCGTCAAGTGAGTCAAAACAAGGAAATTTACATAGTTTTTGCTTAAAAACGTTCATTTTAAGTGATTACGAGTAGGAACATTGAGTTTGGAGAAATTTTGATGGTCGGGATTGAAATGTGAGGCCAAAACTAAATTATTGCATTATAAGTTTGTCAAAAAAATATTGTCAGGTGTGTCAAAAGAATTTTTTTAACCAATTTTTTGGCAAAAAATTAAATTAATTATCTGTATGACATGAAATTTTTTATTTTGTCATAATCTTAGGAATATTTTTGGAATTTTGAAGAGAAATTATAATTTTGATTTTATTATAATTTTTGCAATATTTTAAGAATATTGGAAAAACTTTCAATCCTTGATTTTGTTATAATTTTTGGAATATTTCTAGAGTTTTGAAAAAAATTAAATTTTTGATTTTATTAATTTTTATTTTTTGGAAATCGGAAAAAAAGTTTGTATTTTTGATTTTGTTATAATTTTTGCGATATTTTTAGCGTATAATTTTTGCGATACTTTTTGAATAATTTTGTAATCATTTCTGAAATATTTTTAGAATTTTGAAAAAAAAATTAAAATTTTTGATTTTATTATAATTTTTAGAATATTTTTGAATTTCTGAAAGAAATCGGAATTTTTGATTTTGTAATATTTCTCGAAACGCTAAGTTGAGAGATTTTGAGTAGTTTGTTGAGTGTATCATCTTTTCACTAAATTATGTTAATATATGATCTGTTATAATTTTCTGGCAACGAATTGATGTTTCGTGTTACTTTTCTGCTGTATAAAACCATTGTTGATTTGATTAGAAAAATATTTATTTGTTCTTTGTCTTTTGCATTCACACCGATGTTTCACAGTTAATTCCAGAGTCCTTTTGATCTGAGTTGCTTAAAGATATGTGTATGCATAATTTCCTTCTTGGCCGCTTTAATCATGTTGGTAGTTGTATTTCGAGGACTTTGTATACTGCGTAGCTTAATGAACTTCTATTCAAAACCCATAAGCGGTATGCTTCTTTGCAAAGGTTTATCTTTCGTTTAATTAATGCGGAAAACCAACAATTATTTAGATTTAGAGGTTCGAACATTTTTAACAAAACAGTTTTAACAATTAATTTTACTTGAAATAATTACATATAACTTTAACTGTTTACACTATCGCATTTTAATTTAAAAAAATGTTCGTACTGCAAAAGGAATTCCTTATATGCAACATATCTTAATTTCTCGATTATTCGAGAGGTCAATATCTGTCAAACTGTCAATGAATCGTCATTTTATGTAAGTGTCCACGTTTGTGATCAATGTATTGTATAACTAGAGTTTGGTGTTAATTGACACGAGCTCTTATATCTTTAAGTATGCTGTTGCTTAAGTCAAGCATTGATCTCAAATATTTAAAGGATTCAACTCCCAGAATTTATTACCTATGGAGGGAAATTAATTTTGAAAACTTTTTGCCAATAAAAAGTGACAAATTAAGAAAACACATCAAAGCATATTGAAGTTGTGGAATGGACATCAGTAGTCTGTACACCTTCTTAAACATATCCAAAAAATTAGTTGTCACATATCTTGACGAGTAACACATAAACTGAAAAGAGAGACCAAAACATGCACTATGGTGAAGCTAACCAAAAAATCGGTCTTAGAATGGCGCAACTCTCATATGCGCCACCCTGTACAATAATTCACGGATATTTAGCGCTTTAACGACCGTTTTAGAACAAAATACAATTTGACATCTAAGAAAAAAGTCCTTGATGAGTTCACAAAAATCTTCATTCATTTTTTTATATCATTTGAACTTTTTTTTTATTTCTCTCCTTTGATGTTATATTACATTTTTTTTGTTACAAACTTTTCTCAGTACGGCTTCTGTATTTTCTGGAACCGAGAAAAAAAAACGAAACCAACAAAGTTCTAAGAATTTTCTTATAAACTTGAAACTTTATAAATTCGTACGACAAATTTGATAGAAAACCATGAAAACTTAATCCTAAAGTTAGTATTCTAACACAATACTTTTATATCTCAAATAAAATCTCAAAACCAAAGCATAAATTAGTACTTGCTCTTAAGAACATATGGTCATGAGTAATACATAAAAAAAACATCTTTCACCAATCACTTAAAATCATTTGTCAATAAATTACACCAGAATTGAGCATAAAAAAAACAAATTACAGATATACATGCCAGAAAACATGAGACAAAGAAATCTTATAATTAGAATTCTTTCAATTTTTTGTTTTTGTTTGTTTCAACTATAAGAAACCAAAATTATTTTCTTTTAATCAAATTTATTAACTTAAAATTTTAAAACGAAAAATTTAAAAAAATTATGTAGATATTCTAACATATGTTTGTTATTCAATAAGCGTTGTTATTCCATACAATTTATGATTCACTAAATATAGAATTAATATATTAAACGCATTCACTATCTGAATCATAGTTTGTGGGATGATTCAAAATACTATTATTATTATTATTAATTCATACGTCTTTCAATTGTTAAAATTTTGTGATTTTCTGGAATAAGTACTCACATGTTTCACTTTATGTTCTTCGACCAGACTATTTAACTTAATAGTTTTGTTATTGTTTGATATGAATTATGCTACTTGATGGGTTATTTAAAGTTGAATCATAGATTGGATTAAAGGGAATATCATTTCCTGTTAAATGTGTTATTTGAGGTGGGATGTTAAATTACATTATTAATGTTTTTAATTTTTTGTCACTTAAAACATTCAAAATATTTTGGCTTAAATGTTTCTATATGGGGTTTCGATTTTTTATTGATGATCGCTCGGTTTGTCCTATATTGACATATGAGTTCTTAGGCGTGCGGGTGGATGAACTCTATTCAGTCAACGGTAGCCCCCTCATAAGTAGGCTAAAGTACATATGAAACAATAAACTCTATTGTAATTCAATGTTTTATTTTAAAAGAAATTTTTCACTTAGAAGCCTAAAAAACTATCTTACACACAATATTTTTGAAAATTTAAAGCAAAAATACACAAACAAATTTAAGAAATGTTAGATTAATATTTAATAACACCAGATAATTTTCACGTGGAATTCACCTATGGTGGTAGTGCCTAAACGGACAAGGTGGAGCAAATAAGCACTGGTGAATAGTGATGTATACAAAAGAATTTGTTGGAATCGTAAAACTAAATTTAAATCAGTCCAATTTTAAAAATATATTCATATACATTAAAATTAAAAACAAAGTTTTATTATAAAAAAAACACTAAAATTTATATCTTGATAACAAATTCATAAAAAAAAAAGTGGCGCAGCTTATGAATTGGAGTAAGCCTCTAGAAAATTTAATAAGAAACCAGCAAACAAAACAAATTGAATGTTTTCAATTGGATTGGATAAAAAAATTGCTTTGAAAAGCGAAAGATCCGTAGCAAAATCTTATCTCAATTCTCAGCGTACTTCTGACCAAAGTCAATGGTTAATCATTTAGCACCACCAACCAGGCATGATATAATTTTTAACTACATAATGGTTACACTGAAATTCAATAAAATTGTTCGTTATACGAAAAACAGCGATCATTGAACTTCTTTCGTCGGTTCAATAAACAATATTGTTGTTTCAATAAACAATTAATTATTATTACGCATGATTTCGTTATATTAGTACATTGTTTGGTGATTCAACGAAAAGCAGTTTTTTGTTGCTGTTTATTAATAATACAACGAACAATCTTAGTGGAATTCTGTGGATTTTTTCACTGTAGATCCATTGCTTTCGTATAGATAAAATTGTAATAAATCTTGAATTATGTGTGATTTGTTTATATTGGATTATGATATAGTGGTGAAATATCGAACCGCGATCTTGTTGTTGTCCAGTCTGAGCTTATTTTTTCACTTCCTTAGGAACTTAAAGATTTGAATTTTTTTCAAAGTAGGCAGACCATTCCCATCAACATAGTACGCTTCAGATGATACTTCTTTTTGTGTATTGGGGTCCTTTCTTCAAGTTGAAACAAGCTACGTTCTTCCAACTTCTCAACCTTAATGCGTCTTTATTTGTGATTATGAAAACGACTATGTCATCCACATACCCAAATACCCAAAGCATCTGACGCTTTGTTTGTCTTATATGCCCAAAAGTTCTTCTACTACTACCCTCACAGAAGGAGTGGTAAGACCCTACCACGGGGACACTCTCAAGCAGCGCCAAGGGTTATATTTCGAATGCTCGGCCATGACTTCTCTAGTTCTCAGCATCTCACATAATCAATTTATTGTGTTACTGCCAAAATTTTTTATCAGTGTATTAACTTGAACAGCGCGAATTCAGTTAATCTATTTATGGAAAAATCGTTTAGTGTGATAGAAGTATGTGCAAACCTAGTGTTGGAATTTGATCTGACCCCCTTGCATGGAAATTCGCAACACAGAAACAATAAACCATAACTTAATCTACATGTTTGCCTTCACCTGATTTATGTGAATCGAGGATTAATTTATATAATAAAAAGTCGGACAAGTGCGAATAAAATTCGCTCGCCAAGGGTTCCGTGAATGTAAAAGAACACAATATCAAAAATAAATGACATAAAGTTATGTTGTAAAGTGTTTATATCACATAACAGAATAAATGTTTAATCGTAAACGTCAATAGTAAATGTAAATCACATCTACATTGATCAAAAATGTTACTTGAGGTTAAATCTTATCCATAGCTGTTAATGTTAGCTAAAGAAAGATTTAACCAGTATTTCAATGGTCTAAATTGGGAATATTTGTTCTATACATCAGCGTCGAAATATAGGGTGGTATACATACACTTAAAATAGCACTTTTTTTATCAATAACTAAAAAACTGTGCATCGCAGAATTCTAAAAAATATTGCAATGTTGCTTAAATTAAGTGTTCTTCCAAATGACACCCCACTCGTTTTGCCCTCCCCACACCCATCCCCTAAACACACAGAAATATAATTATTTGAGAGTTCGCTATAATTTTCGTTCAAAATATAGCAAACTTCCTGTCTCTATGAATTTTTTCAAATTTTTCTGTCAATCAGTGTCGAAACGTAGGGGGGCAACGGTCTGGAATTTGCACATTTTTTTGAATAACTCAAAAACGATGCACCGGAAAATTCTAAAAAAAATTGCAATGTTTTGGAAATTTGGTCTTCTTTCAAATGACACCCCACTCGCTTTTTTTTTTTTTTTAATAAAATGTGTTGTGTAATAGGGTTTAGAATATGTGTCACAACAACACATAAATACCTTTTAAGACCTAGGTCCCACAACAACTGGCGTTCTAAGGTGTAGATTAACGCTTTTTTTAAACATCTGTGGGTTGAAGCCACCTGAGATTAAGTGTTCCGGCAAACTATTCCATTTGTACGCAGTTCGGACAAAGAAGTCTCTCTGTGATCTGCCAGTATGACAGCGCGGGATCTTTACCGTTTCACCGGTTGCGGCATTGGCTCGCTTGGGTCAAAAATGTTTTTTTTCACCCTTCCCCACTCCAATCCCTTAAAAACACAAAAATATAATTATTTGAGAGTTCGCTATATTTTTCGTTCAGAGTTTATCAAACTTCCTGTCTCTGTGAATTTTTTCAAATTTTTCTGTTAATTAGGCTCGAAATGCAAGGGGGAGGGACCAACTTTTTGTGTCACTTTATTGATAATAATTCAAAAACTATGCATTGCAAAATTCTAAAAAAAATGGCAATATTTCTAAAATCAAGTGCTCTTTCAAATGACACCCCACAAGACCTGGTTTTAAATGATGTTTTTACCCCTTAACATTCCCACCCCTTTAATAAATATAGTCATGAGTGTCTGCCACTTTTCTCTATTTTTCATTAAAAACCTACTCAATTTTCTATCATTTCGGCGATATGGCTCCGATGAAGGAGCTAAGCCATAAATAAAAAAAAAAAAAAAAAAAAAAATTTTCTATCATTCCAAATATATTTCAAGTTTTTGGATGAAGTAGGGTCGGAGTTAATCGGGGCAATAAAACATCCCGAAAACGTCATTTTTCAAAATTATACAAAAAATGGTGAGGTGTAAAATTCCAAAATATATTTTTAAATAATGCTGAAATGAAGCCCTTTCATATGATACCCTACTCGTCTCGCTAAAAAAATGTATGTTTTCAAAGGCTGTTATGGGAGGGTTATTCTGGTAGACCGTGCAGGTCTACCAGGTGGTCTTGCATGCCATTAAACCCTGCGCTAGCTCACTCGAGCGAAGGTTCTACAGACCAACCTCACTAACAAGAAATTTTCAAACTAAAAAAAAACAACCGAAGCGTGCCTTAAACCACCACCCCGATCTCCAGAAGGGAGATCTGCCATTTCACAACCCTCCCCAAATTATAATTACTTTAGCAGCTCATGGCAACACTATCGTTAAATTCATACAAGGTAAAATAATAATACAAAATAAACAAACCTCCCTGTTGATGATGATACTCTGATGATGTCTTAGTTATTGTTTTGTTCTTCCAGAATTGTATCGTGTATCCATTTTCCAAATAAAAAAATAAACTTATCAAATCGACTTCATACTTTATTTTCTTTGACTTCGGTTAAAAGTTTCTATTACAATTAATGTACACATTTAATTTTCTCAATCTTAACACTTAACTCAATTTTAGGTACACATAACAATTAGTAAAAGGAATTACTAATAAACTTTAGTAAAAGGAATTACTAAATTTTATTGCCGTTTTCACATTTGTGCTGAGCTTAACTCGCATTCTTCACTAGGCTTAATTACTTGCCAATTTTAATATTTAACCAAATTAGGTTCACATTTATTTCTTATTTATTTATTCTTAATTAAACATTACTATCACTTGTTTATCCAAAATAATCGAAAAGTTCGACAACACAAAATTAACAAATCATTAGAAAATAATTAGTTTTACTCTTCAACTTGGCAACAACACCCGGTACCATTCCAACTTTTCAACCTCTTATCCCAAAACCAACTAATTAACTTCCAACTTCCAACCACCAAAACTAACTCATTTTGTATCCAAAAACCAACTCACTGCTAAAAAAAACGAATTCCTTCAACTGCCAACCACCAACTCACTAGATAAAACTCAAAAAACTATTTAAAAAAAGTACGTTGCAGAAATATTTCTCACGATAAAAAGATGTTAATGCAATTTTGTTTTGGTTTCGTGGAATCTAAACGAAATAAGAGCTAGTTTTGTTAGCTAGGAACAGACATAAAGGTTTTAAATGACAAATGTTATTAGATTAGAAAAAGAAATAAAATTGTAAAAGAGTGTGATGAAAAGTGTTTGAAAAGACGGTTAAACATATTTTCGAATATTGTGGATAGTAAATTACTATCTACGAGGAATAAAGTTACCGACCATTTGTCATAAGGGTGATGCCCATTACAAGGCTTTACATCGTACCTCCTTAAAACAAACGAACACAACTTTATTTATTTTTTAACCCGCCATCTTGTGTGGATAGTTTAGTTTTATAAGCACCTCAAATTTTAAGTTCATCGGATCATTAATCCGTTCACGAGATAATCGAAATAATGTGAAAAACACATTGTACTCTCACAAATAGTGTTCCGTATAAAAAACGGAACCCTAAAAACACGTCTTTGAATATAACTCAGAATGACGTTTAAGCAGTTTTAATAGACCCAATAGCTCGAGTAGCATTATATTAGGGCTCAGATCGATTCGAATTTCTCTACCATTAATATGGGCCAAGCAGCTTGGTCAAGAATTTCAAAATATCCAACTTGAATCAAGCACTCCTGCATCGAATAAACGATAAACAATCAAAAAACAGTCACAAACTAATACTAAACTGATCTCGAGTATTTGATTTAATTTTTCAAACCAGCTAACTAAAAATTATTAAAAAAAATGAAAACGTACAGCAAAAAACTACATTCCACGATAAACAAATCATTTAGTTCCATTTTTTTTTTGTATTATTTATGGAATCCAAAAAAAACGAGAATACTTTACTAATAAAACTATTAACATACATGGAGGTTTTAAATGACAAATGTACTTAAGAATTTTTAAAAAATGTTATAAAGATGGGATGAGAAGTTTTTGAAAATATGGACAACCGAGTTTTCGAATAATGCGGATAGATTATTACTATCTACGAAGCAGATGGAAAGTTAGTTTAATTCTTGCCAGTCATTACAGGACTGGAGGTCTGGCTGACTACATTCGTTCGCAGAATAAAAAAAACAAGAATCGAAATGGGTAGCTGAGCTCGAACCCAAACCCTGAGATAAGGACTCTCAGGCTCTACCAAACAAAAACATAGGGGCAAACACAAAAAAACTTATGGAACAAAAAACAATACCCTGAAAAAACATCAAAAAAAAACTTGAGGATGTAATAAGAAACCGATTCGGATAATGTGGTTGATGGTAATAGCACAATCGATCTGAATTTTAACCAAAAAATCGATAGTAGAAAAAACAAATGTAACTAGAACTCATAATAAACACAAAAAGAGTTTTGGAAGAGTGCTTCGGTAAAATCGAGGCATCAGACCAGAGCGCAGAAAGTCAAGAGCTAGCATTTCCTTCTAATTGTTCCCTGGAAAGCTACAGACACCACCGGAATATTCTTTGTTGAGAATAAAAAGATTGATCTAGGAATAGAGAGAACAACAGTCACAGCAGCCCGAACGACAGTCGATCCATTTAATTGATATTGTTTACTGGTGTGCCTCTCTCAAGCTTGTTACGCTCTAACGAATTTTTGAAGACCATGGTTGTTAGAATGCTTGGTTATCATAACCTCATTTAAGCCCCGTGATAGCGGTGAAATAACCATGATGGGATTACCTAGATGGTAAACTATCAGGGATTAGCAAGATTCGGGCCATGTTCCTTCACCACTCGCAATCATGTCGCACAGTGGGATTTGTTCATACAATGTTTGGCAAAAAATATAAGGAGTGTTCGTAGAATGTTGAAATTTTGCTCTGAGCCTTTGGTTAGCTCAATTAAGACAAATATAAAGTTTCATCAAAATTGGTCACGCCCACTACCCCACCGCCCATAGAACCCAAAATTTATTTTTGGCCCAAAGTTTTTGAAATTTGGCACAGAGCCTTTTATTACCTCAATTAAGAATAAAATAAAGTTTCATCTAAATTGGCCACGCCCACTACCCACCGCCCATAGAACCCAAAATTTCACGATTTTATGATTTTATAAATTTTAGGATTTTATAAAAGATTATTAATTATTTAAACTTTTTTTTAATTGATAGTATGGAGTCTTACCTTTCATTTTATTATAGCGGGAGCACCTAGCACGACCGAGCAACCTTTTTTTTCTTCCAAGGAAGTTTGCAATCACGGCATATTATAGAACAAATTTTATTCTATCATATCTTTTAAACCATATGAGCGATCTTTATAATTTTTTTTTTAAATACGCAGAAAAGACTATATTTGAAAATAATCACTATTTAAATTAGAGCAATAAAGTTATCTTACGTACAAACACTATAGAAGTGCTTAAACAGTTTTGAATATTTTGGACCAAAATTTACATGTGACTTTACTTCATTATTTCAAAGACAAATAAACGTTTTTTTGGGATACAATTTATGGATTCTTCATACTGAATCAATTTTCTACAAAACTGCATCATTACATTTTTAAATTTTATGTGTCGAAAAAATTACTTATTGCGTACGCGGGATTGTAAACATCGTTAGGAATACGTCTAAAACTCCTTTCCGGTTCTAAATTAAAAACAAAAAATCTCAAATGTCCATGTTGTCGGTGTATCAAGGACTTACGAATTCTGTCTTTCCTCCCAGGACAACAACTCACCAACAAACACACAAAAAATTCAAATAAAACACAAGAATTGTATGCGCGTCAGAACTTGCAAAAGTCTCGCCTTTCGCCCACTGAAAAAAAAACTAAACAAACAAAAAAGAATTATCTGCGCGTCAGAAAAAAAAAATATTTAAAACAAAAAAATAAAATAATTATGAATTATTTTTTTTAATTTACAAATCTACAAAAATTATCTCACCATGAGGCGGAAACATATTCTAAACATATAATAAACAAACTGAAAATCTGAAAATTGTAGAGAAAAACCAACATAAATATTCATCAAAGCTCTTCGGAAACAGAAATATGCTCAAAGAGGCCTTGCTCCTCAAAAACATTTTCCATCAACATCAACACCAATTCACAAGTACACAATTTTTTTTCTTCAAATAATCAATTAACAACAGCAACTACAATATTTTTAAATTAATATTAATTAAAATTTATAGTTTTTTTTTGTTTGCTTAAATGAACCGGATGTTCTCATCCATTACATTTTTTTTTATTATTTAAATTATATCAAAATAATTTTTCTATTTTGGAATGAATAAATTAACTAAAAAGTAATACATAAATTACGTGTAATTTACTGTCAAGTTTAGTTTTTTTTTTATCTTATCACGATTTGCAAATTGTATTAATTAAATACTAAGCAGACTAAACATTTATTTCTGTCGACATATAATCAAAAAAGTATTTGAAAAAATATGCTGAACGAAAGCTCTGGATATCCATCGAATCTTAGTGTCAAGTGTCAAGTCCTTTAATCTCCAAAACAGCAAAGTATTTTACTAGTACTGCTTCTTGTGAAATGAACAAAGTGTTGTTCACAGTTTATCAGAATGAAAACCCATCGAAAAAGCATTTTTGCAAAACAAAAATCCTAAGACCACTTACTTAAGAATTACATCTTGTAATGTTAAAATCATCTTCATTAAAATGCTACAGTAAATACCGTTTACAAGCTTTTAACGACATGTGTATGGACGAAATATTTAAATTTATATCCAACACTCATGTAAAATAATAAACATAAGTATAGTTACATAGTTTTCCTGCTGGCTTGTTCATCGTACACAGTACACAAAATATATGTTAATGTAATTACTATATTTTTCGTTCGCTTTTTTTATTTACTATGCGCATATATAATCAATTATCGCGACATATTTTCTGGTTAATATTTCAATTATTTATAGATTAATTAGAAGACAATTTGTTTAAATTATTTGTATAAATAAGTGAAAAAGTGAAGGGAAATAATAATTTCATAGTTCTTAAAAAATATAAAAAAAAACAACAAATGTTCATGGTAAAAATGGATTCCATTGTTTCGTAAAATATTAATAATATTTCTTTTCAAACAAAAACAAAGTTTAGAAAATTTATGATTACATAAGTAATAATAAATGTTTTGTTTATTTTTAATGTATAAGAAAAAAACCCAAAAACTCAAATTTTCTCTTCATATAATTTTACATATTATAAGCAAACATTACATCGAAACTTTTATTTTCGTTTCAACTCTCTTACAGAATTTTAATTTTATTTATATAAATTTATGTACATAAAATCTATATTCTATAAATGAATTTATAAGAAAAAAATATATATTTCATGATGACCTTAATAAGTTTTATAAGAAAATACGAATTAAATATTAACAAATTGTTTTCTTTTATAGTATATCAAGTTCATGTTTTATGTTCACGTTAATATAATATAATACATAATTTATAGAATTTCATACACCTGATTAATTAATCGAATATATAGGTGCACTGTGCCTATTTGTCTTTATCTAATTATACGGTGAATTCACATAACGCTAATGGTGATTTTGGCTCTAAATGGTTCCGAAAAAATTACAACAATTAATTCTGTTTAAACGATTGTGACGGCTTTTCGATTTTTTTGATATTGACGAGAGGTGAAAAACCAATTATAACCAAGTTTAAGTAGCAAGCATCTCATCTAAGTAAAATTGCAGTTTTTTATTTACTTAATTTTATGCCAAGAGTTTTGTGTTTTCCAAAATATATATTTTCAATCGTGTCCTCGGTGCGCTCCCCTCTCCATCCTCCTTTCTGTCTTCCATAACACCTTAATGCCGGAAAATTCAAAACCACAGAAATTTTAGTAAATTTTTTACGGAAACTATAGTGATGCGTCAACTAACTTTATGGGGACTGAAAATGGTGAAAAATGAAAAAGGTTATCTACCCAGTTGCGCAATTAATTTTCTGCACTCTAGTACCACAATACGACATATATCGAAACTCGTTTGAGTGCGGAAAGTGAGTTATTGCCGCACTGATTTTTTATTTCAGCACTGCTTTTTCATTTCCACACTGCTTTTTCATTTCCACACTGCTGCTAATTTAAAAGACGAAACGGTGCGTTTGTGTTGGTAAACATTTTTATTAATAAAGTAGGAATGAATGAAAACAGCACTTTTGACCAAAGTAGAAAGAGCAATTGTGCAAGTTATTGAATGAATATCCTCCAGGAATCGGTGGTTATGGCAAAGGCTCATCAACCACTTTCAAGTTTGTTCGGCTTGTTTGACTCGAAATTATTGTAACAGTTGTACCGGCTGAAACATTGCCATTTTCAATAATTGATTCACTGGATTGAGCAGTGTTTGATGAGGTCGTTGAAACGTTATCAGCTCTAACAATTTTCGTTTATTGTTGAGCAAATGTTAAATGTATTTTTCTGTAACCTTATCAGACTCCCAACCCAGTGGCGTAGCCAGGATTTTCCATTGGGGGGGGGGGGGGGGGGTCAAGGATTATTTTATAAAACTTATTAGTTTAACCCAATAAACCAATTTATTAGTTTTATTAATATAATTCATTACAATAATATATACTTCATTTTAATGTTTCCTTAATTTTAATTTTTTTAATTAATGATTTTTTAAAAAATAGATTAATGATTTTTTTAAACTATCTTAAATTATTTTTAATTAACTTTAATAAAACAAATATCGAATAATTTTTATTTTAGAAAAAAAAGAAGGTAGTGTTAAGGACTGCCGATAGAAGTGAAAACTTAAATCTGTGAAATAGTTGTGTTTTTTTTGGTATCTTCCAATTATTGTATTTGTATTGTATTGTATTTGTATCGCAAATTAAAATTTCAGAATGTTTAAATTAAAATCATTAAAATTATTCTGGGTTTCATATCTATCAGCATTCCAAGCAACTATTATATACATTTTTATATTTAAAATAATCAAAGCATATCATATAAAAATTTGCGTCTATCAACACCTTATAGAGCATGTTGTTGTGGGACCTTGTTCTTAAAAGTTTTTTATGCGTTGTTGTGACACACCTTGTAATTTCTACTACCAAACACATTTTATTTTAAAAAAAATAGCGTGTCATCAAAGAATATTCCATAACTTAGAGTAAGGGATGGTATCGTCGATTGAAAATACTTCATCCGCCAGTGCCCCTAAGATATCACTTTGGCTAATGAGATTGCACTGCTATTGCCAGTGGTATTAGATATCTTAAGATAACTCATATGCCAATAGCAGGAACTAAAGTTCGCGTGGTTGTCACATCCATAGATCAACAATTTCAAATTTTACAAGTCATCCTGCGGAAAGCTAAGTAAATTCATTGGTATTAATGCGAATTGTTGCCGTTTGCAAACCACTATCGACTAAGTGCCACCAGTTTAATTATTTTATTTATCATGATTGTCATCCATGTTTAATTATACATAAGCTATGCTTTTTTGTATAGAATTTATGCGATTTCCGTCTCGTAATTGTGAGCTTAAAATCGATATAATCGATGTTATCAAGTATCAAGTTACAAGTATTAAGTCTTCACTTAATTTTAGAAACATGTATTTGTACAATTCCAAACCGACAACATATTTTTTGAAGATGATGAAATTTGTAAGTTCATTCTGTGTTAATTTAAATTGAAATACATATAATTTTGATATACAAATGTAATTGTTTCAGGTTATCCTACCTTTCTTACGTTATTTTTAATTTCATAAAAATTATGTTCAACAAAAAAAAACATTGATCAAAGCAAACTACCGTTTAAAACGATAGTTAAATAAAAAACAAATTAAATGTACACAACAACTTCCCAAATTTTCATGATGATTAATGTATTAAAGCATAATGGACAAAAAGCCATACTTTAAATTTTAAATATATTCAATATTTATTTAGCTTGATGACTCGAATGCAAATTGCAAAAGACAGTAGCAATATAACTTTAAAAAACTGCATTATAGATCAATTTTTTAAAATTCGCCAAAAGAAATTTTTATTATTTTTGTGAATTCATTAATAAAAAAAAATAATTTTAATGGTATTTAATAAAAATTAAAAAAAACAAACAATAAAAAAATATGTACCACACCATGGAATTGAACTCACGACCTACAGAACATCTGTCGAGCGCGATATCCACATCGCAGTTTGAAACAGAAAGAAATAATAGATGTATTTCATATTTAAAAAAAAATATTTTTTGTTCTTCCAAAATGCATATTAAACATGGTAACGCGAATATATAAATTTTACCTCATACTCGTACAATAAAGAAGTTTTCACTTCAAAATAGTATATTTATTGTATAATGAGTGTAGAAAGAACACTATTGCAGTACGAGTGTGAAATTTGCAGCACGAGACGCTAGTCGAGGGCTGCATTCACATGAGTACTGCAATAGTGCTTTCTACACGAGTCATACACGCTATTTTTTCTACAATTGCAAGATTCGATAGTCATATACTATACAAATATTTAATACCATAAACTAATGTAGATTTTAAAATTTTCATTTTTTATACTATATCAAGTATGTCATGATTTATTGTTGCCAAAAATTTTCCCATATCGTTTTTGATTTTGTTTGAATAACGTTCTAAAAATAAATCGGTGAAAATGAATAGTGATTTCGGTGAAAGTGATGAAGAGGTTATCATAGGAAATCCTCCAGACATTGCTGAGGCAGCTAAAAATGTTTGTTTGGAACTTCTAACTGAAAAATCTAAAACTAGATATAGAAAAGAACGAGAAGCTTTCTTGACATGGTGTGGAGAGAAAAAAGCCACGAAAGTTACGGAGAATGTTCTTTTGGCTTATTTTTCAGAAAAATCAAACATTTTCAAGTCATCCACTTTATGGTCAATGTACTCTATGTTAAAGAGTACACTTATTTTAGAAGACAACGTCTATATCTCTAAATATCATAAGTTGATTGCATTGTTGAAAAGAAAATCAGTGGGCTATGTTGCTAAAAAATCTAGAACCTTTTCTAGAGAAGATATAAATAAGTTTGTGAATGAAGCACCAGACAAAGATTTTCTGATGATGAAGGTAATTATTTAATATTTAAATGTATAAAATTAATATCAATATTCAAAAAATTCAAATTAAAGATTGCTCTTATAATGGGTATCGCTGGGGCCTGTCGAAAGGATGAGCTACTGAAAATGATGTTGGATCATATTGAGGATAAGGAAAATATATTAATTGTACAGGTGCCAGATACCAAAACTCACATCACTCGAACGTTTACTGTTTCTAATGGGGTTGGTGATTGGATCTCAGTTTATCGTAAATACAGAAATCTTCGCACTGCAAACACCACTCATAACAGGTTTTTTATTAACTATCGGAATGGTAAATGTACTTCGCAAGCTATTGGAATAAATACATTTGGAAAAATTCCACTAAAAATTGCGAGCTACTTAAATCTTCCAAATTTGCATGAATATACAGGGCACTGTTTCAGACGAACATCTGCTACGTTACTCGCAGATACGGGTGGAAACATTTTAACACTCAAGAGGCATGGCGGATGGAAATCCTCTGCTGTTGCGGAAAGCTATGTCGACAACTCCATTCAAAATAAAATATCTGTGTGTGAGAAAATAACTGGAGCCCCTGCAAGTGACAATATCGCAATGGATAATGAAAATATAGGTCTCGGTAGTAGCTCCATTGTTGGAAGTGCAGCGGAATCAATTATGGGATTCAATAGAACAATTGTTAAGGCTGCTAAAAATACGACTGAGGGGATAAATATTAGGGCATGTACTTCATGCAACATCACAATAAATATTAATAAATAAATTTCAATTAAAACTATAATTTATTGTTAATGTTTAATCTATAATTATGAATAATTTGATTTATAATAAAATTCGATTCACTTTAAATATTGCATTGAATGTGTTTTTTGTAGATTTATTTTCTAATTATTTTTCCAATGTAAACACAACTGTGCAGAAAGTACTTTCTACACGGCAAATCCGTGCAGAAAGTACTGTCTACACGTCATTTGGGAAGATTAATTTTCAATGCCTACTTTTTATCAAATTCATCGTAGAAAATTTGACTTTCACAACAATTGTAGAAAAATATTTTTACAATATAAAACAAAAATATCGAATAATTTTAATTAACTTTCATAAAACAAATTTCGAATACTTTTTAATTATCAAATATCGAATAATTTTTAATTAACTTTAAAAAAACAAATTTCGAATAATTTTTTATTAAGTTTAAAAAATGATAATTTTGGCTATTTTTAAATAGAAATTTTTGTGCTAGTGATTTTGAAATTTAAACTTATTTGAAACTGAATGACACTTTACCTATATTGATTCGCCTCAAACCTGTGTCTAAGAAGGAATGAAAAAGGATTTTCCTGATTAATCAAATTCCTTCAAATATCAAGGCGTTAGATATCATTTTAACTTTTCTAACACAATTGATTTTGTTTTGTATTTAGAACAACTTCCAGGACACTTTGTTTTGTCCGATCCTATCTATTGTCCGATCTACGAAATTGTTATTTCCCGCGGCACGGAATACTAGTTATGAAAAAATTACTGTAATTTATTTCTCAATTCCTATTTCAGGATGTACAGAAATAGGGCTACAGATGCACTGATAAAGAAAGAATAGTAGACAAAATAGTAGACTAGTGGGCATAAATAAAAGACGCCAGAATAGTACATTATGATGCTAAGACGTAAAGCTAAAGATTTTGGACGTTTGTGGAGTTTGCAAATCGAGGCGCTAGCCGGGATTTGCATCCACATGAAGTCCAAAATAGCTTACGTCCATGCATCATATAGTATTTTTTATTCGCCGCAAGCAAAATATTTTTAAAAAAATGTTTATTCTAAATTAATATTATAAATTTGCATAAATTTGAAATAAAAATATGTGGAACAAGTTACCTTTGACATAATACTTGTTATTTTTTCCAAATTATTGTATCACTATTTTTTTTTAATTTAGCGTATGGTTTTTTCTTGTGACACATTAAAAATTAAACTTAAAATAGGTAGACTCTTCTATGAAATCTACCTAAAACAAAACATGGATGCATATTAAATGAACTTACAAGATTTGATTGCGCGTCTTTTAGTAAAAAAGTAAAAAGTAAAATATTTGAACATTGGGCAGTACATTTGAACATTAGATGTTAACATCGAGCGAGTCTATCCATGCTACTACATCGGGAGTTGCCAAATGGATGTCTAAGATGTCGCCATTGTACCGTCGAATTGGACACACAGTTGCAATGTATTTTAAGGTTTGTTGTGGAGCGCCGCAGTCACACTCAGGGACTCTGAAATGCCCCACTTGTAGCAAGAATCAGCACAACTTCCTTGATTCGTTCTTATTCGGTTTAGTGTAGTCTAGGCATGACGTGGCAGATCAAAACCAGGTTGTGTAGAAGTCGGGTTGGTAATAGAAAGGCCAGTTGTGTTGTAATGATGCCAGGAGGTGTCCAAGGCATCCAAGATATTAAAATTAGTTGCTAGCAGGTTGCTGGCAGTTTTATGTGGAGGCTTTCTTGACTTCAATCGACAACGAGTGTGGTCACCGTAATATTTGTGCAAGGGTAACGTGATGTTGTTGGTAACCTTTTTATGTTCACGCATGAGAGCATGCAAGCGTCTGAGAGCAGGTGGAGCGATATTGCTTAACACAGGGGCCAAGGTAAAGGGGTGAATCTGATAGTACCACTTATAGTACGCATCGTGGCATGCAGCTGGCAGTCAACTTTTTGAGTATGTGTGCTAGTGAGTATGTGTGTTATCACTATGACAACATAATGGGGGATGGGGTTCTGTGGAACGAAAAGAAAGCAGCTGTTCAATTCATTCGTAAGATATCAGGGAAAACAACTTAATATTAGAATATTAGAACAATTCTTCTAGATTACAAAAACTTTAAAATTTCAATGGGGGGTTTAAACCCGATAAAACCCGTATGTCGCTACGCCACTGTCCCAACCACCATGTTGCTTAATTGGAGTTAAATTCATACACGAATTTGCCAACAAGGATGCAGACGATCGACGGAAGCAATGACCAGTGTACTCACCCGGTGACGAAAGATTCAAGAAAATTGCAATTGTCTTCGGATAGTCTCCAATCGTGTTAATGCCGATCGGCTGTTTAATGCATTTTCCTTTACAAAAACCCAAAAAAAATCGGTCGGTGATAACGCCATGAGGGCGTAGTCCTGAATACATCTTGAAAATGTCAACCAAATTAACGTCCCGATCACTTCCTTCGTTGATGACGAATTGTCGAATGATTTTGGTTTTCGTTTTCAGTACGGTAATTTTAATGCCATTGTCCATGTATTCGACATATTTTACGTTCAAATTCAACAATTCGCTTCGTCGACAAGCACTATAGACACCGACAATAAAGGCCACCTTAAAATTGTGAGGTTAGGAAACAAAAAAATTATGAGCAAATTTTACCTTCGCAGCCAAATAAACATCGTCGGGAGCGTCTTTCAAGAATTTGTAGATTTCTTCAGTGGTGAAGATTCCTGATTTCTTCGCAAAATGATTATCATTTTTACGCTTCAAAAGAGCTCGCAAATTGTTGAATTTTGAGATATCGATTTTGTCCTTCACGTTCAACTTGGATTTTAACATTGAGTAAACGCTCCATGTAGTGGACGATTGGAATTGTTTCATCTAGGTATCGAAAAAGCAAGCAACTTACTTTCGTCAATCACTTTTATTTTTTTTCACTGCACCATTGTTTGAACGCTGGATACGTTTTTTCGTATTTTTCTTTGGATGCAAAGCTCTTTCTGCCGCTCCTTCCAAATCGGAATCCTCCCCCTGAGCTCATTTTTTGCAGTTTCTCAATAAAATATACGCGAAATGAAAACACGTTTGTAGTGTGGTTTTGGACGTGGACGTGGACGTTTTTTTCTTGCATACAACCAAAATTGCATATTGTCAAGGCATTGTTGATCGATGGATAATTCGCGTAGATTTTTTGTAGTGATTTTTTGTAATTTTTTTTTATTTTTTGTCTATTGTGCTACTCAAGTGCAGAAAACGTTGTGTGCAACTCGTTTTGAAATGAATTTTTTTCAGCACACGTCCTAATTTTCAATACGAGCGTACTCGCTTTGCAATGTTGACTTCACCAACCATAACGGAGCTTTACGACTGGAGTGAGAGAAATCCATACTTTATAATAATTCTATCCAACGATCCTTTCTGGCTTTATTTAGAGCCAACAAAAGTTCAAAACCTGATTCTCTAGATCCAGAAAGTGGATATGAATTCCACATCTCTTCGCACACAGGATTCCAATTTGGGATATACGTTCTTCTTAATCCACGTCGGATGTTTCTTTTTGCAGCCGCTAGAATTACACCAACAAATCTATCAAAATTATCCACAGATGAAGAGATCCATCGTATATTCTTGTCAACAGAGATAGCATATGCAGTCCAATTTGTTTTTCTAAAACTTCATCTGCACATAGGTAGCGAATTTACAAACGGAATTTGAATATCTATTTCTAGGAAAACTGGACGATGTTGACTATTCGGGAACAAACTATCGACTGATCTTGTTGATGGAAGAGAATTTCCAGACTCATCTACCGATACAAAACAAAGATCTGGATTACTATCTGTGTGCCAACGCCCAGAATGAAATGCTCCTAGGTCTTTGGCATCAAACACCAGATGTAAAGCCCAGCCGATTATTTTTTTCCATTTTCATCACTTAAGTTATAACTTCAAAGAGAGTGATGTTTGTTGAAATCTCCAAGGTAAACTGTTGCACGCAAGGATAAACTATAGGTAAAGATCACCAAATCACTAATGGAGGCTTGTTGATGTTGGTTATATATATATATATATAGTATCCATTTTTATGACCAAGCATTCAGTGTTATTAACGCTGGATTTTGATATAATACTGCATTTCTAAGCCAAATTATTTAACACGAAAGTAACAATTCCGTGATGAGGGTGGAGAAGGTTATCTATACATGTAAATTCAGCCATATTTCCGACCCGACAGCAATGGTTATAGTTCGATGTGTGAGTTTCTTGTTAAAGCAATACATCGCATTTCATGGTATGCATAAGTTTTCCTAAGAATTCAGCCCCAAACATTTATTTGGCAAATTTTAATGATATCACCAAAGGGTCAATATTGTTGATGATTTTGATGCAGTTTTTCGAATTCTATATTAAATTCAGCTTCTTGCAATGATGGCAAAATGTTGTCATCGGGAGATCCAAAATAGGATAGGTCCGATGTTTCAATTGACGACATTATTTGGCAAATTATTGCAACGGAACATTACTGGTTGTCGTCGTCTGTAAACTATTATTTTGTCACTGAATCCTGAAGGCTAAAAATTATCCTCTCACTTTCTTTTTTAAAAATTTTAAATAAATAAATATTTCAATATAAAAAAAGACGAAAAGAAATTCACACCCGATGCATTTGACAAACAGCCTACTCGAAACGTCTATTGACAGGCCATGTATGGAACACTGTACCTGCTAGTGAATTCGCTAATAGGAAGCAATCAGCGGACTGCGTGCCACGCAAAATTTTGTTTCAACGAGCTTCGGCCATGCGTGTCCGAGAAGCAATTTCCCCCAGTTCAATATACCAATAATCATTATTAGTTTTTTTTACTATATAAGTAAAAGATTTTTTTTTTGTTAAATAATTATAAGAACCGAATCTAAAAAATTATGGTACAAATTATGAAACTTTTTGCAATCCATACAATTTTAGAGCGATCTAGTTTCGAACCAATGAGAAAATTTTAAACTTTAAAAAAGTTTATCATTCTCATCAGGGCTAGCCGAAATAGTTAATTAATAATATTAATAAAATTAATATATAATAAGCCGAAATAAAGGATGATGACACTTGGTAGTCAACGTAGTGACAGACAAGGGCCATTCTCCAGCGCTAAGCACTCCTCCATCATAAGTGAAGTGGTAGTCAAATCTCCACCTCTGTTGGGAAGAACGGAAGTTCAACACCTACCCCCTCTCACAATTTTAACGCGCATAACGCGCGTTTTCATAGCAGGTTTGTGAAAGAAATGGATCTGGGGGCTGGAGCTCGTGGTCTGCTCCCAGCAACGATATTAGCTTTAAATTTTTTTATTTAATTATTTGTTTAATTATTTTTTTTTAGTTTGGGGATTGGGGAGAACTCACCATTTGTTTAGTTGATACAGATATTTAGGCTGAGATTTAAAACAGATGCTAGGTCTCTCTCATTATTTCGGGAGGTTCCAGAGAGTAGAGTTAGGTTTTTTAGACCTATATCATCGCTGGGCTTCATATATCGTTGCTGGGGAGAGATCGCGAGTTCGATGATTCTCTCCGTCTCTTCTTCAACAAATACCTTTACTCTTCTTATACAGCTGTTGCATGTAAGCTCTATCACGGGATGCTGTCTATATTTAATGAATACATATACATAAAAATATTTAAAAAAAATTATTTTTACTTATCTAAACAAACAACTTTTACATATCTTCTCTACAAATAAATTACAAAAAGATGGAACTCCTGGTCTGCCCCCAGCTACGATATTAGCTTTAACTTTTCTTTCTTTTGTTTAATTTTTTTTAGTATCGGGATGCTAGAACTCAGAACTTGGTTAGTCGATACAGGTATTTAGACTGAGATCTAATCCAGATGCTGAGTCTTTTTCATTATTTTGAAAGCTACTAGAAAGATTTGAGGATTTTAAGACCTTTATTCATTCTAGATCGCGAGTTCGATTTTTTCGAAACCACAAACTATTTCGAGTTTTACTCTAAAATAATAACTTTCATATTGATATAAATCCGCTAATAGTTTGCTAATTTTTTTCGGTTCCGGCCTTTAAATTCAAAGGAACATAAAAGCTTTTATGCGTATTACAAGTTAGTCAATAATATTTTTTTCTTTTTTTGGCCAAAGCTTAATTGATGTACACCAAAAATATTTTAATTTATATTTTTGGACATCCAAAGAGAGTCTGTGATATTTCTTTCATAATAAGGCATTTCCAAATCCATCAAAAATTCAAATTTATAATGAGAACAAATGCACATATTCAACAAATCACACGAAACACTCTGCTATTTGACTCTGTTGACACTGGATACGGTAGTCTGGAAATAAATACCAAAAATTTGTTATGCAAAAAAAACTCATAATTACCCAAGACCGCCTTCTCCATCGTCAATCTAGTTTCCAGCCTATGTTACTAATGTTGTTCCTAATTAGTTTTTTTTTGTTTCATTTATCTGTAAAATATAAAAAATTTATTAATGATAATTATTATTTGTAAAGATATTATAGGTTAAGAACTTACATCAATTGTTGAAGTTAACTCAATTATTTTCGTCAGCGTTCCAAATAATATAAATATCAGCCACAGCATCTCTGTAAAAAAGGATAAAAAGCAGTATTTCATTTCTAAAAATATATTTATATAGATATTTGTCATACTACCCGAATGTTTTTGTTTACCAAATCTACTTGTCATTTTGACACGTAACTTTGCTGGTTATCAGGTGAACCAACAAGTACAAAATTAAAACCCAGTATTTTTTTCATTAATGATAATTTGAGCAACATAAAATAATTCACGGCTTGAACTTCATGGCACTGCTATCGCTAGAAAGATATTGTGGGTGATATATATATAGGATATTTTCATGGAACTCGCTCTCTTTCTTATTTTTATTTTTGTTCATTGTGATTAGATATAAATTTGTTGACTTTGTTGTCGGAATAAAAAAATGTGTTCAAAATAGTTTTTTAGTTAAAAATAAAAAATGTCTAAATAAAAGTTGGTAAAATGGAGAAAGGTGTTTTAAAGTCTATTCAAGGAAACTTCCTTTTATTTTTATTGTGAAATTGCAGTTTTTGCAAACGTGGCAATTAGTAACTATGGTTTTTTTTCCTATTTTCGTTAGCTCCGCCATTGTGATTTTACCACCATTTGCTGCAGCTGTACGATAAGTTGTGAGTGTTATATTACTAATTGGAACCTATGCCTTGTTGTTTAGGCGAGCATTTATATCATCATCATCGACACCTGCAGTAAAAATTACATTGATATTACCATCGAATTACTGCAGCATTATTTTATTAAGTGGAATCTATGCCTTGTTGTTAGGCGAGCATTTATATCATCGTCATCGACTCCTGCAGTAAAATTATATTGAACTTACCATCGAATTATTGCAGTGTATATATATTAATTGGAACTTATGCCTTGTTGTTAGGCGAGCATTTTTATCATCGTCATCGACTCCTGCAGTAAAATTATATTGAACTTACCATCGAATTATTGCAGTGTTATATATATTAATTGGAACTTATGCCTTGTTGTTAGGCGAGCATTTTTATCATCGTCATCGACTCCTGCAGTAAAATTATATTGAACTTACCATCGAATTAGTGCAGTGTTATATATATTAATTGGAACTTATGCCTTGTTGTTAGGCGAGCATTTTTATCATCGTCATCGACACCTGCAGTAAAATTATTTTCGAATTTTATCATCAAAATTGAAGTTTTTGAGTGACTTGGAAGATTGTGCCTTGTTGTTGGGCGATTACTAGCGACATCATCATCAAACACCTACAGTGAATTCTTATTTTGAGTTCCAGTTAACTTTTTCATCTGTCGGTTTCCACCAGTCTTATTAATCATCATCATCGATCAATAAGTAATTATACAGTCCGCTGCCATTCTGGGGAACCCAACAGACTCACATAAAAAAAATGCACAGATGACAAAAACTTGAAATAATAATATAATATTTGTAAGCTACACTAGCTGGCTTTGTACGTTTAAACAAATAAAATAAAAACGAAATGAAATGTATTTATTTGTGTTAATGGGAAAAGAGCTCCTAGTTGGCAGCATTGAGAATCTACCAACATTAAGAACCTACAAAAAAATAGCATGATGATTGATGGCAGTTCAGCTTTCACTTTTATATCATCCAAAAATGTCGTCTTCTAATATCTAAACTTTGTTTTCATACATGTTAATGTTTCGGGACTTGATAGAAACAAAAATACATTGTGAGAAATTCTTTAGGTTCTACGTTTGATGAAGCGATTAAACCACACTTATTGTTAGAATTAAATTAGGTCATGATAGAAATGGACAGGTTTCACGAGGCAGAACGTATTCTGGCACGCACACTATTCGGTTAATAGCACCATGACGACAGACTGGTTGTACTAGTTTCTACACTGCTAGAGTCAAAAATCATAGCTCAGATACAATTCTGATACAAAAATTGCCAGGAGTCCAACTCTTAGTTTAATGGTACAGAGGTGTTTATTTAGATGTTTCTGTCCTGTTAGGTCACCGACCTGTTTGCTGAAAGATTTTTGCTTTAGAAAGAAAATTATAATTTTTTTCTGAAATCATGATAATCATTTTATTTTGCCTACTTGTTGATGACGCATCAACAGGTAGGCAAAAGTTCAATAGGAAATATTTTGCTCAATATATGATATGTTCTTACATTTCGATTCCAAAAACAGGCCATCTTTGTATTTCCTTCTAACAGTAAGTTATTCGTAACATAGATATTGTCCTCTCATTCCTCTCTAGAAGAGATGATCAGTTCAGCAGGCTGTCCGTAATATGTCAAGTATACGAACATTGCTGCATATTTCCACGTTGATGTAATACGCATTGTGCCACTAAAACCTACACCAGTCATTCTCTGAATTTTAATTAACTTAGCACGGGTCTAACTTTTTTCCCAGTATTTAGCCACAAAACAACACACGCGAAAATAAGTTTTGGTCTGATTATTACGGTGTAGAACCATTGGCTAATCTTAGGAGTACAGCTCAACTACGTCCTAAAAATTGACGATATAACCAAAATGAGATGACAGTCTTGCCTTTGTTTTTAGTTGAATGAATGTTAAAATTTAGATTTTAGTCGAGAATTGTGCCTTAAATCCTTACTTCTAATCAATCTGGTAGGCATGTGGGACTAAGTGGAAACTGCAGTAAGAAAATGTCCCTTAAATAACAGTCTATTTTGGACCTGTTAACTCCTAAACCACATTTCGTAGAGAACGCTTTATTTGACAGTATGTTGCCATAGTGACTAAACTTCGACTCAGCTTGTGCGAATTATTTGACCATGTAGCCGATGATTATTTTCTTGAAAGAGCATAATCACATGATAATCCCTGGATTTTGCCAAATCCCCTCCTCACATTAAAAATATTTGTTTCAACGTTGCAATTTACTATTTGAGTTTACCTTCATTATCCAGCTTTAATCTGTGCCAATCTTTAGTTATTTCGATTACCGATGACATTTTTCAGCTTCGAATTAGTTTACCTCGCCGTGAATCCTTCAGTATGGTCCGTGGCATCCCTATATTATTCAGATTAAGGTTTGCCAAAACAGAAACTTTCATTTCATCACAACCTTGGTTGATTACCAACCCCTTCTTATAGCCCTTTATGGCCTTTGCTCCACTATAAGTGAGAAAATTTTTTTCTTTATCTTAAAATATAAGAACTAGATGCCGCAATTTAAAAAAATTCAAAGCCAGGTAACGATGTAAGTCCAACATAACTATAAAGAGTTGCAGAGTTTAGAATTGCAAACGTTATTTCTTACATATGCTAAAACTAATATTAACATTTTTAACTCAGTTTTTATTCTCGGTTAACTCTTTATTATTGTCACCAATGTTTCGAAATAACCATAAATCGATATTTAATGATGAATAACATAATTGATGAATAACAAACAAATAATTTTTATAACAAATTTAACAGCCAATTAGCACACCTGGGCCTCAAGGGTTTCTTTCTTTTTAATGCAATCCCTGTACAAATTGATTCCTTAGTTTTCGCATTTTGTGAGAAGCACGCAAAAGTTAAACAAAAATACAAGTCAGAAAAACTCTAATCAAACATTACTCTAATCAACAGACAGTCACTCCCATAACGCATCAACCCACAACGCACAAGGCATCAACAACAACTTCCTCAAACGAAAAACAGTTTGTTTAGAAAGGTAAGATTTATTCAATTATGGGTTAGAAATACTTGGAGAGTAAAGGAATTACAATTTACTACAAAAATGATTCTGCCAAGCGACATAATTTAAGATCCCTAATTTATTTTTATGGCAATTCCTGTGGTATTTACGCAAAAATTTGTATGAATATTTTTTGTCCAATATGATTCAACTTAAAGGAAATCACCCTGAGTAAATTTTAGAATACTCGAGATATTAGTCATGCTTGGGACTATAAGACGCTTTCCTTGGTTGAAGTTCAACAATAAATCTGTTGGACATGGTTTAATTTAAAAATGCAATTTAATGCAATGTTTCGTATGCTAATTAACATTTATCGAATAACAAAATTCACCTTGAAATCACCCGCAAAGTTTATTACATTGTCCATACAAAACCTAAAAAAATAAACATGTATTTAATTGTTTATACGATAAAGTTCCTCTTTATAACTGAAACTCCTTCAGAATAACATAATCAGTACGCAATTTTTTTATCAATAAGTTCATGGCTTAACTGCAATGTTAAAACATTAAAACAAGCATTTCGAGATTTAAAGTAATTATTTTTTTTAAATGCCAAACAAAATATAAGCAAAATAGTTTCAAAGTCCTTCAATAAATGTAACCAAAAAAAATCGAAAATATCGATATAAACAAATTCACCAGAAAGCCTTGATAATATTTATTTACTTGTTGATTTCGAAGTTCAACACATTTTCTTTGCACCGATAGAATAATCACGAACAAGTTGTAATTGATAGAATAGAATTCAAGATGTTACGTTTGATAAGGGGATTACGTGTATTTGTGATATTACCATGTATGACTCAAGAGGAAGTATATACAGTTACACGTTACTGTTTTGATTAATTTAAAAAAAAAATACCCAAAACTTATAGTTATTTGTTTACTTTGCTGTTTTTCTTCACCAATCAAATTAAAAATCCTTCATAAAACGATTAAATTTTACAATTCAACGGCCTTCCTGCATTTTAATTTTATTTTAAATTTTAAATTTATTATTGTTGTTGTTTAATTATTATATTATAATAAAAAGAAATTGTAATTGATCATTGAATAAAATTATTAGAATTTATGTTGAAAAGTCTTAAAAAAAGCTCAGGAACTATGAATTTGTTTCATATAAGAAAAAATTGTTGTAGATTTTTAGTAAATATAACAGATTTGACCAAAAATTGCCTTGAAAACTTTTGATTAGTCCCTGAAAGTTCGATGAACGTTTTCATAGATAAAACCAAAACTTTAAACGAAGCGTTCTGATACGATAAATTAGTAATATTGACGAAAGGTTTTGGTTAAGATAACAAGGAGTACAGAAATTATTCAACTACTGCATAACTCTAGCTACTGCAGCAGTTGATTATTGTTATTATTTTACTTAAAAACCAGCAATCTAATGAAAAACCAATTCGCCGGAACACTTGTTAAAAAGTAAAACAGAGAAGAGAATTGCCACAAATCTGTCCGTCTCACAAAGAAACTGCAAGAGGAGAGAAGTAATACATTTCAAGTCATGTTTAAAGACTTTTAGCAAAAGCCGTTGAACTCAGCTTCAAGTATCAACACCGCATTGACGATCTCCAAAAGCGAAAATCTGAAATTCGACGTCCACGCCGTGCTGCCTGAATAACTCATCACATTGTTCCTCAATTCCTCAATCGCTCTCCTTGTAAATACAATTTGTAAATAATAAAAAAAATAATAAAACTAAAAGAAACCTTTCTACATAGAACAAACCAAAATAATTTAGAATTTTGTTTTAATTCCACTCAATAACACCAAAACCGGCTCGTAAATCAACTCAATCTTCACTCATCGAAATTGCAAAACGAACTACTTAACTCAATTTAAAAAAAAAACAAATTAAAAAAATTCGCATGCCACAAGCCAAAAACGAAAATAGTCAGCATAATTTTTCTTGTATCAAATTAGTGCAAAAATAAATGGGAAATTAAAAAAATTAAAACAGGCTTTCCGGAAGTGTCAGATGCACATTAAACTGTTTTAAATAATTGTGTTTTTACAAACAAGTGGGTTGAGAAGTTTTTTTTATCAATATGTATGCCTACATTTTCGAATAACACTATAGTATATTACTAAAGATAAACAGAACGGGAAATGAAAGTACGGCTGATACAAAATATCTGGCACATTACTGTTATAACGAATCATTCAAGTCTGAAATAGTTGATGGGATTGAAGGACCTGAGGGGAGTCTTAAGCTACAGTGTCTTGATGTTACAATTGAGCACTGTAATGTTTGCACACTGAGAGTATAAAAACCATTGATCCCACTAAAGATGCCATGTTCCATCTCCACCTGGATGCCAATTATTTTCACGATACAAGTCCAAAGTAGAAATTCCCATCAATAAACGTAGCCAGGATGGACGTTTCTACATAAAATTAAATGTGGGACTAAGTTACGAACATAAAAGAGACCCATGGATATTCTTAGCTCCCGATCTTTTGCATATCACTCTGCTTGAAGTCGCACACAAACCTTCTTTGTCAGTTTATCTTGGTGCAAATGAAGATGTTGATATATTACGTCGTTATTTTTTTTGCCCTTCCCGTGGCGAGACGTCAACAAATATATTAAAAACGGAACGCGACTGGCAGCAATTAGGCAATTCATAGGAATTCACCACAAAACATTGACCAAAAATTGTTCAAAATTGGTATTGCCGTCACAAATCGTCCCACTCGTAGTTTACACCCATTAATTCTACCTTCAAAATCTTCCATCTCGAAGGCTACATTGGTGAATTATGTATGAGGTCATTATGTATGACGTTCATGTGCTTTTTAAAAGTTGTGAAGCACTTTATTAGGTGGATGAATAAGATTTTCCGGCTTTGTTTCGTAGGCTGTTGTCTTTCGGGTTATTTGCTGAAGATCTTTTAATATCTGATATTCGGATCCATGACCGACTTTATGTTGCCTGAACAAAAGAAAATCAAATGAAAAGCGCTTTGGTGAACATGTACCGTGCTCGAGTGCGAATGGTTAATAACGCACATTTTTTTCAATTTATGTTAAAAATTATGCGGTATTAAATAAAATAATAATGACACCCTCCTCAATTCAGTTGAAAATTGTGGTTTACCCCTAACCCATTCCCTCCAAAAATTTAATTATGAGTATTAGTTGCATCGCTGTCATTTTTCCCTTAAAACTATCTTATTTAACTTTCAACATGATTTTGTTTTAAATTATTCTATCCATTCAAATCTATGGGATCTATGGGTAACTAAGGGAGGGGAAAATGCATACATTCAAAGTTATGGAGAAAAACTGTTGTGGGCAAAAATGTGTCACTTTTTCTTTGTTGACTGTGTTGATCACTCTTATACTGTTCATTCTCGAATTTTTTTTCTAGAACGCATAACGTTAAATAATGATGTTAATGGAATTGCTCTTAACTTGAGACAAACGTGTAAACATATATCACTAAAAAAAAAGTTCTCT
>OY856188.1:33472108-33690706 GCA_963693315.1 Diogma glabrata
TCGTTTGTGACTCGCCAGCGCGTGCTTTTGTCAAAGGTTGGTATGTTTTATGATACAAACTGCACATTTTAACGCTTAACGACGTTTCATTTTACTTTTTACAGGCACTGCAAATTTTAACTCACAACACGGTTGCTTAAAATGCACTACAACTGGCATATATTCAAATTTTTCTCGAACTAATGTTTTTCCTGAAATTGATTCCGAAAAACGCACGGTTGCGGGGTTTAGAAATAAAGCGTATGGACCCCATCATAAAGTGCCGACACCATTTCTGCGATTACCCATAGACATGATTAACGCATTTCCAATTGGTGATTCACTGCATCTACTATATTTGGGAGTTATGAAGCGGCTTCTTTATGGGTGGCGTGATGGTACGTTTAACAAGCCCTCAAAAAGTCGAAGTAAATATAACACAATCAACGACGATCGCCGCTGTCGTATATCAGAGTCAAGATTCTCTTTACAAACTGCAAACAAAATTTCATCATACCTAAAAGATTGCAGTTTGACAAGAGAATTTCAACGCGCTACAAGGGGATTGGACTGCCTCAGTCATTGGAAAGGAACGGAATATAGGTCGTTTTTGCATTATGTTGGAATTGTTGCTTTAAAAGATCATTTAACAGTTGATGCATATAAAAATTTTCTTTTATTGTTCTGCGCTGTTACTATATGCTCATTAAAACGATATGTTGAACATCTGCATGTCGCTCGTTGCATGATAGATGATTTTATTGAAGGTTATACAGATTTGTACGGGATCGATTATATTAGAAGCAACGTGCATAATTTATGTCATCTTGTGGATGAAGTGGAAAAATTCGGTGAGTTGCACACATTCACCACATATCCTTTTGAAAATATGCTCGGTAGAATAAAGCGCTTTGTGCGTAGTGGAAATCGTCCACTAGCACAGGTGGCAAAACGAATACTGGAAGATTACGACAACAATAGTCCTTCAAAGAAGATCTACAATATAATGGATATATTAGATAACAGAAGTTGCACACAACAACCATCCGTTGTTCTCAAAGAACCGTGTGGGAGCACCAACATTCCAGCATACCTAATAACACAGATCCGAAACCCTGATGAATATAACAACGAAACAATAGGTTACTATTATGCAGTTGAAATTAATGGAGAATTTACTCTCTCAGCAGCTAGAGAGAAAGAAAGCTGGTTTCTGACAAATTTAGACAAAATTGCCCGATTGACAAAAGTGATTTCAGTAGGCAAAAGCAATGTGAAATTGTGCTATTCTGAATATTCAACAAGTGAAAGTTTCTTGAATACTCCATTATTAGGTATTCATTCTGTTCGTCGTAATTGCAATTCACATTCGAAAATAGCAGATATTAACTGTGTTCAATGTAAAGTTGTGTGCCTCAAATATGAAAAAGACGGCATGTATGTTTTTTTGCCATTATTGCACACACAAAACTGTATATAACTCAATAAACCTCGCAGTTTGCACACAATAAAGATAAGTAATTTTTATATATATGCCAACATTAGTTTATTAATTATATCCAAACATGAGGCTAGGATGTTCAAACGTAGTCATTTAATGAAATATTGTAAGAGCTTGAACTTTCATTCTTTAACGTTTGTAAAATGCATGAGTGAAAAATATTAGTCCTAGAAGAGCATTTAATTGAACAACGTATATTATTATAAAAGAATAAAACATAAAAATTTACATTTACAAAATAAACATAAACAATAAAATAAAAATTACAAAATAAATATAAACATTTGTTAACTTCATTCATCAAACATATTATTTCTCCTCTCCTATTATTTCATTCATTAAACATATTATTTCGCCTCTTCTATTATTTCTCCTATTATTTCGCCTCTCTAGTCAACCGATTTGATGCGTGAGTCTGCCGTCGTATAAATTGACTAATCTCAGAAGCCTATAGAAATAAAACAAACATTAAAATGACAGCTTGGTTCCTACCATACAAATATAAAATGTCTTACATACCACAGACAACTCATTAATGATGTTCACATCTTTTATTTCGTGGCCAAAATGTCTACCAAAACCATCTTGATCATCTGTACCGCTAGTGGAATCTTCATTTTCGTTGATGTCACTGCCTTTACGAATAATGGTCGGGTCTGGCAAGTGTCATTTTCTCAACAATATTTTTGTTATTGCATGGTGTCCTAAGAAGATTAATTTCCGTTGTGGCTGATTTAGGCAAAAGATTCGCAGGCATCTTATCTGCGACAACGCAGCTATTCTATGCTAACTCGATTAAATTTTCTTTTGGTTTATCGGAACACAAGATTTTAGCAGTAGTTTTTCGGTTTTTAATGCGAGAAATCCGAAGTCCTTTGACCTTTGATCTTGCGTCGCTAGTCCCAATAGCCACATTCTTCAACCAACAATCACACATGGACATTGTAAAATTTTTTGTCCACCGAATTACACAAGTTAAAGAAAAATTTTCGAATACGGATAAACTGACTGAAGCATTCTTTTGTTCTGCAATCCTTCTTTGCAATGCCAGTCCAAGAAACATGGTCGAAAAATGCCCTTGTGAACACTTTGTCGACCAGATCAAGTGGCACATTATTTCCTCTCAAATGAGAACTCCGTGCCCGATCATCTGCTAAATGAGCCAACTTTTTACAAAAAATACAGGATAATTATAGACAAAAATCTTGCAAGATAGAATCCGTATGTATAATATACATACCATTGCTTCCTCATATTCTTCACTTTTCAAATTTTCTTCGAACAAAATTGCTTCTTCAGCCGTGTCGATTCTTGCAAATTTAAAGTGAATGTGCTTGTTCTTTACCAGTGCTTGGACACTTCTTCCCTTAATTAGTACATCGTACAATTCGTCAATTTTCTTCATTGTGTCTTACAATTCTACACGCATTCTCCGTATCTCATCAGTTAAGACATTGATGTTGGCAAGCAAGGACACTGTGGATGTTTCGTTTTCAATGGCTTCCATACCTTCCCAACCTTGTAATGTTTCAATAATTCGTCCGTCCGGCATGATTATATATGACTGTTTAGCAGTATCGGAGATCTCCTGTCTTGTCTGATTGTACGGCTCTTCATTCTGATCGCTTGAATTTATATTTGAAGGACTTATGACTGCGATGGTTTCTGATAACGGAACAGAAGCACTAGCATCTTCAGAAGTTGTTTGTAAGATTAGAGGTGGCGATGAAGCAATAGAAGCTACCGATTTCACATCAATATTCAGTAAAGATGGTGAAACTTGCTTTAATATCTCAAGGTCATACTTTTCATCAAGTTTTGATTTTTTTTGCTATGAAGAAACGTGATTTGTATCAATATATAGTTCATCAAATGTTTTGCCTTTTTTATACTTACATTCAACATGGCAGAGTAGTTTTTCTTAGGTCACTCTTTTTGAGCGACGGCGCTGAGAATTCATTTCGTTTTCTTACTCAAAGTTTATTTTCACAAAAATTTTTATGAGTAATTGTTAACTGTGTTATTATAAATCAATTGATGTTTTTCAATCAATTGATGTCGATCAATTGATTGAAAAACATCAATTGATTTATAATTACACTTCATTTTAAGGTATCGGCAATTAATTTTTAAAAATTTGTTGGTAGCGTTTTTGTAAAACACAAATGTAAAAATCTTTGTAAAACACAAATCTAAATATATAACCTCAAAAACATTACACTAACATACCGCTTTAACTCAATTTTGTAATGAAATTTTTTAACTAAACCAATTTTACAAAATTCAAATTCTGATACCTCAAACGTTGTGCACAAATAATATAATTAGTGGTTTTTGCTAAAAAAATTTCTTTACTACTTTCTAGGAATATTTGTAAAAATATAAAAACCCAGAAATTAACAATAACAAACCTACGCAAACACAAGTAAACACGCACGAACAATTAGAAATCACAAATTGTTTTAGTCAATGCCTCGGTTTAATGTAATCTGTTTGTTATTTCTTTTTAATCGAAAAATGTTTCGTTTTTTTTCTATCGTGCCGTTTGTATTTTTTTTAAAGCTTTTAAGTATCTTTAAACAGGATTATATAAAGACTTTTCCACATCTCTTGTTTTAATAGCTTTATAACAGTGTTGTTAAAAATATTTGAAATATTTCTTTGAAAATTTTTATAATCTGCATTTGCACGAAACTATAGAGGCTTAATTTTGAAACAAAGGCTAGTGTCTTTTTAACATACGGTAAAAAACTATAAACGAGACATACCACCACGTCACTTTATAAATAATTTTAAATCTACTATAAAAGACTTAACAAAGCCATTTTTAACATATCGCTTTTATATTTCTTTATAAACTACTTTTGCAGGAAACAATAGAGGCATAATTTTGCTACAAAGCCTAGTGTCTATTTCTTAGCAATACCAAGCAATAATAAAGTCCATTTCCCCGATTTAAACTTTATAAGCTCGATTTTTGTCTTCATAACTTCCCCGTGTGCTACTAGGGATTGGGACGTAGTACTATGAACCTTTTAATACTTAGTGGGATCTAGGTCTTAAGAAGGCACTTTGTGTTATTGTGACTCATATGGAAGGTCCTATTACACAACACATCTTATTAAAAAAATCAGTCAAAAGTAAATTCATGCAATTCATGCAGAGTGATCAGCGTTAGGGAAATAAGCTAAATTTTATTATTTTCAACCAAAATCTTGTACCTGCATTTCTAATATTGTAAGGAAATACATAATCTATTGTTTAGAATATTGAACAGAATGATAAAAATCATACAGAAGATGCTGTTAGACAAAACTGTGTAGCATTATCATTAATGAGAATTCTTCCCTCCCAGACACCTGCTAACGGTTGCTCAAATATGTATGAAAATAGTATAATAGAATTACTAATGATGAAATTTCTTTAATTTATGTAATGGTCAAGATATTTGTGTCAAAAGTACTTTAATTTCTTGTTAGTGAGATTGGTCTAGAACCTTCACTCAAATGAGATAGCGGCAGGGTAAATAGCGTGCGTGACCAACTGGTGGACCTTCACGGACCACCAGACAAAAATCCCTACTACATTTACCGATCTTAAGAAATTGGAATTATTGCTATTGATGATTGGCATTGGTGCAATTTTTAAAAGCTTCTTTAATGTTTGTATTAAACTAACTTCAAAGTATTTAAAGTGGTTTCGTAGGAGCTAATTAACAAAAGAAACTTAAATATATAAACCCAACACGACGGAACCCCCACAATACCCTTACTGTTAAAGATTTGTTGTATTGCTTTTTCAACTGCCCGGGTACCCGAGTAACCCGGGTATTTCAGAAATTAAATACTCGACTGCATAGTTTATCATATTGATTTTTTCTAAACTACTACACGTTGAAAGATCTGACGACCGTTCACTGCCTGGAATGTCGAAGGATGATTCTAACCTAGATAGACTGTAGGATGATGACGAAGACTTTTATTTCGTTTTAAAACTTGAAAAAAGTTATTGAATCTGGAACGTAGAGCACCAGCTACCAACATAGCAAATAACCCGAATAAACCCTTAGAAAATATACTGGAGTAGCAGCAGAACCACCAGCATAAGACCAAATACTTTCCGATGGTAAACATTGCTCTATTTTATGGAGACTACAAAAAGTTTCCATCGTTTAAGGATATAATTAAGGATATATTTGGATTAATGATTAAGGATATATTTGCAATCTCCTTGTTGTAGTAAGGTTTGTTGCGTTGAGTAGGTCAACGGGAACGGGACGGCAAGTGATGGATTTTGTTGGCTATTAGAGATGTCTCCTAACACTATGCTCAATATTTTTTTCCATTGTCTTGGATTCCCATTAGCCTGTTAGAGTGAAATAAAGAAATCATAGATGTAATCGTCTGTCCTTCGTGTCGCGGTTGTTGCATCCAAGGTTACACAAGTTCTCCCCACTTTCTTCTTCATAAGGTTATTTGGGTGTTTGAATTGTGCCGTCAGTTGGATACATAGCTGGAAAATACTAGCAATTGGCTCTCTAAGCCATAACTAGACCACATGTGTTTGACCACAAGACCTTAGAAATTCTGATAGCTGAAAATAATTTTTTTATGGTAACCCCCCAGGTTTTGAGGGAAGTGGCCAGCCAACTATAACTCTGCTGTTAATATTTTTTTTTGAAGATTGTTTTCAATTTTAGGAAATAAATTTATTTGAATAAATTTTTTTTGTCAATTCTATATGAATAAATTTCGTTTGTAAATGTTTGAAATTTTTGAAAATGTTTTTGTGTTGTTTATGTTATTGGCAATTTTAAATATTTTTGTTAATATTGAGTTTTTGGTAATGTTAAAATTTTGAAAATTTCTGATATTTTTAAATTTTTGGTAACTTCTACCTTTTTGTTGATTTTGAATTATTTTGTTTAGTTAAAATTTTGAAAATTCTTATTTGAAAGTTTTTGTTAGTTTTGTACTTTTGATCTCGGAAAACAAGAGCAACGTGCCAAAAGGAAAGAAAGTTGCACTACTTAAAAGCACTTCAAAAGGAAATGCAAAGGCAACACTAAAAAATATAAGTGTGACAGAAACTAAATACGGTTCAGTCTGCCATCGATCGCTATTATAAGAAGGAAATAACAGCGACCGAATTGGTTCGCAGTATCATTTCAAAATGCAGTGCAACGGCTGGTAACGCAAATCAAATACGAATACTTTACACCTACACAGTTAATTAAGTCATTACATGTCTTTAAAATCTCGTATATAGACTGTGAAAAAAATCTGAAAGAGTCGGATGATGCAGCTAGCATAGCGGCAGATCCAGCTATATCAGGTGAGCTCAATGGGTCGAAAGGTGACAACCATCAGTATACTCATAGCCATTCGTTACCACACATCAACTTCAAACAGTATTACCGACAGCCATCATCTATATTTCAGACCGCAATGATCATTTCATAAAATAAAGAGTAGCTGTAGCCTGCTAGCTCTTTTGAAAGCTGCATTAAAAATTAACGTCAAAAAGCAGGGCTTCGACGTATAAGGAGTAGTGTTATTATTATTAGAGAATTTTCAAGAATCATAATTTTATCAAACTATTCAGACAATAGTTCATTCAATAAACTTGTTTATAGTTACAATACTACCGACAAGAATTGATCGAACTAGGGATGTTGATATTTTTAAAAATATCGATTTCGATATAATCGGCTTAAAAAATAAATATCAATATCGTCCAAATATATATTACCCAAAAATATCGATATTTAAAATATCGATAGTCCAAAAATTAGGAAGTAAAATTTATGAAAAACAAGAAATTTTAGTAAAAAAAAATTTATTTATGGTATTGCCACTGGTTTTTGTAATTATTCCCACATAAATTGCAGACGGCATTGTATCTATTTCGTCTTGGGAAGAATTTTATGTACAAAATCAAGATAATAGTTGCAAATAACTGTTATATTTTTGACATTTTATCCGTTTTCTATTCATTTCTTTATACAAAGTTGCCATCATTTTAAAATATCGAAAATATCGTGATTAATATATCGACCTATCGATATATCAAATGAAAATATATCAGTCATAATTTTCGATATATCAGGCAAAAAATATCGCATTTTCGATTTATCGATATAATATCAAAATCTCTAGATCGAACAACATCGGGCTCAATTTGACAGATCCAGAATTTTAAAATCCAAAAGAAGTAGATTTGTTAATTTGGATTATCCACCTCATTGGCATTTTAATATCTGGTCAAAAGGTTTACGATAGTGGGGTTGTGTTTCAAACCACATTGTTTGGCTGGGTTGTATCTGGTCAGTCAGGTACTCATCACACTATAATCTCCAATCATCATATTGGCATCTCTGAAAAGGAATTCAGCAAAGACGAAATTTTGAACAGGTTTTGGGGTCAAGAAGCTATTCCACAATCTTACCTGCTATTATCCGACGAAGAAAAATTCTGCGAACAGCACTTCACTTCAACAGTCCAGAATGAGTATTGAAGATTTAGCGACAGTGAATATAACTCATATCCAGAAGCAGCAAAAGTTGTATTAAACGATTTTTATGACTTGTTGACCTGTTGACTGGCGCAGCTGACGAATGTTCTGCACTATAGTGGATTCATTGGGATGGACTAGCTAATGTGCAATTATTCACACAATATAACTTATTCACCGCAAAACCAATCAAGCAGATATCACTCTCGAGACTTGAATTAATCCGCTCTGTTTAAAATGTATTGCAGTTTAAAGAGCATGAAACATTCTACTGGACTGATTCAACAATCGTACTAGCTTGTGTTTCTTTCCAGGCCAGAAATTGGATAACATTTATGGCAAGCGATTATCAAAAATTGGTGATGGAGGATCAAAACTACAGATACGTCACATATTATTTACTTGCAACCCAGCGGGTTGTGCTCGGCGAAACATATTACACAAGAGCAGCTAGATCGTCATGTCTGGTGGAATGAACCACTATAATTTTGTCAAGTCTCTCTTATATGTAGTAAAATATTAAAAACACGGTTCTCTAGAAATATTTTTAAGAACCTGGCGAAATTCATCACCTAAGTATTAGTGTTTGGAGCGATAATTCAGAAATTTAAATGTATGAACGAAGCAGTCATGATGGTAACCTGTTTAACTCTAATGCTAGGGCTCAGTTTTCTTTTTTTTTTTTTTAAATATTGATATATCCGGTGGATTTACTGTCCTTTGAAGGATATATATTATATCAATACTTCTCGTTTCTGTAATTCTAATTCAGCAAATCCATATTTTGGATTTGACTGGATTCGAACCGATGACCCGAAAAATGAATAGACTAGTGTTTTAACACACTCGGCTATACATCGCTGAAACGTAAGTGGAGACACCGTTTCCAGATCTATCTAAGAAATTTACAAAAATATTTTTAAACTTAACAGAAAATTTGTAAAATTTACAAAATTTTACAAATTTTTCAAAGACCGAGTTTTCCAAAGATATTTCAATTGAAATCAGGTTTATAATGCCTCAGACATATGTTTTTCCCCGTTTAACTCGTCAATCAATTTGTTCAAACAGTCAAACTGTAGAGATTACTCACTGTCATAGTAATAAAAAGCAATGGGATTTCTTTGTGCGTACGTCGTACAATTGGAATGCTTTGCCCGAATCAATAGTCTTGAGTGCCTTCAATCCACAAAGATTTAAAACAAGCGTCCACCAACACCTCAAAACGCATGCTGTTGTGGGACGAAGGTTTTAGAAGATATCTATGTGTTGTTTTGACACTTTTTGTAATTCCTACTACACAACACTTTTTATTAAAAAAAAAAAAATTAAATATTCTATTAAATTCCATTGAATTCGCTGCATTTGTTAAACCAGTGAACTAGAAAGCAAATGAACGAGAAACGTTATTAACACTTAACAGCACCATACTCTTGAAATAGATTACAAAAATTTGGATCATTTGAACATGGAAACTATTTTGTTCGACAACACTTGTTGACATTCCATATTGCGGGACTTTGAGTTGGGTAATCAACCTGTTTTATCAAAAACTAAATGTAACGAGCTAATTGTCTTGATGAGTAAAAAATTCGAACGATAATCATTAGTGAGGCTCTGCTCATTCCCCACTCCGTTGATCAAAATGCCATTGATTTCTGTCTATTAGTAGTAAATATTTTTTTATTCAAACCAAGTAGTATGATATTAATTTTTTCATGACTCGATGAGATATATTAATTAGAAACTAAACTTAGTGAACTCACAGATATGCACATACAGCATTGAAAATGATACCAATAATTAGTAAACCTCATGAATTTGTTCATCTGAGGCACTATGGGTTATTGCAAGATTGCCCTTTAGTCTCAGGGCACATCGAGTATATGAATATAGCGTGAATCATTCGAATCAATCTATTTCACTTAAATTATTTTAAAACAGTTTATAATAATTTTAAATTTTACAACCAAATAATATTAAATGTAAAAATCTACTACAATTGTGTTATTATTTCTCTTATAACAACAATCCGACAACAAAAAAACGTAATCTTTTATTGAAAATTAAATTTTAATTTTTAGTAATATTCACAATTCGTTGTTTTCGTTCTATATATCGCTACGTTGGAAGAATACCGGCACAACTCAAAATAGAAATTTTGAGAAAATGAAACTCAAAAATTTTAATTAATTTGTAATATAACTATTAAGCACCGAAAAAGCGAGTGAGGTTAAATTGTGACACTTTACCACATAAAAATTTGACGATACTACGATCATTTTCTGCAGAAAAGTCAATCATTTAATGCATTTTATGCAGAGAAGTCAATATTCATAATTTTTGAGTTGTGCCAGTATTCTTCCAACGTAGCGATATAATAGAATGAGTTTATCAACCTTTAACTACTTATCAACCATCCCTATTGCCATTATAAAATTAAACAGTCAATTTTGTTAGCAAATACCTTGAATCCACACTATCATACTGTATTATATTCATTTCTTAAATATATAAGTAACATAAAAACTATCACACAACACAAAAAAAAATATCTCAAAGAAAAAATTAATATTTTTTTTATAGTTTTTAGGTCATGGTTTGATGTCGTTTTATGTCGAGTCTTATCGTAATATATATTGTTGTTGGTATTATTATTATTATTTGTCTTGTTTGAGAATTATATAAAGTGAATAAAATTACAACAACAAAATAGAAAAGAACCGCAGATGTGGTAGAAGTAGTGGATTTACAAAACAGACGAAAAAAAAAACTAAAAATGGATATGAAATGAATTAAATTAATGGAAATTAATACAAAGAAAAAAAAATTGTTATCATTAATTTGAAATAAAATGCCGGTTGGTGGTTTTTTTAATTAGTTTCTAATTAATTTGAATATCCTCTAATCTTCGATTGTAAAAGATGAGATCTGATTGATGGGTATTCTCATATAGAGTTCCGTGTATGTATTAGGTTATATCCGTATTGTACGAATCCACAAAATCCTCACACAATTTATCTATTGCTCCCAAAATCGGTGTAATTAAGATCAATTTATTTTCTATTCTTTTTAATTTAGCGTTAAAATCTAATTTTTAATGCAAATTTTAAGAAGTAAACAAACTTAAGTAGTCAAATTTAAAAGCAACGAAAAAAATTATAAAATGATATTTTCTATAAATAAGATCGAAAGTGATCGTATACACAAAAAAAAAATAATTATCACAAAAAAAATTACAATTTCTATAAAATTCCGAAAATAAATTTAATTTTTATATTTAAATCTAAAATTAGAAATTTCATTATTTCCAATACTTTGAACAACATAACGTATAATAGAATTTAATATATTCAATATAATTTTTTGTGAGAGAATTGAAACTAGAAAAAAATAGTGTGAAAAAAATTCTGGGTTTGTTTGTTGAATATGAAATTCGTGTTCGTGAGCATACTGGTGAGATGGGTGACACAGATAAGGAGAGAAGGTAAAAAGGAAGCGAAAACCTGCAAGCACGCCAAAACAGGTTATATTATTTATTGGTAGTACATCAGTCAATTACTACACTTGATACTCAACAACGTACGTAAAACTTTAAAGCGTTAATGTGAAAAAAAATAAAAAAAAATAAAGAAACGGCGTTCACTTCCCCAATAAAAAACTAATACACGAATAAATTTTCTTCATAAATGCTTTATTGTTGTTGTTTTTTAATTGTTAACTTTTCAATGCTCAATCTTATTTTATAATTTATCGATTGCTTAGGGTTACATTTTAGTACATTTATGGCTAATGTTAATTATAATGAACTTTTTACAGTTATTATAGATTTTTCTTATTTTTTTTTATTTATCTTGGTTCAAACTGTCGACCCCAGGATATGTATCGTCTAGTATTTTTTCACACTCACCTTATATTTCTTAGTAAAAATAAATATTCTTAATATGGGATGTTTTTGTGAGCAATAAGTGTCGATTTGTGGATTTTTGTCAGTTAAAAATTAAAATAACATGTACTAAAATTTTTAAGTAAAACTTTTCGTGAATCATATGTAATAGAATTTGAACTACACTCATCAATAACACTTAGTCGAAAATTAAGTTAAACAAAATTCTAAATTGAGCAAATCTAGGTGAGAAACAGTACCTGATCTATCCTCTGCCTCGATTTTGTACTCAGATTAAGATGCGGTCGAAATACGCATACTATTAATGTTCCCAACTGTGCCATAATCGGCTATTTACAATTTACGATCGTTGGCCTTTCTTGACTTACCTGTTTGGGCGTCATTGCCAGATCTTTCTAAGACATTTACAAAATAATTTATAAATTTAACAGAAAATTTGTAAACTTTACAAAATAAAATATTCTATTAAGAGAATTCCATTGAATTCGCTGAGATCAATTTTTGGAAATTTCATAAATTTATAAGTTAAACATTTTTTCCGTTATGAATGTATCTCTGTTCATTTGTCCATATAAATGAATAAGTTTTATCTCGTTTGCAGATGGTAATCCTTCGGTTCTTCTTTAGAATGCTGCACAGAGCCGTGATTTTTGACAAAGCCTTGACTTTAATTTGAAGTAATTCTATTCCGCCTAGTCGCCGTTATAGCTCTGTTGATTATGTGCTACTGACGGAGGCCGCTTTTCCTAGACATTCTCCAGAACATGGTAACTGGGGATATATAAAGCTATTGAGTTATTTGGTGGTCGGATTCAATGTTCATCATTTTATTTGATTCATAAAATATGCTATGATTTATAATGAAAAGATTTAAGATGAAAGAAATACATTAACTTGATAGAATACTTTTTTTGTAAATTTTATAAATTTTCTGTTAGATTTATAAAAAGTTTGTATATATATTATATCTAAACATCTTACCAAATCATCTACATAATTTATAAACATCTTTCCAGAATTGATAAACTGACAAAAGTCAAAATAAGATATCTCGGAAAGTGCTCATTGCCTTTTGAATTAAAAATCTATCTTTCTGAATTTCTGTGCCAACAACCACATTTAATTTTTTATGTTTAATTTTCCATTAAATTGTAAAATGTACAAAATAATGTTTATATGTAACAATATTTCCTTGCTTTAATTATAAAATTAACAAAATTTCGAAAATATTTGTAGTTAATTTTACAAAAAGTATTGGGTGCTATTAGTGTTTTTGTTGTAATATCTCAGTTACAAGTACTAAATTTAACCAACAAGTTGTACAATTCATTTTTGTTTTGTAATAATTACAATTTTATTATTTAAATAATTAATAAATTTAATTTTAATTAACAATTTTTGTATTCGATTTACAAAATATTTGGCTAGTTACAAAAAGTTTTTTGAAGTATCAAACAATCTTTATCAAATTTTAAATCAAGATTCAGGTATTTTTATAAAATGATTTAATAAATGTTCCTGCTTTAATTTTTAAGAGTTGTTTTAATGAGTCACAAAAACTCCCTATGATTTAACAGTGTTGTCTAATGTGCTAGATATTGATTATAGAAACAATCAAGACGCTAAGTTCGTAACAGTAACAATTACGTGTAACCTTGTTTCTTTTTTCAAATTTCTAGCCCGAATCTACGGTTCCTAGAGAAAAGATCCAAGTTCCCAAGAATTGATCACAGCGAATTCAATGAACATGGAAATGATTTCGACTGAACTCTTTTTTTTCTTTTTGTAAATTTATTGAGTTTTATAAAAAAGTTTGTAAAATTTACAAACAAAACAGTTAAATTCACACCATCGATTATTAATTAGATTCGGTTGTTCAGTGAGACCGTAATAGTGAACAGAACTTAAACAGTTTTACTAGATTCTCTCCATCTGTAATTTTTCTGCTAATTTCTCGTTCTAAGATGAAAAAAAAACGTATTCTCAATAGAATTTGATTTTTTTAAATTTGACAAATTTTTTATTAAATTTATACTATTTTTGTAAATTTCTCAATATTTGATAAAATTGTCTACATAATTTACAAACATTGAAATTGCAAAATATTTTCTAGTGATCTAGATCTAGATGATTTTTGGTAAATCCAAACCGATAGAATTAATTTTAAAAAAAGTGAATAATAAATGGGATTTTTAATTATTTTTAAAAAACAAAAAATGATTTTTGATCATTATTAAAGTTATGGATTATTCGCGTCACTCTGAACCAACAATATTAATTATTCATCCAAACATTAAAACAACCTTTTCAGAATTGTAGAGCTTTTTAAAGTCATAGTAAGATTATCAGGATGCTGTCGTAGTGCGATATTCGTCTGCCAACACCCATATTTAATTCGATTTGTTCAATTTATCTTCAAATTGTAAAATGTACAAAATAATTTCATATTTAACAATATTACATTGCTTCAATTATATAATTAACAAAATTTCGAGAATATTTGTAGTTAGTTTTACATAATCAAATGATTAGTGATTTTAGTGTTTTTATTGTAATATTTCAGTTACATGTCCTAAATCTAACCAACATGTTATACTGTAATAAAATGGGAGCACATATATTATTCAAACAATTACAATTTTTTTTTAAATTAAATAATATTTTTTATTTTGTATGCGATTTACAAAATATTTGAGTGATTAAAAACGTTATTTAGGAATCAAACAAATTTATCAAATTTTAACATAAAATCCAGATATTTTTATAAAATGATTTAAAAAATTTTACTGCTGGAATTTTTTAAGAGTTAAATTAATTAGTCACAAAAACTCCCCATATTTTAACAGTGTTGTCTAATGTGGTAGATAGTTGTCTTAACAGTAACAATTACGTGAAACCTTGTTTCTTATTTTGAATTTCTAGTATTCGGTTTACGGTTCCCAAAGAAAAGATCCAAGATCCCAAGAATTTATCACAGCAAATTTAATGGACAAGGATATGATTTCTGTCCAGCTGTATAAAAAACTAAACTCCAATTACGTAAAATCTACAAAATCAGTAGAAATCACATCATCGACCATTAATTAAATCCTGTTGTTCAATGAGATGCTAATCATAAACAGGCCTTTACTAGATAACTACCAACTGTAATTTTTCTTCTAATTTCTCGTTCTAAGATGAAAAAAAACATTTCCTCAATGGAAGAGTTTTTTTGTAAATTTCATAATTTTTTTTTATTAAATTTATACAAGTTTTGTCAATTTCACAAAATTGTCTACATAATTTATTAATATAAAGAAAAATCTTTTTAGGATTGCAAATCTTTCAAAAATCATAGTAGGATTCTTAGGAAGCCATTGCTGTTCGTATTGAAAAAAACGATTTAACAGATTTGTGTACCAACACGCAATATGTAAAATGTACAAAATAATTGTATAATTTACAATATTTCATTGCATCAATTTTAAATTTAACAACATATGGAAAATATTTGACGGTACTGTATGACGAAGGTTGACGATCGATGACCGAAGGCTTTGAGTAAATTTAGTGCCCAGAATTGAAAGCCATGAAAAACATAATTAACAAATGGAATTGTCAAAAATCCTTAAGCATAAATCTAGAGGTTGTTATATTCCTGCCAGTAAAATTTAAACATGATATCAAATTGTTCACCAGGAGCATCAGTGATTGCCTAACAAAGAAAATATATTTGCAAACTAAATCAAATTGATCCTGGAAGCGCGGACCTTTACACATCACTTCATTCTTTCGTCGATCAAAAAACTGTTCGATGCACTCTTGCTTCCTTGCCTGAGAAAGCATATGACTGCCAGACGCACAAAACAAACACCATCCTTGCACAAGAACAATCTTTGTCGCGTTTGATCTGTCAAAAGCTTCTAACACATGTCGATTGTAATTATATCGCATATAATGATATCTTAAATACCAACTTGGATTGTATAACAAAATGTTAATTGAGCAGCTAAGATGTGGCCAGACAATGGTGAATTGATGAATCAAAAATGAGATTACTAAGAAAAGTTTCAACAGCTCTCACTATCATTATTAAATTTATGCCAAAAATATTAGATTTTTTATGTTGATGGTCTCTGTTTGCCATCAAAAGGCAATTCGAATCAATAGCTAGAAGCTAGAATATTAGTTATAGAATTTAAGATCAACATCTATCGAGTTATCAAGACAATCGTCTTGGATATAGTAACAAGCTAATTATAATCAAATTTCATAGAAATACACAACCCTGAAGCTACTAAAGATTATTCTAAATCTGATCTCAACAATCTCAGGTTGTTGAAGTTTAGTATTAAATAGCGTCTTCACTCAGCCTTAGTCCTGTGATGAAAAATGGCTGCAACAAACAAAAATTTCAAACTGTTCATATATGCTAATACCGCCAAAAATTTCTTGTTGGTAATGATTTTTTACCTCGTCGACAGCTTAAAATTAAAATTCGCATTAAAACAGTATTCGAGATCGGTGTACGGAATTAATCGATATAACACTATCAGGGTTCTTCATAGTTGCATGAAAATTAAGCCTAACTAAGCCCTGAAAACCTCGTCATAAAGTGAGATCTCCATCTTTTGAAGCTAATTATGCCATTTGAATGTGAAGCAATAATTAAAGGTGAAGTGATGTCCCACTCAATACAATACTCTACCATGTTACCCGAATAAAATATTCGCAATATTCGACATGAAACATAACCCCTGCTTAAACACAACAATAAAAATATAAATCCATTACATTCCACTATAATTTAAAAACATTAAAACAGCCATCCTAACTGTAAAATTTAAAGAATAAAAAACCGATATGAAAGAAAAACATAAGAACATCAACCAACCATGATCAATCTAATTTTTTATTTTCTTTATATTTAAAACGAAAAAAAAAAAAATAAATATTTCATCATTAAAATTCTCATTTTATTTTTAAGTCTTTTTCTCAATGCAATCGAAAATTATAATAATAAAAATGATGATGATGATCATTCTTACTTGCTATTGATCGATAATTACACATTAATCCGAGGTCGTGATTTTAAATTATTTAAAACAAAAAAAAATATATGTACATATATAATCAAATTACAAATTTACATTATAAACGTGATTTATAAACTTTAATTTAATAACAAAATAAATTAAATTTTATTTAATGATCAATGGTACTTGCGTGATTTTTGATTCATGTGTGTGACAACGATCACAAACATATATTTGAAATCTTAATCTTTTCACCCTAACCAGAATTACTTTTTAAATCGGAAATTGTTGTCTCTATGACATGTCTAAAAATATATCATTTCTTAATCATTCATCGTCTGTTTAATAATATTTTTAGATAATTGTTCGTTTTCCCTTAAAACAAAACAATAATCAACAAAAAGCAACAAACTGACAAATAACAATCAAATTTAATCACAACAAAATATTATTACATTATTTGACGACAACAAATCAATTAGTAGAACAACTTGATGCCGTCATAAAATTCAGGAAATTATTTTCGATTTATAATTTGGATTTCGTTTGAAGCAAAACTGAAATAAATGAGTACTAAGAAGTAAGAATATGAAAAAAAAAATACACAAACAAAAATTATTTCATAAGAAAATAAATGAAAAATATAAAAACAAATGAATAAGAAATAAATTAATTAAAATTAAATTATTCCTTAAGTAGTGTGTGTTTTGCTTGTTTTTTTTCGTTAATGGAAAGTGAATCAAGCGCCTAAATGTGTATGTGTTTCTCTCTTTGTGAAATTGCGTTACCTTGGAGAAATTATTGAGGGGAAGTTATTATATGTGTATTGGTAGTAAAAATATAATTTCATGGGAATTTTGCGGTTATTTGAATTATGAGAGCATTCAGTTAATAAAAGGCATCGGAAATTTTAAGCTTCAATTAATTATGATTTAATTATTATGAAAACATTAAAAAATATATTTGTTTGATGAACGGCTTTTCGATTTGGTTTTTAGTGGGTATATGCACTTTAAAAATTTGGTGACTCTGACGCAAAAACAACACACTATTTCATTTGATATATGGGAAATACAAAATGTACTATCCCATCGAAAATGACGATGGGATTGTACATATTGTTTTTTCATTTATATTTTGATTTGTTTTTGGAATTTTGGTGTTGATTCAATCCATTATTATTAATTTTTTGACGAAATTTTTTGAAAGATTTACCAAAAAAGTTTGAAATAGATCATCGTAGCTGAATCTTTTCGTCTGCTATATAGTATATATAAGCAGCTTTGATCAAAACTAAAAATTTTGGTTCCTTATTATTGACAATTCATGAGTATTATGAGTTCTCTTGATTGTTTCGGCCGACAAACGTCAGAGTCATAGATTTTCATCGTACTTTGCGGTTTAACTTACAGGCTCGTTAGGATAATGTTTAGTGCCAAAGGTATTCAATAAAAAAAAGTCGAAATTCATCCATCTAGTTACGAATAATACTCTGTTATGTGTTTTGTGTTAAAGGAATTACAAAATAGTCCACTTTTAATGTTAAGTTTAAAGAAGAACATTGTTTTTTAAAGATGCTACAAACTAACCTGACGACAGTATTGTGACTTAGTATGACAAAAATCGTCATTGTTGTTGAACACGAATGGAAACAGATGGAAACAAATGTAACAAAGGAAAATTACTTATCTGCTACAATATCAAAATGACACTTCAAGTCTACATGAATTTCGAATCAAAGCCAAAGCATAAATCAAATTGTCAATGCCAAAGTCAGTCATGGTTAAAGCCATAGTCATAGTCAAGGTTGAGGTCAAAGTCAAATATAAGTCTAAGTCTAAGTTTAAGTCTAAGTCTAAGTTTAAGTCTAAGTCTAAGTTTAAGTCTAAGTCTAAGTCTAAGTTTAAGTCTAAGTCTAAGTGTAAGTCTAAGTCTAAGTCTAACTATAAGTTTAGATCTAAGTCTAAGTCTAATTCTAAGCCTGAGTCTAACTCTGAGTCTAAGTCGAAGTCTAAGTCTAAGTTTAAGTCTAAATCTAAGTCTGGGTCTAAGTTTTAGTCTCAGTATCTGTCTCAGTCTAAATCTAAGTCTTAGTCTAAGTCTAAGTCTAAGTCTAAGTCTAAGTCTAAGTCTAAGTCTAAGTCTAAGTCTAAGTCTAAGTCTAAGTCTAAGTCTAAGTCTAAGTCTAAGTCTAAGTCTAAGTCTAAGTCTAAGTCTAAGTCTAAGTCTAAGTCTAAGTCTAAGTCTAAGACTAAGTCTAAGTCTAAGTCTAAGTATAAGTCCAAGTCTAAGTCTAAGTCTAGGTCTAAGTTTAAGTCTTAGTCTTAGTCTCAGTCTTAGTCTAAGTCTTAGTCTCAGTCTAAGTCTAAGTCATTTTTCTTTCTAGAAGAAATAACCTATGAAGAACCATATTGAAAACGTTGACTTAGGCCTCCAAACAAAAATTAACTGGGACCAGGCTCACGAACAGTCTCAATGGATTTACAGTTGGCAGGCCCAGAGCACAGCAAGCATATTATGAAGTTATCAAGGAACAATACAGCTGCGTTACAGGAAGACCATAAACATTGACCGAGACCCGATCTAAACTAGTAATGTTTAGGGAATATAAAAAGAAGAAGAAATTTTATGAACACTGGTCCTGTTAGTGTTTCTACTAACAGTGAGCAGACCGGGGACCGCGCGCCAAGTGATGTTATATTCCAACGTGCAACAGTCATGTGGATACGAGAACTAATATCTCCCAATCCAGTACAAATTAACTGGTATGCACGCGTATAAAACATTGCAAACAGATTTAATAAGGAGCAAAGGAGTATAAGAGACTCTGACGACCTCAAGGCAAGAGAAGCCGAAACCATCACACATATTATTTTATTATTACATTAATTTATTTATTCATTTCATTTCAAAAAAAGAAAATTGATTCACCACATGATTGTTCTGAATCCAACCCTTCTTGCCTCCATAAGCCACGCCCATAATTACAGCTGAGTCCATGTTTATCTTAATAGTACAACAATTTCTATAGCGACATAAAAGTGAAAATAACGGTTGATTGTTGAATAATGTGCTAGTGGTATCGATTCCAATCGTGACAATGATAAGAACGTCAAAGTCAGACAAAAGAACAATAATATCGGCATCCAAAAATGAAAATAAATGTTTTTTGAATATCTGCATCCAAAACTGGAAGTTCCTATTGATTGCTGAACCAAATGATGGTTATAAAACTTTCAATTCTTGTCAACAATGACAAGGCTGGTACCAGAAAAGCGACAATAGCGGAAAAAAATAAGAGACTCTGTTTATTGCTGAACAAAATGAAGATCATAGAAGTTTCAATTCATGGCAACGATTAGAACGCTGGTATCAGAAAACTGACAATAGCGAAATCAAAAAATCTTTTTTATTTTTTTCTAATTTCGCTATAATTTTCATAGAAAAATGTTATCTAAAACATTTAAATTTTACTAAGTACTTCTGAGACGAATTAACTATAAGATTAAATAACAAAGAAAATTTTTTTGTTAACTTTGTCACACTAAAAATTTTTTGTTGTAAATTTTAAAACCAAAATGAAAATTTAACAACATCCAGTTGAATATTTTCAAGAGACAATCAATGTACCACATGTACAGGTATATATATCTAACAACAATGCATGCACCAACAGTATATCAAAATGAGATAGCAAATCAAATTTCGACAAAAGACGATCGTTTATAATGTGCGCGTTTTTTTCTTTGTTTTTATTACGGGGAAAACTGCGTTACGAACCTGCGAAGAGAGAATAAAATTTAATGGAACAGAGAAAACACACAGTCACTCAGGTGATGTTGTTTTACAAGACACGCTGTTGTGGAAGAAAAGTTCTTATTCGTGTTCACAGGTTATAGTGTCTTTTCGTTTTCTCGGAGCCAGATTTCAAATTTTTATGAACGTTAGACTTGAATATGGCTAGATAGTTCGAACGATTCAGATCTCCGGTTTATCGAGAGTGTGAAGAGATCTGAAAATTTTGTACATTTTATCGTCTGAGATCGGGCGTTGTCTAAACAGATCTAATTATATAATTTATTGCGTTGTGCTATGCAAATCTGGTCGAATAGTATAGGCTATCTTGCCTAGATAAGATTACTAGGGGTTCTGTTGACCTTTCACATATGCTCGAATTGCCGCTATAATCGACCTAATCACTTTTTTGTATGCGTTACGGAATACTAAATTCGAGGAGGAGGATAGCTTGGTCTTAGGAGATGTTGGACGTCAAATTATGAGCGGAAATTGCTTCGGAGGATGCAATATCTGGTTTGAGGCTTTTGTTTGTTTGCAGGTATCACATGACAACATAATCATGTTCTTGTGACGCCACTCCAGGCCAGCACTATAAACATCGAAGACCCACCAACGTCTTTTGTACATCTCCAAAATCAGCTATCACACAAATCAGCTATCACACATTTGGTATTTCATCAAGTTTGGGTTCTACACGGATATAAAGCTTTACTTCCAAATGCTTCGCCAAAGGAAAATCCTTGAGACAGTTGGTCGTTAACTATCATCACTGTGTAATTCTGTTGCTGATAACCTTTGTCGTCAAGCTTTGCCTCAACTGCGTGATAAGTTGGTTCCTCGGCAAATTCTTCGTTTGTCGTTATAAAGACGAGATAGAGCATCAGGAATTTTGTTTTGCGTCACCTTTTGATGAACTATGGTGGAGTCCATATTCTGCAGTTTTAGGCCGTCTAAGTCGAAGTCTAAGTCTAAGTCTTAATCTAAGTCTAAGTCCAAGTCTTTTATTTTATGATCTTCGAAATCTAAGTCTAAGTCGAATTCTTTGTCTTAGACTAAGTCTAAGTCTTAATCGAAGTCTAGGTCTAAGTTTTCGCCTAAGTTTAAGTCTATGTCTAAGTTTAAGTCTAATTCAATGTGTAAATCTTAGTCTAAGTTTAATTCTAATTTTTCTAAGTCGAAGTCTAAGTCTTAGTCTAAGTATAAATCTAAGTATGAGGGATTGTTGTTCTGCCCAAATCTAAGAAGATATTTAACATTTTAAACAATAAAACTGTATCTAAACTTATAAATTATAAATCAATCTGAAAATTTGTTTGACATAATCACAGTCATACGAAAAACAATACATCTCATCCAAATCGTCACCACTACAATATATTATTTCGTTCATAAAATTTTTAATTTTAAATTTGACCCACTTCCGGTAAATTCATAACAAAAACTCATACATCTTTAAGTAAACAGCTTTAATACATAAATATTGTGAAAGCTTTTTTCTACAATAATCTGAAACGAAACAGTTTTTGTTTTTATATTTCTATGTTTTATAAAATAGAAAAATATTAAATTTATGTAATTCTTATGATAAAAATAAAAACTAAATTCAAACGTTGTTAGAATTTGTTAATGATCATCATCATCAATGTTGCAACTAGATTGGGAAATTAAAAAAAAAAATTCTTCAAACTTGATCTTGAATGACATTTACTTACACCAACCAAACCGTGTTTGTAATAAAGTCATTACGTTATTGTTTTACTTTATGATCTTCGCATCACTTTCAATTGTTTTTTTTTGTATAAAATTAAATTTATGATTTAAGACGTAAATTACGTCTTTTTTTTATTGAATTGAGGTTGATTGATCACACACCCAACTCTATTAAGGTATGATTAAGTTCATGGTTTTGTGTAATTTGGTTGATTTGTTGGAATGTGATGCTGATTGTAGATCAATAATGTTATAATATGATCTGTCATCATAACTTATTCCTTGTAATTATGATCTTGAAAATGATTACATACAAATTAAAATTAACTAATTATTTTAATTTAAAATAAAATCGATTGTTTTTTTGATCACGATTGCAATTATTTTAATATTTATGCGATCATCTAGATTCCTGTTGATCGAAGGTTGGTTGAGTTAAAAAAATAGCTATAGTTGATCACCAATAATAAAAAATGATAAAATTAATATTGACAAATTTTGCTGGTTTGTGTAATTAAAACTAAATTTATAATCATCAATACAAGCAAAATAAAAAAAATCAATATCAAGGTGTTCATCCTATCATTGTAACATGTCAATGCAATATTTATTTACATATATCCAATTATAAAGTTATTCAAAACGAATTCCATTTTCGACAACCTGATCTGATCATCAGATTCAACATAATACATAACGGAAAGAAAATTTTATTTCATAACCAGCCAACTAAACAATAACTACTACAAGTAAAGGTTGATAAGTAAGTGATCGATTGGTATTGTTGATCAAACATACAAACTTAAAATCTAAAAACCACGCATAGTGATTATGAACGAACTCTCATATTCTCAAAAATGCAATAATATACACTACAAACACTAGTTTCTGTTGTTACATGAAAAATAATAATAACACAAAAAAAAATTAATTTTATTATTATACTATTATTTCTATTTTTCTAGAAGAAAAAAAAATAATTATTATTCATTTACTCAAGGAAACCAACTTTTACTTTTTGGTTGTTGATTATCCAACAACAACAGCAACCACAACATAGAGTTTAAAAAATTGCACAAAAAATTTTTGATTAAAAAAAAAGTAAACTTTGTTGACGATCACGATCAACCAAAATTCAAATACATATACAAAAAACAAAAACCAACAACAACTACTGATATCGAAGAACAACAAAAACAAAAAAAGTAAAATTATATAGAATTATAACGGGATGTAGACGAGAATAGTAATTTGATTTGAAATAAACCAAAAAAAATAAAGAATTTAATAGAATAAGAATTTGAATGAAATACAAAAATGCAATTTTGTACGATCATCATCATCATCATCATCAAGAACAACCACAAAAGAAAGATGAATAGAAAAGAGATCGCGTGCGATCTAATAAAACGTTACTTTTTGAATGATTGACTTTCGATTATAAAAGTTGATTGTGTCATGTAGTTGTAAAGTTGGTGAGGTAGATTTTAGAGTGATTTAGGTGATATCATTATTTAGATGTCAAAGAATGTATTTGTTTAGTCGTTTGTTGCAATTAGTCTGAGAACCTTGAGAACAAAACATGGATAGCGTGATGTGGTAATTTGTCAAATTTTAGAATTGGCGCAGCATCTCTAATGATACACAAAAACGATAAAGTTGCTAGTCAGGACTGCTGACATTTTCTTAATGTTCGGCATTTCGACTGTAGAAAGATGTTTATTTTATAACACATCGGAGCACTTCTTGGATGTGATTATAAAACAGAAAATCGGAGTATTACCGAACCACTGTGTGACGTAAGCTAATTTTTCATTTTATTTTTTGGACAAATTTTTGTATCGGTAGTGTGGGCCATAAACCCACCTTTATAAAAAGTAGCAGACAAGAAGTATTGGATGTCATATTTGTCTTTGAGATACTCTCAAATAGAGTAATTTCCTGGGTGCCGGGGGAAAAATATCGATATATATTTCGATTCTTATCGATGCATCAAATAACGATATTAGGCTGACAAAATATCGATATATAGATACATATCGATGTATCGAAACTTATGGATAATTATCGATATATCGAAAATGATCGACATATCGATATTTATCGATGCATTGTTATCTTTCGATACATCTATTTAACGGTCGATAGAAACAGGGGGAGAATCAAGATAAGACACAGAGTAAATCATACTATTGCTGTTGCAGATCGGAAATGTTACAGAACATTTGTTTAGTCTTATAAATATGATTCCAGGAATCCAGATATTTCTAGAATTCCGTTACTGTTATAAAAACAGAAATCTTCTTAAACATCCTAGTCCTATTATCCCACATGTGGAGTGTGGAATCTCTAGAACTCTTTCTAAAGACGTTCTTTATGGGTGGTTCCGGTGCAACTGTTGTACTCATAACAAAAAGAGTAGTCAGGAGGACTGTACAGATTAAATCATTATAATATAAGAAAAATCTTGGAGTTGCTACAGTATTGTTTCTATGGATTCAACAAACTATTGCTACGGTTTTAATAAAATCATAAAGAAATATAACATAATTTTATTCAATTCAACATAAGTGAGAGCAAACTGTTCAAAATTGTAAAATCGAATTCTTAATCTTCGTCATCATCAATGATTATGAAACACATATAATTGTTGTTATTCTTCTTGGAAAGGTCAAAAATATTTTTTGTTACTTGTTTTCTATAACCTTTTTTTACAGTTACAATTTACAAATAAACATTATCTGTTATCGATTGATAGATTTTTCTAGATTGTACAGAATTTAGTATTTAAGCCGGTATTTTTAGGCAGAATAATTAATTGTAAGCAAAACGTTCTACCGTGCATATAAAATCGTGTAAATAGAATTATATTCTATAGAAGTATTTTCTGTATTATTTTGAACGCTGTGTACTGGAAATTTCTGCAATAAACCGCTGCTGTTTTGAAGCGAAATGTAAAATGGATAATAGCAAATAAAATCCTTTTAGCTAAGGCACAAAATCGGTTTGGACTTCAAGCTGATCACTAATCCGAATAGCGTCATCGGTATTAAATATCTCGATGCTCTCAAGCATGAACTTTGCATTAAAGTGCTGTTTTCATTAGCGCTAACTATAGACTGTGAACTTAGTACTAATCCAAAACGTAGAGGCGCAAACCAGCTAAATTTGATCCATTGACTCTTAATAGTGTTAATAGTCTCTTAGAGAAGTGCCACTGGAATAAAATGGGGTCTCATGCTCAACGTTATCCACTTGAATTACAACTCGATCATCCGACCAACTAATTGTATGGAGCCACAGCTTGGTGACCGAGACTATTTTCAGAAAACAGTGCAAGCGTTTTAACTCTTTGAAATTGGGATCAAATTTTACTTTAATTCCAAACGTAATAAAATATAATTTCGCACAAAAGGTATTTTATTTGCAGACGAAAATAGTAGATTCATTGGTGTTAGGTGACCAAAAAGAAACCTAGACAACATCTCAGGACTGCTGTGATATTCAATGAATGAAACATTTACGTATAAATGCATGTTAAAAATTTTTTTAAACCATATAACCATTGCCGTTTGCCCAAGTGAATCTCGTGTAAAATGAGTTAAACTGACTGGCAGAATTGAAAATTATAAAATTAGTTTTATTTAGATCTTGGGGAGTGCCAATCATTGTGGTAGCCAAACACAATGGTCAAATATGTACCGAGCTCAATGTTACTGTTGGTCTTGCATTTTGGCTTTTAAAATTGTAAGCCGTATGGTCATATTTGAAATGGGATATTGGTCATATTTGAAATCAAACTTTCTTAAAAGGCTGAGGCGTCTCTATTCCGATGAGATATCAAATTTTTTAGATTTAAAATTTTGAATGACAAGAATTTAAAATAAAATTTTTTTTCCCTTTTTCAAATTGTAGGCGCTCTGCTTTGGTATTCATATTAAGCTACCGGAGCATTGCGTTGATTAAACATGAATTTAAACTCTCTTATAAGGTTAAATCATCCCATTTTTTGATGGAATATCAAACATTTTAAATTTAAAATTGAAAAAAAATAGAACCGACTTTTTAAAAACAAAAGAGGCACAAAAAAGTGAAAAATAACTCAATTGTGGCTTTTAGAGACAAAAATACGTTACATTTTGATTAATTTAATTTAATTGTGCCTTACTATAGACAAAACAATTTCGCTATTAAAAAAAGTTACTATATTAAAATAGTCACTTTTATTATAATTATTATAGTTATTAAAGTTGTTATAATAGTTGTTAAATTTTAAAAGTTATTTGTAGTACAAAACTGTTGGAAATCGGTGCCAAGCCCGAGACATATTAGTTGGTTATTCGTCAATGTGGCACCGACTTCGAACAGTTTTGTACTACAAATAACTTTTAAAATCTAATAACTATTATAACAACTATAATAACTATAATAATTATAAAAAAAGTGACTATTTTAATATAGTAACTTTTTTTAATAGTGAAATTGTTTTGTCTATAGTAAGGCATAGTTAAATTAAATTAATCAAAATATAACGTATTTTTGTCTCTAAAAGCCACAATTGAGTTATTTTTCACTTTTTTGTGCCTCTTTTGTTTTTTTTTGAAGTCGGTTCTATTATGTTTCAAAAAGTTTTTTTATTTTTTTATTTTTAGTGTAGTCATAAAGCAAATGTCGGCTAGAAAGCGTTTTAAAAGTAATAACATCAAATCATCAAATACCGGGAAAACTTTCATCAGTGACAATCTATTAATTATGGTTTTATGATTTTTTGCACAAACGGCATACACATTTCCCATCATAGAAAATTATTTACGATAACCTCGACAAGTATAGTAATATAATACTGCCCACAACACCCAAACAGAATAATATGTTTTGACGAAATCAACGAATATAAAAAATATGGTTTTTTCCAATTTTCTGAATAACGCTATTTTTCACATCATAAAAAAAATTATGGGACCCCCTCGGAATAAACCCAAATAGAATAAAATTTAAATCATTCAAATCAAACGAGCCGTTTTTGAGAAATCGGTGTACATACATAAAAAAAAACCTACAGTGAAACACAGAACCTCCTTCTTTTTGGAAGTCGGTTAAAAATGTAACGTATTTTTGTTTCTAAAAGCCACAATTGAGTTATTTTTCACTTTTTTGTGCCTCTTTTGTTTTTTCTGAAGTCGGTTCTATTTTTTTTTTTTATTTTTCTATTTTTTAGTGCAGTCATAAAGGAAATGTCGGCTAGAGAGCGTTGTAAAAGTAATAACTTCAAATGCCGGAAAAACTTTCATCAGCGACAATCTATTAATTATGGTTTTGCGATTTTTTGCACAAACGGCATACATATTTCCCGTTATAGAAAATTATTTACGATAACCTTGACAAGTATAGCCTTATAATACTGCCCAAAACATCCAAACAGATTAATATGTTCTGACGAAATCATCGAAAATGCATTAAAAATATGGTTTTTTCTAATTTTCTGAATAACGGTAATTTTCACATCATACAAAAAATTATGGGACCCTCTGGAAATGAACCCAAATAGAATAAAATTAAATCATCCAAATCGAACGAGCCGTTTTTGAGAAATCGGTGTACATACATAAAAAAAAAACCTACAGTGAAACACAGAACCTCCTTCTTTTTTGAAGTCGGTTAAAAAAAATTGTTTGCGCTTTCTGGTGGTCAAACTACAGTTTGTGGTTATACTCGAAACTAGACTTTCTGAAAAGGTTGAATTTTTTCCTTTCCGATGGTTTATCAAATTTTTAAAATTTTAATATAAATTTAAATTTAAAAAGTTCTTTCTTCACTTTTAAAACTTGTAAGTCCTATGGTGGCCAAAATAAGTGTTGGCCATACATGAAATCACTTTTTCTGAAAAGGTTAAACCATCCCATTACCGATATATCAAACTTTTCAGATTGTTAATATAAATTGAACATTGAAATTTTTTTTCACTTTTAAGATTGAAATCCTTCTGGTGACCAAACTAGAGCTTGTGGTGGTCATACACAAAATCAAACTTTAAGAAAAAGTTGAACCTTGTCTTTTCCGATAGTTTATCAATTTTTCAAAATTTTGAATTTATAGTATAAATTTAAATTTAAGAACTTTTTCACTTTTAAACTTGTAAGCCCTTAGGTGGCCAAGCTGTGTGTTCGTGATACATGAAATCAAACTTTCTAAAATGGTTGAGCCTTCCCATTTTTGATGGTATATCAAACGTTTTACATTTTAAATTTTTAATGAAATAAATTTTAAATAAAGTTTTATTTTTTCACTTTTTAAAATGTTAAGCCCTATGGTGGACAAACAAGGTGTTCGTCATACATGAAATCGGAATATCAAAAACGGCTGATAAATATGATAAAAATTTAAAATAAAAAGTGTTTTTCATTTTTTCAAATTGTAGGCGCTCTGCTGTGGCAAAAAAATGTGTGTCAAAAAATCAAATCAATCTTTCTGAAAAATTTGAGTTTTCTCCATTCCGATTTTATATTAATCTTTTTTATGGTCCGGTGGCTGTGCCCTCTACAGGTAAAAAACTTGGCAACCTTTTAATGAAATTAATTAGCTCAATAGGAGTTATGTGTTGTTTTAGTGGAAGTGTTAATACACTACCACCTTGTTTCATGTAATGCCAAGAAAGTTTAGTACAGTTGCATATGGTGTAAACTGCCCACTTTTCCGTTTTATGTATCGCCATATAATTTTTCTGTTTCATATTCTGCTTCTGCTTGTTTTTTTACATGGATATTTCAGATTAAACATATAGCACCGAAAATCACTTCTTTCTGGTACAGACAAACCAATCAATTTTCCATTGAAAACATAAGGAATCAGAAAACTATATACGACCACGTACTTATCGGTACTATCCTTTATAACGAAACTTTATATTCCAATGAACTCATTAAATTGCAATGCAAGTGCCCGGTATTTTAACAAAATATGAAAAAACCATCCGTCTCCACCTGATTTTTCTCTACATTTTTTTTAATAATTTGCTTCAAGTATTCAAACTATTTGAATCTGTTTCTAACTAATTTCAAACAAAATCTAAAAGTTAGATTTTTTGTTTGATACCAGTTAGATAAGAAAGAAGTTAAAAATAGTTTGGATATGTAATGCAAATAATTAAGAAAATATAGAACAAAATCAACTGTAGGTGCCTGAGTTTTTCAAATTTCAATTACTGCATTGCAATTGTAAGTTTGCCAAAAACATTGATTTCGGATAATGATCTCAAATTCCTATCAGCAGAATTTTAAAGTTTTAGTCAAAACATTGGCAATAATCCTTTCACTACAGCACCATATCGCATCCAATGGTTGGACAGAATGAATTGTTCACACATTTAAAATAACGATGATGAAAGAATGTTATTAAGGGACAAATAAAGCGGGTGCTTCTGGTGCGCAGTGCCATCTGCATTATGCGGTTGTGGAAGAAATGAAAAAGGGAACAAAATGTGCGTATGTACAGGTTAAGGTTTTGATAATTACAGGATAGGATGAAAGGAAATGGGCTGTGACTACATTCGCCCTGAAAATTATTGATTGTTGCAATTATGGTTGTATTGTTTATCCTTGCAATGGCGAATTAGTTTGCTAACCTTATCAGGTGGTATTTCCTCCTCATCTAATTATCGAAGAGAACCGCAGTACTGGGTTTCTCCTGGTCTAGGAAGTATATCAGTTGTATGTTTTTGTTGGTCGATAGACTTTTTTTTAGCTGTTTCCCCATGGTTCCTTACTTTTGCTCAAGGGTTGCCCAAAAGTCGCAAAAGTCCTTCACTTGTGACCGAAAATCCTAAAGTAGGGCTTCCCGCCTTGTTCCGTAGTTGTAGGCTGGTTTGGTTCGGTTAACTTGGCGAGTCTTGCATGAATCGCACCGAACATCCAGTTTAACCTGATTTTACAACTTTATCGATGTTTCTCGGATATATAATGCTGGGCAGGAACAAGCAACTGTCATCGCTGTTTCTTTGGTGCAGTCTGGAAGGTAATATATGAGCCTTGGAGGTCGAGGTAACTTACAGCATACGTATCCATATACCTTCCCGATCATTATCGTCGATACGAAGCAGCAACGTTAGTTCTTCTTCTTGTTCTACTACTCAACCTGTGAGTTTTTTTTTACCTCGCTGAACTGTGCGAACAGAAGGTACAATTGCACTTGTAACAGAAGGTATAATTGCACTTGTAACATTGCTTGAAGTACACCCTGGCCCATACTGTGGTCAGTCGCTTGCAGATGGTTCATGCTGTTTGACACCAGATGTAGTTGTGTGTGGAGAGACCTGCGACGAATCGGATTGGACTTTGTTACTACTCTTGGTACCTGTGTCCTTCCTTTTATCAACTACCTTCAGAGCTTATACTATTTAGTTATTACACCTTTTACCAGGGTAGATAAGTCAAAGGTTTTGGGAAGGGCACATACTTGTTTGGCTTCCTCTTCAGAGATTTCTTTTTTTATTAGTTCCCTCTTGCGGTGCTTTCTATTTGTAACAAGAAGGTATTGGAGCTGATTGTTGGATCAAAGGACATAAGGTTTTGGGTCACTTAATCCAACTATATTGGACATGTGGATATTAACTACCTTTTGGTGATCGGATCTGCTAACATGTCAGCTTTATTGTCGGATTCTGAGTCACATGCTGTCCTGATTGTCGATTCTGAATCGTTTGCGAACTCTTCCGACACCTTTGACGTGCCACAGCACTCTTTCGTGGTTAGCTTACGGTATGTTATTCCTGACATTACCTTAAGGCTTGGTGGTATCGTTTCGTCGATCTTAATTCTTGTGTTGTCGGAATGAAGATGTTTGGTGAACATCTATTTGTCTTTAATGGGTTTGGTGATGCGTTTAGAGTGGCATCGCTTTCGCCTTTTATTCAACAGTGGTGAAACGCAACCCGAAAATACATTTGTATTTGCTTACATTTGTCATTTGTACATACATTATACATTTCACCAATATTATTTTATTGCGTTTTCAAATAATTTACAAATTAGAATAAATTTTTATGAATTTATTTTAGTATTAATCCAATCAACATAAAACGAAACTTTTGTGAAAATTACAGGTCTGTTCTCCTTACCACATGGGGTGGGTGCGACAGAAACAATTCCAACTTGCGTCACAATTTCTTTATCAATTTGAACTAAAGGACCACCTAAATCACCACTACATGCCAACCTTTCTCCAGATAATTCACCAGCACAAACATTTGAATCTTCTAAATTAATAAAATCAATATCATTATACAATTCTTTACATTGGTTAAGATCTATTATTGGCACTTCAGCTTTCTGCAAAATATTTGTTGGAGCTTCAGTAGAATTAGAAACTGAACCCCAACCACTTATAATTGCCGATCCTGTTGGAACATTGTTTTCAACTGGTAAATTAATAACATTCACAAATTCATTGAGAACGAATGGTGAATTAAGTTTTCCAATCGCTATATTATACGGACCTAGGACACCCATTGCAAATTTTTCATGTGCGATAACCTCGGTAATAGTACGAACTTGCTTATTTGGGGTATCATTTACTAAATTATTCAAATCAACTTCTCCAGCCACTGCTTCCAATATACCCAACAATTCGCATATTTTACAATGGGCAGCAGTTAAAATCCAATTTTCTGTTAAAATAGAACCACCACAAGCACAAAAACCGTATGAGTCATCTACTACAAATCGTAGTGCAATCTGTAAAACAAATCAATTTAAATCAAATAAATTCAGTAATTAAATCAAATTTAATTTTGGTTCGAAGTGCAGTGAAATCTTTAAGTTAAATAAATTAAACAGTAGACAAAATTTTCAGACTGAGGATGATCCTAGATCGAAACTAACAAAAGAAATTTTTAAGATTTTGTTCAAGGGTTCAGCATATTTTTATAATATATAAATAATTTAGACAAGTGAGTGTTTTTTAATCGTTAAAAGGTGGTTGGATATTATACCAAAATCCACTGTGTGAAATCACTGTGGTAAATTTGCAACCATAAAATTAAATTATTTAATTCAGTAGTTAGTTAAATAAATTTACCTCATAAGGAAACTCTTCTGGACCTGCGTCAACCCCACCAACAATTTTCCTGGCTGATGTATTTGCAATATTAAGCAAAGCAAATACAATTGTAAAACTGATTATGAATAAGTTGAGTTCCATTGTAATATGAATTAATAAGTTTAATTTCATTCCATTATATATACTAATTACTGAGTATGTGGAGGTATATTTACGAAACCGAAAACATTAAACTATTCAAATTGATTTTATATATTTAATTTAATTTTCAATTTTATTTAATTACCAGATATTAACGTGGTTAGTTCGAGTGGTAACGTGACCTGAAGACCTATTATGACTGACCCTGGTTATATTTTATCCAGTTTTCAACTGAGAGTTTTAAAATTGTAAATTAGACAGAAATAACGTCTTGTTATTTCGGAAGTATTCATTTGTCTTATTGGGCTATATAGAAGGACTCACTTCTGTAAAACCTTAAGCGATACTCTTTAGAGGTTACTATAGGTTTATTGAACCTCATTAATTTAGCAATAATAATGTTTCCTGTAATTCTAATTTAAAAAGTGTGTAATTGCGACTGATATCGAACAACTGACTCGAGCAGCATTTTGAGATACTCCAATCCTCACATAGGATCGCGTAGAAGAACCTAAATTTACGCGACGCTCTCACAAAATCATTTGAGGTCCAAGATGCTCGAATAGCTACACGAGCAAACCGTCGAATTGTCCGAGCTACTGAGGTTATTGAAAAGGTTTAAATTCATCGCCTGTTGAATGCCATCCTTATTTGCCAACTGAATTAGCTGCTAATACGAGACTCTCCATGCAAACAAATTTACTATCTGAACAAACGCAGGGAAACTCCAGTAAGTCAAGTTTAACGGGCAAAGTCTGACTGCAACACAAATTCAAAATAATGCCACCAAAAAAATTTCGTCAAATCGCTACATAAATACGGGGCCAAAACGCTAGTGATAGCGACTAAAGTATCATACCAAATGTGCGAGTTTTTCCTTGATGTTGGAGCCATTGGAAAAATTTTAAGCAGACATATATGGGAATCAATTCGATCGCGAATAACGTTTTTTTAAGCAATGTAGTCTTTAGGACTATTGTAACAGTTCAAAGAGCCCGTGTTTTAGGACATCAAGAATTTACAATAAAAATTGATATTACAAGAATGCAGCATTCATAGCTTGGAACTGATCTGGAGTATGGAGGTCTACTAGGGTCCAATTTTCAACGCAAACGTTTTTGCAAATAGGATATCCCGATCTTAGGATACCCTTTAGTAGTTATATAAAGTTATAGAAAGTTACTATACTACCGCCATAAAAATGCGAATTACTTTACTGCCGCCATAAAAAAGAAAAATAGCGTTACTTTACAGCAACTTTGATTACACAGCCACACCAAAAAATATCGGTTTCCAGACCAAGAGGTCAGACCATATGTTTTATATGTTTTTGGGGTCGCTGAATAAGAATCTGAAGTCTATTTAATCCCATCTGCTAATGATTGTTCATAACCTCAAAAAAATTGATATTTTTACACAAAAAATAATCGACTTTCCAGACCCAGAGGTCAGACCATGTGTTTTATATGTTATTGGGGTCGCTGAATAAGAATCCAAAGTCTATTTAATCTCATCAGCTCCCGATTGCTCATAACCTCAAAAAAATTGATATTTTTACAAAAAAAAATCAATTTCCAGACCCAGAGGTCAGACCACGTGTTTTATATGTTTTTGGGGTCGATGAATAAGAATCCGAAGTCTATTTAATCCTATCAGCTCACGATTGTTCATAACCTCAAAAAAATTGATATTTTTACAAAACAAAATCAATTTCCAGACCCAGAGGTCAGACCACGTGTTTTATATGTTTTTGGGGTCGATGAATAAGAATCCGAAGTCTATTTAATCCCATCAGCTCACGATTGTTCATAACCTCAAAAAAATTGATATTTTTACAAAAAAAAAATCAATTTCTAGACCCAGAGGTCAGACCACGTGTTTTATATGTTTTTGGGGTCGATGAATAAGAATCCGAAGTCTGTTTAATCCTATCAGCTCACGATTGTTCATAACCTCAAAAAAATTGATATTTTTACAAAACAAAATCAATTTCCAGACCCAGAGGTCAGACCACGTGTTTTATATGTTTTTGGGGTCGATGAATAAGAATCCGAAGTCTATTTAATCCCATCAGCTCACGATTGTTCATAACCTCAAAAAAATTGATATTTTTACAAAAAAAAAATCAATTTCTAGACCCAGAGGTCAGACCACGTGTTTTATATGTTTTTGGGGTCGATGAATAAGAATCCGAAGTCTATTTAATCCCATCAGCTCACGATTCTTCATAACCTCAAAAAAATTGATATTTTTACACAAAAAAAAAATCGACTTTCAGGCCTAGAGTTCAGACCATGTTTTTTCTATGTTTTTGGGGTCGCTAAATATGAATCCGAAGTTTATTTAACCCTATAACCTCACGTTTTTTGGTAACCTTCAAAAATCAATATTTTTACCGTTGAAACAAAGTATCCTCATGATTTAAGCTGTAAACGATGAATCTGACTTCTTAAATCCCTTGAAAGTGTTTAGTAATCATGTTTTGTAGTAAAAATACCATAACCCTGAAATGTTCTTTAATACTTTAAACAAGACAATAAATCACAGGCAATTTGAATGATCCAAAAATTACAAAGCTGAGAAGTTTCAAGATTCCTTTTTGTGATACCCAAAAATTCCCACCACCCAATAACGCTATAATTGTATACAATAAAAAATATATGATAGACAATCTATATTTCGGAAAACATTAATTTTGTCTAGGGTTTTGAAAAGAGCCAAAGCACTTAAACCTGAAAATTCTAATGATACTACATTTTCAACTCCACATTTCTTTAACAACTTACATTATACTTATTTCGATCTCATGATAAGAAGAATTAAGTTTTAAAGTCGACTCATTTATTCATGTATAACTTAAGTTTGTGGTACCGTGGGTATTAACATTACCCGATGTAAACCAAGAGGAACTTGCCCGATTGGATTTTGTATATCATATAGCTCTAATTTGAGCTTGAAAAAAATACATTTGTAAAATTCTATCTATTAATATAGTACTATAACTGAAATAAATAAATAAATAAATATCTCTTGACTAGACTAGATAAAGTAAAAATCTAAATTATAACAATAGATAGATAAAAAATGCATATTATATTTCTAGAATGACTAGATTAAAAGACCGGACGTATAAAATGACTATATTATTACATTAGATGCATAAGTTAATTTTCTTTCTTTGTACTATATCGAGTTCTTTTCTCTTCAAAGGATCTGTGCAATGGTTTTCGCTTTCTGCTTACTTTTGGCAAATCTCGCTTTAGGTTCCAACAAAAGTCCGCCATCATATTCTCATCCCACCGTCCCTGATAACGAGTTTCCATCACTTTTATATCTTGGTGAAAACGTTCGCCCTGTTCTTCACTGTAATGCCCAAGATTTTCAGGAAACTTATCTAAATGGCAATGTAAAAAGTGTATCTTTAAATTCATTAAACATCCTAGATTTTTGAAATTCTTTATCATTCGTGCCACAATATTCTGATACTCAGGACTTTTGTTGTTTCCCAAAAATTTTTGTGAGACCTCTTTAAAGCTGAGCCAAGCTGATTCCTCTAGATCATTCATTGTGGATATAAACTTGGCATCTCTAAACATGGTACGAATCGTGACCCATCAAATATTCCTTCTTTCAATTTTGCATCGGAGAGTTTCGGAAATTTTGAAACAAGATATTGAAAACACTTGCCATTTTTATCAAGAGCCTTTACAAATTGTTTCATCAGACCAAGCTTAATGTGTAAAGGTGGAATCAGAACTTTAGATGGATCTACTAAGGTCTTATGTATGATATTACAAGAACCTGGTATTAGTGATGATCTCTTGTCCCATTTTTTTGTATCACAATAATTCTGACTCCGGTCCCTGCTGTCCCACATACACAAATAACAAGGATATTTAGTAAACCCCGACTGTTGTCCAAGTAACATGGTTATAATTTTGAGATCACCGCAAATCAACCATGAATGCTTCTTATATTGAACTTTTTCCAGAAGTATTTGCATATTATCGTATTTCTCTTGCATAACAGTTGAATGAGCGATAGGAATAGGTGCATAAACATTAGTATTGTGGAGTAATACAGCTTTGATGCTTGTCTTCGAAGAGTCTATGAACAGTCTCCAGTCCGAAACTTTATATGAATTCGGTTTTATTTGATTTATTAGTCCTTCAACATCAGTACAAAAAACCAATGATAAACTCTGATCTCTTACGAAGAACTTACGAAACTCTAAATCTCTGTTTTGATAAAAAGAAACTTTTGTTTTTAGTTCCAAAAACTGCTTTTTTTTCAAAAATGAAGCTAGAAATTCAGCACCATCTTTTGGCAAGCTTAAGTCTCTCACCAGATCATTTAACTCAGACTGAGATACCAATGATGGAACTGTAAATTTTGTTTCAGATTGGTAACTTCCTGCTTTACTCTAATTATTGGATTGGTAACTTTCTGAATCACTGAAGCTGTTTTCATCACTTGACAATTCACTACTATCCGGCTGCTCGATATTTTTCGATAGTGCAGAATTTGATTCGCCTTCAATGTATTCCACTGAAACAGGAGCTATAACCGTAGATACACTTGTATAAATAAACTTGTGTTTGTTCTTAGAATTAAGGCCTGAAATATCATTCGAGCAAAAGTAACAATTCTTCTGATTGCGTGGATTTCTCCAAATAGTTGGAGTAGAGAACTTAACATACTTTCTGTCTTTGTTTGACTTCCATCGATACAGCATTATTCTACATGAATTACAAATCACGCGTGGAACCCAACTACTGTGCTGATCTATTTTCATCTCAAACATTTCCTCATATATCTCACAAATACTTTCATTAATTTGTCGCCGTAAGATTTTACTTCAAACTTCGAACAAATATAACAGAAATTATCACGACTCGAATCACAGTCATGCAATTGTTGGACCTTCTTTGGTCGTGTACTTGTAGCATTAGATTCTACATCAGCCAAGTCACCAACTAACGTAGAACTGCGGTTGCTGGATGACAACGCCTGCGGGCCCGCTTACCCACCCTGACCAGCCGCCGATACTGAGCATCCGACCCTCTGCATCGTAAAACGCTTGCGTGCGCCTGCCATGACGGCATGAAAGCCGTAGTCAAGGGACTCAGCCGGATAACGGGCTTACTCCGTTGCCCGCCGTCACCACGAGGAGGTGCCCTGGATGCAGGCACACGCAAAATTCAATTGGTTCAATAAACAAATCTCAGTCCGGTAGTACAGAATGACCCTAAGGTATTTTCCTGATTCCAGTGTTATAGAGTTATAGGGTGATACATCTTTCAGTATTTCATTACCAAGGTTTTTGATGAATTCTAATATATGTTTAGTTTTTAATCAATACAGATTTTTAGTGATTGTTTTTCTGAGTTTAAGTATAATGATGTAATTGAGATTATTCAGTCATAGGGTTATTGTCTAATAGGAAATCTGGGGTCTCAGAAATTGGCATCAAAAGAGTTCTCAGCCTTGTAAAATTAACAATATAATTCATATGGATTGCCTGTGATTCATTTCCTTGGTTAAGAAATAATAGGGTATTAGGTTATTGAGTTATGACGCTATAGAGATAAAAATTCCTGGTTTATGGTATTATCACTTACAAGAATCATTACGTTGAATGTATATTAAATGTAATAAGCCGAAAGCGTTGAAAGCTAGAGTCATAAAGTCACACTGTTTGAATGCTAAGAATAAAAGTTTTTTGAGGTTTTGAAAAATGGTAAGCTGATAAGGTGAAATGGACTTCGAATTCTTATTCAGCGACCCCAAAAACATATAATAAACATGGTCTAATCTCTAGACCGGAAAGTCGATTTTTTGTGCTTAAGAATATTAATTTTTTTGAGGTTATGAACAATCGTGAGCAGATGGGATTAAATAGACTTCAGATTCTTATTCAGCGACCCCAAAAAAATATAAAAAACATGGTCAGAACTCTAGGCCCGAAAGTCGATTATTTTTTGTGTAAAAATATCAATTTTTTTGAGGTTATGAACAATCGTTAGCAGATGGGATTAAATAGACTTCAGATTCTTATTCAGCGACCCCAAAAACATATAAAACATATGGTCTGACCTCTGGATCTGGAAACCGTTTTTTTTTGTGTGGCTGTGTTATATATCAAAGAAATAAGACTCTAACCTTCAGCAGTAAAGTTAAGTTTTACAGCTGTTTGCCGAAAAAAATATATTGTGTCTCACTTAGATTCAACGATCCCTCAAAACTTTTACTGTACAGTTAAAAATAAGCTGAATATGTAATGCAATAGGTCTTACGAAAGTTTCCATTATAAAACAATGCAAAGCTTGCTTTAAAGATTAATTCAATGCTCTTTGCATTAGCAAGTTGTTTTCAAACTTCTACTATTACTTTAAAAAATAAATTATAGTTTTGCATTAGAATTAGTTTTAATGCAATTTTTGCTTTGCAATTTAATAATAACTAGCTTTACATAACACATATATAGCAAAGCTTTTATTAAAAAATGCAGTATTTTTTTCAGCTGCAGCTGATTCTCGCTTTTATACTCTTAATAGTATTATAATTCATCAGTATGAACTTCATCTGGCATCAAATGACTTGACCATATCGCGTTTTGGTATAGATATATACGAGTAGCTGACCTATAATCCCCCATCCGCCAATCAGCTGATCACTTTTTTTTCAACTGTTATGGTGGAATCATGCATCATACAAAATTTAAAGCGGCATCAAATTACTTTTGGAATTTGTTTTTTTTACCTGTCTAAAACTCCCCCCACAGCCACATCCCCTGCAAGTCTGACGGCTGACTCTTATTTTCTACATCACAAATATAATTAATCTATCTATAAAAATTCAATTCAATCGGCATCAAAACACTAACAAAATTGCAACGCTGCCTTCCGGTTTATAATTGCACGACATATGATATAGAGCAGGTTTGTGTCATAAATTGTCACACATATGTTCTTTATTAGATTTGATATTTGTTTGTTGCAAAATTGGATAGATATAGTTTTGCTTATATGTAGCTAATTTTTTTAAAATTTGTTCGATATCTGTTTGTTACATCAGATTCTACTGTTCTACTGGCACACAAAACTGTCTGATCTCGTAATCTACCTATTTCTAGCGGATATACGTGCCGCTTGGACTTTTTTTCTATCCATCCTTGTTCATACAATCGACCCTTAAAAAATAATATCGTACACTGGTGAGATTTAAAAAAATTTTATTTTAAAAACTGAAAAATGAAGTGGCACAAATCCAACGATTTTTTTTAGTTTTGAGACCCTATAACTAGAAACACAACACGGGCGAAATTGTCCGACGACGACGTTAGTAATATTAGAATACACACGATACATAAATTTCAAACACAATATCGATAAACGAAAAAAAGAAAAGAGAAAATTTAGATTCTATAGCTAGAAACACAGGAGGGTAGCGAAAATCCGAAATTCTACGTCCACGCCATGCTACCTAGGTAACGCTAACAGAATTAGGTTGGTGTAGTTGAGAGGGGCAGAGTAAATACTGCTTATACTCAATGATTCTGCACCATGGCGAGTCATTGGCGCCATAAAACCAATGCAACTCAAGCGTCTGTTCTCCATGTTAGGGGCGGCTTAGAGCGGGCGTCTGTTTTGAATCAAGCGGCTCGCTATATAAATGTGTAGAAATCGTCTGTTCTCCATGTTAGGGGCGGCTTTCAGCGGCCGTCTGTCTTGGATCAAGCAGCTCGCTATATAAACGTGTAAAAAGGTTGTTTCTGGTGACCTTAAGATGCAGAACGAACCCATTCACGAAAATTTGGGTTGGGCGAAGGGCTAACACCCCATTTCTGTAAAAAAATTATTGTCATGAATTCTGTACACAGGCCTCGGAATATCTCGGAATCATTATTGGAACGACCCGGACCCCGAACCGAACCCGAACGACCCCGGAACCCGAACGACCCCGACCCGAACTGTACCCGGACTACAATTTAAAAATGGAAACCTGGAACGTGCTAAGCCTCAGAAGACCAGGAGATCTCCTAAAACTCACTCAGCAAGTCGAGAGCTACACACTGGATATAGTGGCATTACAAGAACTAAGATGGGCCAGGCAGTGGAATCCATGAAACAGCGGAAGGGTACACTCTTTATTATTGCGGTCATCAAAACGGAGGAGAATTCGGAGTTGGCTTTTTTATACACCGTCGCGTGGAGCAGCATGTTATCGACTTTTGCCCAATTAATATACGGTTATGCACACTGAGAATCCGCACGCAAAAATTCAATGTAACGTTCGTCAATGTTCGTGCACCTACTGAAGATAAAGCAGATGATATTAAAGACCTGTTCTTCGTAGAACTCGAAGAAGTCATCAATAACATCCCGCGGCACGATATAAAAATCGTGGTAGGTGACTTTAATGCTCAAATTGGTAGGATTGCAGAACTTAAAACACATATCGGCCCTAACAGCTTGCATCATACCAGCAACAATAACGGTTTTCGCGCAGCCGAGCTGGCTATGATGTATGATCTAGTAATTTCCAGCACTCTCTTCCCTCACAAGAGAATTCACAAAGCAACGTGGAAATCAAATGACGGAAGAACAGAAAATCAAATCGATCACGTCATGATTTCTAAGAGACACTCTACAAGTGTAACTGATGTTCGATCATACAGATCATATGCTTGTCATCTTTAAGCACAATTGCAAATTATCATCTACATTTAACAGACAAGCAAAAAAGACCGTGCGCTAGAATGTCGAAGCATTTAAACATCCGGAAACGCTGAATAGATATCAAGAAATAATAACACAAACCATAGAAGAGCATGACATCTCTTCTGAGATGCCAATAAACTTACAACAAGAATGGCAAACGCTTCAATCAAGCATTATAGCCGCAGCACAAACTACAATCGGAAAACGACCACCGAAATCACACAACGAATGGTTCGACGACGAGTGCCGCCAATCCGTTGAACATAAACAAAAACTGCGAGAAAAATGGTTAACAAGGAATACCCGAAGCTCCCAAGCTGATTATCTATGCTCCATGAAAGCCTCAGCAAAACTTCTACGTAAAAAGAAACGCGAACACATGAAGAGCTGTATTGAAAACATCAACCAACATGCGGCCAACGGAAATTCAAAAGAGTGCTTTGCCAATGCACGGAATCTGACAAAAAATTTCCACCCAAGATCTACAGCCATCAAAAATGAAAATAATGAACTTACAACAAGTGAACGTGATGTGCTGGCAGTATGGCGAGCCCACTTTCAAGACCTACTGAATAGAACGAATGAAGCTCATCCTATTCGAGCAATTGCCCCATCAACGGAGGAGATTTTTGTCCCTTACCCAGCAATAGAAGAAGTGGAAGCTGCCATTAAAAAACTGAAAAATGGCAAATCACCAGGTTTCGATGGAATTCCCGCAGAACTTCTGAAAAATGGAGGAGCAGCTCTGGTCTCACGTATATACGATCTGATTCTTGCAATCTGGGACCAAGAAGAGCTATCTGCTGAATGGAAAACAGCTCTCATTGTTCCGCTACATAAGAAAGGTGACCGTTTAAAGTGTGCAAATTATCGTGGCATCGCACTGTTGAATACTGCATACAAAATACTAGCTAATGTCGTAGTTGCTCGACTCATCCCGTTCGCCGAATCTAGCATCGGTGACTATCAGTGTGGTTTTCGTCCCAACCGCTCAACCACAGATCAATATTTTACATTAAGGATGATTCTGGAAAAATGTTGGGAGTACAACATCAGCATTCACCAGCTCTACGTTGATTTCAGGCAAGCATATGATAGTATCATCCGCAACAACCTCTGGTCCGCACTCATATGCCTTGGTATCCCAGAGACACTTGTTTCTCTTTGCAAACTCACAATATCGGGATCAAATTGTAGAATAGTAATCGAAGGGTCAGTTTCTGATCCTTTCGATATAACATCAGGTGTTCGACAAGGTGATGCACTCGCACCCGTACTATTTAATTTGGCGCTGGAGTACGCAATAAGAAAAAGCCGAATTTAAACACAAAACTGCATATATAACAAATCTAGTCAAGTTCTTGGCTACGCAGATGATATTGTGCTTCTCGGACGTAGAACAAGCGATATTAAGGATAGTCTCTCTCAGCTTGAAAGAAATGCTAAACGGCTTGGATTATGCATCAACACCGGCAAAACTAAAGTGCTAACAACATCTAAGAATATACCACCTGGAAATCTGGATACTGGCGACTATGAAGTGGAACGCGTGGAAAACTTCAAATACCTCGGGTCTGTAATAACATCGTCAAACGACATGCAGGCAGATATCATTCTGATATCATCTGTGCTTACATTTGGAAGTGAAAGCTGGACACTGACTTCGTCCGATTGTAGAATTCTATCAACATTCGAGAGGAAGGTCATACGAACAATTTATGGTCCATGTAAAGTTGCTGAAAATCAGTATAGAATCCGAATGAATCATGAAATCAGACAGCTTCTTGAAGGCTGCGATGTAATCGGATTCATTAAATCCAACCGGATTAGATGGTTTGGTCATGTAGAAAGGGCTCCTTTGGATAGAATGATAAAAAAAGCGTCCCAACAACAACCAGCTGGTGTTCGTCGAAGAGGAAGACCTAGACAACGCTGGCGTGATGACATCATCATTTTATTTTTATTTTTATCACCTTCGTGATATAGGATGTCGAAACTGGGGTCAACTGGTCATGGAACGAGATGATTGGAAGCTGGTGGCACAGACGGCAAAATCCCTCCATGGGATGTAAACGCCAGAGAGAGAGAGAGAGAGAGCTAGAAACACAACACGGGCGAATTCGTCCGACGACGACGTTAGTAACATTAGAATACACAGGATACATACATTTCAAGCACAACTACAGCGATAAACGAAAAAGTATTTTCCTCGGAGAAAATTTAGATTCTATTTTTAATTTATCGTCGGCGATGATTATTGCCAGATATCAATTTTATTTTTATTTGGCTGCAAGGGTAATTTTTAATGTTATTGTGACAGTGCCGCCAACTGAAAAATATGATTTTCTGATGTTTTTTGCGTTTCTGAGGTTGTAATCGTCTTGTTTTGAGTTGGAACTGAATTTTCAGATTATGTTCAAAGTTCGGTTTTATTCATTTATATATTTTCATAATTTGTATTTTGTATTTTATTTTTAAAATTAGTTATTAGAAGAAAAATTATTATTATTTATTTATTAGCAAAAATTAGTTATTTTTAAAATTGAAATTTGTGAAATTCACTTTGACAAAGAACAAAGCGAACACAAAATTTGGTTGTTATGCACATATTGTTTGCACATTAGACACTGAATATTAAATTAAAATATTAAAAGATTAAAATATTAAAAAAAACTATTGAGGTCCCAGCAGAATGGACAAGAACACGCATAAAAATTTATAAATTACTATTGAAATTCAACCAATTATAATAGAAAACCAAAAACTAGTAAAAATATTAATGATTTTGTAGGCAATGTAACAAAATTTTGATAATTAAAAATAATTATAATAAAAATAACGACGCCTATGGAAACAAATATCACAACAAACAAATAGTACGAACTAGAAGTAGAAATTTAACTAATATAATTGTTTTGAAAACAAATTTATCCCAAAATAAATAATACATCTCTGTTTTATTTTTTGTCTCATCTTTTATCTCTTGCTGCGTATCTGCGAAAAATTCACTGGCAAAAAAATTCTGCTATATTTTAGTTTATGCAATTTTATTTTTGACAGCTTTTCACGCTGACGCTTTTGTTGTGGTTACAACAGCGAAATTGTAGACGTTTTTTTTATCGTCCGACGTTATCGTCCGTGTTGTGTTTCTACCTTATTTCTAATTTATCGTCGGCGATGATTATTGCCAGATGTCAATTTTATTTTTATTTGGCTGCAAGGATAATTTTTAATGTTATTGTGACAGTGCCGCCAACCGAAAAATATGATTTTCTGATGTTTTTCGCGTTTCTGAGGTTGTAATCGTTTTGTTTTGAGTTGTCAACTGAATTTTCAGTTTATGGTCAAAGTTTGGTTTTATTCATTTATATATTTTCATAATTTGTATTTTGTATTTTATTTTTAAAATTAGTTGTTAGTAGAAAAATTATTTTTATATATTTATTAGTAAAAATTAGTTATTTTTAAAATTGAAATTTGTGAAATTCATTTTAAAAAAGAACAAAGTATTTTAGTTTATGCAATTTTATTTTTGACAGCTTTTCATGCTGACGCCTATGTTGTGGTTACAACAGCGAAATTGTAGACGTTTTTTTTATCGTTCGACGTTATCGTCCGTGTTTTGTTTCTACCTTATTGGTAGTGTGTCCTACTTTGAAACTTTTAAAACGTGGCAAACCTGTGAAATTGTAAAATTTTTGAGTGCGTTTATTGGTATTCTTTATTCACACCACTTAATACATGTGGTTTAAGAGCTTTGGTTTTAAATGTTGTTATGTTTATCAACTTATAAAGTTATCAAACCGGAAAGGACAATCCAGCAAACCGCAGTTACTCTAAGGAAAAGTAGAAACAGAATCAAAAATATAAATTACTGCCAAATAGAGTTTTAGGTAAGTACGTTAATGGTGTTAAATAACACAATCATAAAAACGAAAAACTATTTGTTGAAAAAATCTGTTAAACTTAAAACGCCATCAACCTAATTTATTCACCAACCATCAATCTTACTGATTAAAAATTAAAAAATTAAAATATGTGTCAATCATCTGTAACCATTTTAAACGCTTCATTCCCATTACCACTTAGAAGCTCAATAAAAAACCACACAACAAAAATAACACTCATTCATCCACAGTAAAAAAAAAATTCGTAAAACAAACACAAAACTTGTTTCAACTTTAATAAAAATTAATATCTTTTAAACACCATAACATTCGTTCCACCAAACTCTATTTGAGAAAAATCACAAAAGAAAAAAAATATATTCTTACGAAGAAAAAAAAACAATATTTTTTTTTATCTATATCAATAAAATAACATAATCTCCAAGATTGAATAATTTTTCAACAAAACATTTCATAAATTTATATCAATTTTTCTTACGGAAAAACAATAACAACAACAACAAACAAATATCACTTTTGGAAGTTACTTCAAATAAAAAATATAGAAAAACAAAACAATATGTTTGTATGTAGATTTTCTATGTTTGTGTTATTCTTTTACTTGTATTAAGGGGAAATATTTCGGTACGTTTGTATTGGATATTTCACATTTTTTTTCTCCTCTTCAATATTTCAAAAGAGAATAATAAAAATAATATTGAGGGAGATCTTTTCCGTTCATTACGACAAAAAACTAAAAGAAAAAAAAGATTTCACTTTTCAATTATTTCATTCGCTTTTAGATTTTTGTTTGTTTTTTCCACCTTTCAAATACGTGAGATTTGTTGATATGATTGATAGTCAAAATGTTTTCAAAGGTAAATTTTATTGATTAAAGACTATAAAATTCTTGAAGATGTTTGTAGTTTTTTGAAAATATTTAGAGGCGGATTATGCAACATCATTTCGTGTTTTGTAATGCAATACAATTGTTGGAATTCTTTTCATTCCGTATATGATACGAATAGATTTGTTGTTTTACTTTCATTTCTGGAATTAACCTTAACATGTTAGAGGAAAAAACATGGACTAAATACGGGTTGTGTGGGCATTTTGTCAGTTGTCAGCCTGTGTTGTGGGTTGTTCGTGTTCGTTTTTGTATGGAAGGAATATCAAAATTTTTTTAATTTTTGATACAACCGAATGGAAAGGGCTAAGGATGTTGTGATTACCTGAATTCCAACTATCGGTTTATTACATCCGATATAAATAATTTCGTTGCCGGTTTTTATTCCATAACATGCTGTTTGCCTTTTTGCACACTACAGCTTTCATTTAGGAAATCCAATCTTAACTTTGTCACATTTGATGGATTGCTAACATTCCCACATTGTTATTTTTGTTAAGGTTATCCAGACAACAAACAAAACCATATTTTATATTCTATTCTAATAGACTAAGAGCCCACGACGGCCAGACCTTCGTTATTTTATAAAAGCTGAAAGTTTCTCTGCGCATATCCCCTACTGAGGTAGGAACGAATAGCGACATATTAAGTGTGGATCATGGTGGCTATGGCAGGGAGCAGGTAACATAGGGGCCTTCAAAGTTTCATGATAGAATAAAAGGTAATTTTTTTATTTATTCTTCGGGGTAGTATTAGAAGTCACGTCACCCATTGCCAGACACTTACTATCGTGGCCACCCCCTGCCAGACACCCTTAAACATTATCAATTTGTTAAAGTTTAAGGGTGTCTGGGAGGGGGTTACCACGATAGTAAGTGTTTGGCAATGGGTGACGTGACTTCTAATACTATCTCGAAGAATATATAAAAAAATTACCTTTTATACTTTCACGAAACTTTGAAGGCCTCTATGTTACCTGCTCCCTGCCAAAGCCACCATGATCCAAACTTCATATGTCGCAAATCGTTCCTACCTGAGTAGAGAATATGCGCAGAAAAACTTTCAGCTTTTATAAAATAACGAAGGTCTGTGTTGAGAATTATTCTATTGTCAATAGGGTTAAAAATCATTTTTGTTTGGTCTATTGGGAAAACGCTTTTTTATTGTCTTTATTTTTGAAATGTATAATGTTCAGTCAGTTAATAAAAGTTAGCAGAAAAAGAAACAAGTGTTTTAATATTTTTAGTCAATAGAAAATTTTATATTATACAGTCCAACAGTGATTTATTATTTCTACGGCATTTCGCAACATTTTTGGTCCTAATCGAGCCGTATATTATATTTGGAGATATTATATTTGGAAAATTGAAATTGAAATTGGAATTATCTAGAAAAATAAATCTAGAAAGTTGAAAGTATTTGGAAAATTGAAATTGAAATTGGAATTATCTAGAAAATTAAATCTAGAAAGTTGAAAGTATTTGGAAAATTGGAGTTGGTATTACATGATTATACTTGGATAGTCAAGGTAGGTGACTTGTTCTTGTTTCAATTTGTATTGGACTGGTGGTTTTGTGATAGATATTGAGGCTTAAAATTTGAGGTTAAGTTATATTTATTAAAATTATAAATTATAATCTGTGCTGGAAGTTTGGTCAAATGCACGTGTGATTTAATCAAATTTGAGGTTAAATTGTTTGGAGCATATAATTTAGAATTTGGTGTTTGATACATAGTGGTTGTTTTATTTTTACTTTCAAATTTGAATATTTTTAAGTAAAATAATTTAAAACATATTTGGTTATAAAATTATAAAAAGAAATTTTAATAATTGTGCGTGTAGTGCATTTTCTATCAAGTCGCTCAGGTTTAGTTGTATCGAAATGGATGAACAAGAAATAGAAAGATTAAATGGCGAGATTAAAAAATTAATTAGAAAAAGGACTGGGGTGAAAATTCAATTAACATCATTGAAAAACTTTATTGATAATTTTATCCCAGATTCACCAAATCAAATATTCACATTAAAAGCACGTTTTTTCAAATTAGAGGAAACTTATAATAATTATTTATGCATTTATAAAGAATTGATTGAGCTTTCGTCCGATTTAGAAGATGAATCAGTATTAGAAAAAATAGAACTTGACAATTGCGAATTTACCGATTCGTACTTAAACATAACGTTTTCATACAATAAACATTTAAATACATCAGAAACACCTTTAAATGAAAATGTAATATTACCTGATGTGCCCCATAAGACTAATAATCGTGGCTCCAATGAATCATTAAATAATAAGTTAGGAATGTCTGATGCAAATGTATCAGGCCAAAATTCAAAATCGGTTTCAAATGCTTTTAAATTACCGCGTATCAAGTTACCGCATTTCGATGGGAAATTAGAAAATTGGTTGCGTTTTAAAGATTCATTTAGTGTAATGGTTGTAAATAATGCAAATATATCTAATATTGAAAAATTCTATTATTTGAGTGGCAACTTAGAAGGAGAGGCTTTAAAAGTTATAGAAAAAGTTGAATTTTCAGATAATGGATTTCAGCTAGCTTGGAATGCATTGATTTCTAGATTTGATGACAAAAAATCAGTATTAGAAAAGCATATGAATTTATTTTTTAATCTGAAACGTATAAATAAAGAATCAAAAGATGAAATTCAAAGACTAATTGATGACAGTTTAGTTCAGTTACGAGCGTTAGAGTCTTTAGGTGAAAATTTGAGTGACGGGATAGTAATACATACAGTTAAACAATTTCTGGACAATGAAACCCGAAAATTATGGGAAAATGAAGTAGTTACCGAACAAATACCAACGTGGGGACAAATGATAAACTTTTTGCAGCGTAGATGTCGAGTGTTAGACTCAGTTACTAGTAGCACTACCAAACATCATTCTGAGTCTTATACAAGTCGTAATAAATCGTCTTATAAATCGTTTATGTCATCATCGGCTCAGAACAATAAAACTCCTTATTGTTTAATTGCAAGCAAAACCATTATATTAATAATTGCAAAGCATTTTTGGATTTAACTCCAATCAAGCGTTATGAGAAAATAAAAAATTTGGGTCTATGTTTAAATTGCATGAAAGGTAAACACAAAGCGTTTGAGTGTAAATGTTCCAAATGTCCGAAGTGTAATAGGGCACATAATATTCTTTTGCACATGGAACAACCAAATAATAATTTTAACACTTCGTTTAATAATAGTAACAATAACAGTTCTCAGATTCTAGCAAAGTCTGAAGATAGAACGGAGAAGTCCGAAAGTACTATTCTGTATTGTAATGAAAGTAATAAGCAAGTAATTTTACCGACAGCTTTAATTTACGTTTTTGATAATGAAGGAAACAAACATATATGCAGAACACTTCTCGATTCTGCTTCACAATCAAATATTATTACTGCAGATTTAGCTAATAATTTAGGTATAAATAAAAAGATTGGTGGTTCTAGTATAACTGGATTGAATCAAACCACAACCAATGCTAGCAGCAAAATAACTGCAAAAATTAAATCTCGCATTAATAACTTTAATAGCACATTAGAGTTTTTAGTAGTTTCAGATATCGCACAACTTATGCCGTTAAACCGTATAGATAAATCAGATCTCAGATTTGGCTCCGAATCTTCCAATATTACAGGATACAGTTTTTGGTTGGGTAGTGAGTGGAAAGTTGGAACGCGTATACAATTTCTTTTTGGCATCACATGATTTACAAACTGAAATTGACGCAAAATTAGACCAACAAATTCAGCGATTTTGGGAGACAGAATCTTGCGATGGCAAACCCAAGCTTTCCAAAGAAGAAATTGAATGTGAGAAATTATTCTCCGAAACATATAGAAGAGACAATAATGGAAGGTTTGTAGTAGACTTACCTATGAAGCAAAATGTAGAACTGTTAGGCTACTCCAAACAAATGGCAATAAAACGGTTCGAATATTTAGAAATCAAATTTAGTAAAAATCCCGATCTTAAGAAACAGTATGTTGAATTCATGAAAGAATACGAACAATTAGGCCACATGAAATTAAGTTCAGGGGCATTAAACAAAGAACTAGATTACTATATTCCGCATCATGCGGTTCTTAAGCCCGATAGTAGTTCAACTAAATTAAGGGTTGTTTTCGATGCTTCCGCGAAAACTTCATCCAATTTCTCGCTGAACGATGTGTTAATGGTAGGTCCAATAGTGCAGCCAGAATTGTTCAAAATTATTCTCAAATTTCGCACATTTGTATACGTTTTTACAAGTGATGTACAAAATATGTACAGGCAAATTAAGGTTAATAAAAACCACACAAAATTTCAAAAAATTGTATGGCGTGAGGATTCTTCGTTACCATTGAATGAATTCGAATTACAAACTGTCACATACGGAACGTCGGCAGCCCCATATTTGGCAACGAAGTCGTTGCAGCAATTGGCAATAGATGAACAACATAATTATCCTCTTGCATCTAAAATAGCGTTAGACAGTTTTTACGTAGACGATTTGCTAGGAGGTAGCAATGATATAAACGAGGCATTACAAATGCAGGACGAGATGATTAAAATGCTTCATACAGCTGGTATGAAATTAAGAAAATGGTCTTCGAATGACAATAGATTATTAAAAAACATTCCTATGGAAGATAGAGAAATTCTAAACGGATCCAATGAGACGATTAAGACTTTAGGTTTGATTTGGAATTCAAATTTGGACACATTTCATTTCAAAATAAATAGTAAAACAATTCATTTAGATATCGTAACTAAACGAGAGGTATTATCAGTTGTGGCAAAATTGTTTGATCCCTTAGGACTAATAGCTCCCGTCGTAGTATCGGCTAAGATCATAATTCAGCGTATTTGGCTTACAAAGTTAGATTGGGACGAACAATTACCTAAAGAATTACAGATTATTTGGAGAAAATTTTATACAAATTTAAATTCACTTAGTGAAGTAAAATTAGATAGATGCGTATTACCGTTAAATGTAATTGATATTGAACTACATGGCTTCGCAGATGCATCACAAGCCGCCTATGGTGCTTGTGTTTACCTGCGTTGCGTAGATTCTGAAAATAAAGTCACAGTTAGTCTTCTGTGTAGTAAGTCTCGAATTGCCCCATTGAAAATATTATCTATTCCTCGGCTTGAATTAAATGCCGCATTGCTCTTAGTAAAACTAGTAGATAAAGTTGTAAATTCCATAAATCTTGACATGCGAAGAATCATTCTCTCGTCAGATTCGAGTATTGTTCTGTCGTGGTTAAAATTACCCTCTTATCAGTTAAAACCGTATGTAGCAAACCGTGTTTGTGAAATACAGGAATTAAGTTCTAATATCATTTGGAGACATGTTAATAGTAAAAATAATGCGGCTGACATTTTATCTCGCAGGATAATGACGGATGAACTTCCAAATCATCCTACGTGGTTTAGCGGTCCAATTTTTTTAAAGATGTCTGAAACGGAATGGCCTAAAAAATTTGAAACATCCTTAGAATTGGTTGAGGTAAAACCACATAGTCTAGTATTTTTAAATATATCATTTGAAGATGTAATAGGTATAGAAAAATATAGTTCATTTCGAAAATTGGTTTGTTTAGTAGCTTATGTTATGCGATTTATAAAAAATGCACGAACACAAAAATCACAAAGATCCTTTGGAATTTTAGATCCAATGGAACTGGAAAATGCAATAAAATGTTTATTAAAGGTGGTACAAAATTCAGCCTACCGGAATGAAATAAATGATTTGATAAAAAACCATAGAGTATCAAACACCAGTAAAGTTTTAAATTTGACTCCGTTTTTAGATTTAGATGGGTTAATTAGGGTAGGTGGACGGCTAGAAAAAAGCTCATTAACCTTTGATGAAAAGCATCAGTATTTGTTACCGAATCACCACTTCACTGCGCTTTTGATTCGGGATGAGCATCTTAGGCACTTGCATGGTGGAGTTCAACAAATATTAGCAGTAATACGAAGAAAATATTGGCCAGTAAATGGAAGAAATATGGTAAAGAAAATTATACGTAATTGCGTCACATGCTTCCGAGCAAAACCAAAACCTTTAAGTCAACTTCTTGGAGAGCTACCTAAAGCTAGAATTGAATCATGTCGACCGTTTCACACAACAGGATTAGACTTTTGTGGTCCCTTCTCAATAAGATATAAAAACCAACGAAAGGACACTTACAATAAAGTGTACATATGTGTTTTTGTATGCTTTACTACCAAAGCTGTACATTTGGAAGTAGTAGAAGATGCAACTGCTGATTCATTCATAGCATGTTTAAAAAGATTTTTTGGTAGAAGAGGCCGCAGTGCTAATTTATGGAGTGACAACGGTACTAATTTTGTAGGAGCCAACAATAAATTGGAAGAGTTAGAGAGGTTATTCAAATTGAATGCTGACAAAATCTCATTGGCCTGTACCAATGAAGGAGTGAAATGGAATTTTATTCCACCTCGAACACCTAATTATGGAGGATTGTGGGAATCCAGTATCAAAGTTGTTAAAACACATTTAAAAAAACTTGTTGGAAACACAAAGATGACACTTGAATTTCTTTACACGGTAGTAGTAGAAATCGAAGCCGTCATGAATTCCAGACCTATTATGGAATTATCGTCAGACCCAAACGATCTTATGCCATTAACTCCAGGGCATTTTTTAGTTGGTACTGCTATCACATCAATTTTAGAACCAGACATATCTGATGTGTCAACAAATAGATTGACACAATGGAAGCAGCTTACTCAAATCATACAACAGTTCTGGAAAAGATTTAATACTGAGTATATTCAATCATTACAAAAACGCAGAAGCTGTACATTAGAACAGGATAATTTAAAATGTGGTGAGCTTGTAATAGTCGTGCATGAAAATTTGCCAGTTACACATTGGCTACTAGGCAGAGTGGAAACGGTGATACCAGGGAGTGATGGGAAAGTTAGATGCGCAATTGTAAAAACCAAACAAGGACTTATTAAACGAGGTATATCCAAACTGGCTCGTTTACCATTAGATTAATATCTTTACTAATTATTTATTACATGTAACTAATTTAGTTGTAATATTTAACTTTGAAATTTTATATATGGTTGTCCAGTTACAATGAATCAATGAATTATGTTAATTTTAAGTTTAAGATTTCAGTCAAAGTTAATGTTGTTTAAGTAATTAATCAATTACTTCAAGGCGGGGTGAATGTTGAGAATTATTCTATTGTCAATAGGGTTAAAAATCATTTTTGTTTGGTCTATTGGGAAAACGCTTTTTTATTGTCTTTATTTTTGAAATGTATAATGTTCAGTCAGTTAATAAAAGTTAGCAGAAAAAGAAACAAGTGTTTTAATATTTTTAGTCAATAGAAAATTTTATATTATACAGTCCAACAGTGATTTATTATTTCTACGGCATTTCGCAACAGTCTGGCCGTCGCAGGCTCTCGATCTATAATATTGATATACTTATAAAAGTCCCTCTTTCCGCAGCTTATTTTCAAAAGGAATTAAATATTATTTTGAACATCATTTTTAATAATAGATACATTAGTTCACAAAATTTTACGTAAGAAATTAAAAAAGATTTCTTATAATTTAATTTATCCAAACCCGGTCCTTAAACCAAAATTATGGCATAAAATACTTTACACAGGTAATTTAAGTCAAAAATTAGGAAACAAAATTTCAAAATATACAAATTTAAGTTGTCATAATCATCACCAGAGAAATTAATTGACTAAACCTGAATCTATTAAATTTATGATGATGTAAATTTTTTGTTTTTACACTTCGCTAGAGTTGTAACCTAATTTTTGGTTTACATTCATTAGCGTTGACATTTTTTGGTCGAGTTTATCTAGTCGGCTAGCCCTGATGAGAATGATAAACTTTTTTAAAGTTTAAAATGTTCTCATTGGTTCGAAACTAGATCGCTCTAAAATTGTATGGATTGCAAAAAGTTTTATAATTTGCACCATAATTTTTTAGATTCAGTTCTTATATTATTCTTGATGGGAGATTTTCCATCGGGGTGATGTTATATCACAAATAATTTACTGAATTAATTATATATATTAATACGCTTAAAAAAAACTTTGTATAGCCTAAGGCTTTTTTATTCGAATTTTGATTCATTTCAAATTTTCACTGCTAACTGATATTAGTGTAACTTAGATTTTAAAGATTTTTGGGATTTTTCGGATCATAAATAAAAAAGTTATGGACGAATTGAAATGTATTTATGAATTTAACGCCCCCCACACCCTCACCCCCTATACAATAATAAATGAAATTGCCCAAGTATATATATATTTTTTTTTTTTTTTTCAGAAAAACGAAAAACTTTTTATATTGATATTTATACATACATTATAAGTTTCAAGTGCCAAGTAGTAGGACACAGTGCAAAAGTTTGTTCTTCGAATGGACAAAATAAGAGCGGTAATAGACACCGAAGAATATAATCTTCCTCATAATTTCCATCTACATAATGTAGATGGAAATTATGAGGAAGAAGAACACGAGGTAGAAGTTTGCTCGATAAATTCACGTGTTGACAATGGTGAGTCATCTTCTGTAAAAAGTAAACTACGAAATGTCCAAAGAGTGGACACGTTTGAAGATGAAGTAAGTCAGTCAGGAGATTTATGTTCTAAACGTGCTATCGAATGTAAGTAACAAAATTTGTTTCATTATTATAATCGAAGATCAAGAAGTGTTGATGGAATTAGACACCGGAGCAACGGTGTCGGTAATACATGAGAGCATGTATCTTGAAAAATTTAGACATTGTAAGGTAAATAAATCCACAGCAGTTATTAAAACATATTCTGGAGACAAATTGGCCATATTTGGAGAGATCATAGTGAATGTTAAATATAAAAATCTAAATTATAGGTTACCGTTATACCGTTATTGGTTATAGCAAAAAAACACCCTGTAACTGGTGCGTTATTCGGTCGTAATTGGATGAATCAATTGATTTTTCATATTTACGGTCCAGTTTATCAATCAATTTAGTGGAAACTGGTATTAGCCAAGAGATTAATGAACTCATTAAGAAATATTCGGTTTGTTTTGATGAAATACCAGGTTCCATTAACAATTTCAAAGTAGATTTAGTTCTAAAAACAGATTGTATACCTCGATATCGTAAACCACACATTTCCTTACGCGTATCGTAAAAAAGTAGAAGCGGAATTACTACGCATGGAGAGAGAGAACATTATAGAGAAGGTTCAACATAGTAGCTGGGCTACTCCTATTATTGCTGTAATGAAACCTTCAGGTGGAGTAAGATTGTTTGGAGATTCTAAAGTTACTCTTAACCCAAATTTAGATGTGAATGTTTATCCTCTTCCACATTTAGATGATATTTAAGTAACGGCTGCAGGTTGCTCCATTTTTACGGTTTTAGATCTATCTAATGCTTATTTACAAGTGTTGGTGAACGAACCATCTCAAAAGCTGTTAGTAGTAAATACTCATCTTGGTATGTTCAAGTTTAAAAAATTACTTAACGGTGTAGCAGCGGCCCCTTCTATTTTTCAATCCATTATGGATCAGGTTCTGGTGAATATTCAAGGGGTATTATGCTATTTGGACGACATATTAATTTCAGGGGTTGACTATGCTGACTGTTTTAAAAAAACTTGTTTGGTTTTTGATAGACTTATGTCTTTCAATATTAAAGTAACTTTAAAGAAATGTCAGTTTTTTAAACCGAGTGTGGAATATGTTGGTCAAATTTTGAATCAAGATGGTAGACACATTCCACAAACAAAATTACAGGCTATTGCACATGCTTCTGAGCCTGTCAATGAAAAACAGTTGAGATCTTTTTTAGGTTTGGTTCAAGCATATTCTGAATACATTAAAATGACAGCAGATACTTTAAAACCTCTTTATAATATTATTTCTAGTGGTTCCTGGCATTGGAGAGACGACGAACAAAAAGCATTTGAAAGAAGTAAACGATTATTAAAATCATCCAACATTTTGGAGCTGTACGATCCCTCAAAACCACTCATTTTGGAATGTGACGCCTCACAATACGGAATAGGTGCAGTTCTAAGCCAAAAAGTGGAATCAAAAGTAGGAGATGGTAAACCAATCGCTTTTGCGTCAAGAACATTAAACAAAGCTGAACGTAACTACTCACAAATTGAGAAAGAGGCTCTAAGCTTGAAGTTTGGAGTTACTAAGTTCCATAAGAATATATTAATAATTTGCCTTTTTCCCAGATTTCCTATCACTCACCAAGATATATCTAATTCCACAGCTAAAGATAAAATCCTTTCCAAAGTCCTGATTTTAACCCAAAACGGATGGCCAACGGATATCAATAACCTAGAGTTAAAACCTTATCATCAACGTCATACTGAAATTACCGTGTTAAATAATTTTCTTCTCTGGGGAATACGTGTAATTGTACCAACAGAACTTAGAAGACGTGTTTTGGATTTGCTTCATGAGGAACATCCAGGAATAAATCGAATGAAATCATTAGCACGGAGTCTAGTATGGTGGCCAGGAATTGATAATGACATAGTTAGTCTCATAAAACTGTGTGCACCTTGTCAACAGTTACAAAATTCACAGGTGGAAGTACCTTTACACCCATGGCCATGGACTAATCATCCTTGGCAAAGACTACATATTGATTTCGCCAAAAAAGGATATGATCAACACCTACTTCATCATTGTTGATAGCCATTCAAAATGGATAGAACTCTTCTAAATCGAGATCAATTTTTTCAACATTTGGAATACAACAGGAAACAGTGTCGGATAACGGACCATCTTTTGCATCAGAAGATTTTACAGAGTTCTGTAAAGCAAACGCAGTGCAACATACTAAGACCCCACCATATCATGCAAAATCGAACGGATTGGCAGAGAGAAGTGTCCAAACATTTAAAAAAAGCCCTTGAGAGGAAGTTAATAGAGGGAGACAAAAGAAGCACTCATTCACAAATCGATAATTTTCTTTTCGCTTACCGCAACACGCATCATTCTATCTCGGGATTGACACCAAGTGAAGTAATGCTAAAATTTAAACCCAGAACGAAACTAACTCTGATCATGCCAACTTTTCACCCACAGCAAAAAAAAGTAGAGTATGAGAACAATATGAGAATATTTACAGAACACGAAAGTGTCTTGGTTAAGACGGTACGGGGAGAAAATGTATCTTAGGTGCAAGGAATAATTATCAAAAAAAAAAGTAATGTTTTATAGGTCGTAAAAGTTGGGCATCAAATCCGCTTGTGCCATGCAGATCATCTAAAAAAGTCGTTGCTGGATGAGAGCAACACAAGTGTAGTACGACTACCTTCAACAACATTTGATTCAAAACTTCAAGATAATCTTCAAGATGATCACACCTTGCCAGTACAAACAGAGCCAGAACCTACTCCTTTAAGAAGATCAAGTCGCCCAAAACTCGCTCCTGAACGATTCCAAGCTGCCTCATAAGCAAAAACATTTTGTTTGACCTTTCTTTATTTTTTTACTTCGTTCCCTTATGAAATTATATTCCTAACGATCCTATTTTATTATATATATTTTTAATCTTTATTTCAGCGAAAGGAATGTAAGGTTAGCAAGCCCTGGTTCATTATCTTACTTTTATATAACTGGTTTGGTTACTAATATTATAATTATACTGTAATGAAATATTGTATTGAAATAAAACATTATTATTATTTGAGCTACGGAATAGCTTGTATGTTTATTTATAACAATTCCTATGTAAAAAAACACGAAACAACAAACGAAACGAAATGAAATTTAACACTTAAAACTTTATTTTCTTTTTTTATATTTTAGTTTATGCATTTCTTTGGGAGTGGATAAACGCATTATTTTTCTGTGTTTTAAAAAATCGTTAAAAATCAAATTTTTTGTCTGCTTAAATCACATTTATTATTTTCTGGTATTTTCTAAGCAAAAACCAATATTACAAATAGGCACTGATTGTGTTGTATTTCCTTTAAGGCTTAAAAAAATTCGTTATTTTCAAACCCAAATTAAATATGCTATATCATTACTTTTATTCGTAATTGTTACAAATTTAAGTATTTATTTATGTGTTAGAGATCATTGGCTAGAAGCTATTTACAATAATACATACTAGGAAGGCCCGGCGTGCTTCGCTACGCCTATAAATAAAGGTTTTGCGTAGACATTTTGTTGACGTAGAAGCAATGATTTCAAAAAGTGGTAATGAGAAATGCTAGCATATAATTTTTAATTTTTCTGTTCAAATATATGAATAAAAAATAATCAGGACTCTAGCTGATCAGTTCGGATATATGAAAAATTAGCGATCAAATAAGTTAGAGATCAAATAAACTTACTTGAAATCTTATTTGATCGCTAATTTTTCATATATCCAAACTGATCAGCTAGAGTTCTGATTATTTTCATTTATGTATTTGAAAAGAAAAATTAAAAATTATATGCTAGCATTTCTCATTACCACTTTTTGAAATCATTGCTTCTACGTTAACAAAATGTCTACGCAAAAACTTTATTTATAAGCGTAGCGAAGCACGCCGGACCCTCCTGGTTTATATTAAAATGTTTCTCAAAGTGCCGACAGTCGACACAATTGAATCTATTCTAATACCTTTAGAAATTCTAAAAATGTGTTTCCACAATGATTATTGTTCTGAAAATAGCTTTCATCAATTTATGATTCGTTTTGAATGAAATAACCAAATAATTTGCAAGAAATTTTCCAAAATCCTACGTTGCTTCTATAAATATATATTTTAGTATTTCTTTCCAAATTCTATTTAATTCAATTTCTTAAATTTTAATGTTGATTTTGACAATAAAGACTTTTTTAAAACAATTTTCCAACAAATACTTTAGATTGAAATAACTTAAAGGAAAATCACGTAACAAGACACGTTTACGTTTAGTATTTTCTTTTCAAAAATTATAATGATGGTAGATTAACAGTAAAGTATGGGAAAAAATAATTTTCCCACAGAGCTAATACATGCGGTTTTATGACTAAAATATTGACTTACTTTCATATTGTTCTTATTCGTTCGTTTATTCAGGATAATATCTAAGTATTCAATCACTATTCAGGGTGATATCTAAGGGGTGCTCGTGGATCCCCGTATCCAATAGAAATCTTGTACCAAACACTCAAACCTAATTTAATGATAGATGAGCTGTGTTCAAGCAAAACGACCCTAGTATACCCAGTGTTTTACATGACCACTCACGTTGGCACCAAAATGAACAAAGAAAATAAAACCACATAAATATAGAGCATCTTTGGAGAGTCAGTAGAAATCCTACTGCTTGGAGTCCTTCTACCTTCGTATTTCATTAATTAATCTATAGTATATAGTAAATACAGTTAAACTTGGGCATTACAACTTTATTCATGCAAAAATTAAAAATTCACCGTTAAATTCACCGTAATTTAGGATTTATTTATAAAAGAAACAGATTATCTTACATGAAGTTAATAACTTTAAATGGTCCCTTATATGAAGTAGTTATGCCTGTCTCAACTCTTTGCACTCTGACGAAGAACGACAGGTATCCGTTCCGATACAAAATTAGAAAATTAAAACTCAACTTTTATATCTCAAAATTGATTTGTTGAAAGCTAAAACTTAACTCAAATTATAATTAAAATTGTTTCACAGAACGACTTTATTTTCTTAAGAAAAGAAATTCATTTATTTCATCGTTGTATTTAGCTGTCTCATTTTTCAAATAAACATTACCCATACATTGAAAATCGTCCGTATGAAAAAAACAAATCAAACACAGAGAAAAATTATTCAAACAAACCGTCTAACACAATCAGTTCTTATTAATGATGGCAAGATCAACACACCTGCGCAGAATCAATATACCCTATTTCGTTATCTGTTTAACAAAAAAAAATATATTTGTTTCTCATTAAAAAAATAAAAAAAACTACAATTGATCAAATGCCGAATTAATATAAAATCCGTTAATTGACTTCGAATGAAAGATAAACTTAAAGATGGATTTAGTTATACAGTTAAACGTTGTATACGGTCAGATATTGTTTATGAAATGATCTTAAGTTGTTTGATAGTACGTACGGAATGATGGTATGATTAATGGGATGACTATTTGTTTTTAGATTTAAAAAAAAATGTCCACTGATCAGTTTTTTGTTGGTCGTTATTATGAGTCAGTTAAATTTGTTGGTATATACAAATTTTGTATTGAGGGAAATTTGGGTATCTTTGGTGATAACGTTGTGCATTGATATTCTTAGGTGATCTTCCAGTGATGAAGGATCTATAGCCATTTCTCCAGGAACCTTTGTGCTTAGAGGTTAATTTTGACAAAAGTTCGTTTTCCAAGCAGTAAAAGGGCGAATTCTTCACTGCAACTCATGGTGTTTCTTTTGCATAGAGAGTGGGCGGTGGAACCTTTGCACGATTATTCTGTGAATGATATGTCGTGGACCGAAATTTGTGTGAACCTAAAAAATCGTTTGTTAAAATCCTGAAAAATATTGCTTTTAAAATGATTGTCATGCTCAATAATTATCTGGAGGCACTTTAAATCTGACGTACGGGTCGAAGAATGTGTGAACTACAGTAACTGTCTGCTTATTTCTGACCATCATTTAAACCTGTCTATAATGTTGAGTATATATGTGTAGCCATTCGACTGTGATAGTGGTTCAACTAGGTCTAAGTGTCGATGCTCAAAATTACCAGAAGGCATATTAAAACAGTCGCGTTCTGAACGAGTGAATTGTACCCATATATATTTTATAGCTTATAGGCAGTCCAGAAGAACGATCTAGTTTTTTTAATTCAAGTTTGTATTTTGAGATACCTGATGTTCATTTTTGCTGGAGAAGGTATCAGCCACCACATTACTTACGTCTTTAATGTACTTTATATTGCTTGTGAACTGAGAAATAAAGTCGAGTGGACGAGATTAACGGGGACTACGATCTGGTTTTGAATCGATAGCAGTAGTCAGTGGTTTATGATCTCTATCTTGGACAGAGTTTCTAAAGCGTTTGATTGGACAATAGACAGGCAGGAGCAAATTTTTTGGAAAAAAAAATTCGAAAATAAAATTCCAATTCCAATCAACATCTAATTATGAAATTATGTTTTCTTACCTAGTTGTGTGAGAATTGACAGTTTGTTGTGTATTGGGGTTGATAGTTTAGCCAATTGAGGAACGAATCGGTGGTAGAAATTGACCAGTTCTATGAAGCGCTGCTCTTGCCGCAAAGATGTGGGTTGAGGGAAATCAGTTACAGCGGTAATTGTCTCGTGACTATGAAAATTTGATGAGGCTGCACCGAACACATACTTTGAAGTTTTCAGGTTTATGCAAAGGTTTATCACAATTCAGGGGGGCGTTGCATTGAACAAAAGCGATAATATTGTTTGGATTTCGATAGGCTTGCCACCAAAATACCGTTGATGTATCCGCAGACAAAATCCAGTACCTTTGTGACTTCGTCCATGAAAGGCTGTAAGGTCTGAGCTGCGTGTGCAAATGAATTCGTAGTACGTCGATAAGCTTGGTTAAGATCTATTTGTGAATCGATAGTACAACCTTGAAGGGATAGAGAGAACTTATGGATATGAGGAAGAGGATACCGATCAGGCACGGTTGCTGCATTAAGTCAACGGTAGTCTGCTCAAGGTTGCCAATTAGTACCGTTACGTTTAAGCCCTAAGTGCAAAGGTAAGGACACTGTAGAAGGTGACTGTTGACACAACCCTATAGTAAGTTCATATACTCGAACTAATTTTTTACGATTTCATGGTTTTCTAGATCTAGTCTACGAGACCGAAAATATATTAGTTGTTCCTCCGAAACAATTTTATATAAAACGCTGAAAGTTTAGACGAATTGTATTCAGGTTCCTGTGTTAGACTTCAAAAAGAACGAAAAATATCTCCGTATATGGTTCTTTAACCATAAATGACCACACTTTTTCTAGTGGATTTAGCACATTTTACACATATAGGCTACACATATCCTAGAATTTTAGGCAAAGGTTCGGTCGGCATAGTTAGCCTAGGAAACTTTTGAAAGGACTTACTCAACACGTCAAAACGTACATCTCCAACATAGTTTATTTGTACATTCACTGGATCATGTTGAGTATTCTATTTGGGGCGGCATTTATTTCACTTGATTTCATTCGAAGAAATGTCCTAAAATTTCTGTTCTGCCATTTTCCTCGATCGGTCGCTTTTTCGTTCGGCTAGCTCCGAAAAATGCCGATTGTCCGGGATTTTGTAAAATCTGCTACCACAATTGTTTTTATCTATTGGGAGTAGAAATTTGTTTTAGAACACGAGGGCAACATTGTCCAAAACAAATTTGTCAGGTATTATCGAGTCAGACAAATGACATTTTGGCATGTTTGGGTTGTCGGACTCGACAATAGCAGACAAATTTTTATCGGACAAGGTTACCCTCGTGTTCTAAAACAAATTTCCAACCCACATTTTCCGCAAGACAAAATTTTCGAACTCGTCAATCACAGGCGCCTCACGAAGAATTAAATATGTTGTAATGATCTAATGAAAACGGCGTAAACCCAGGGACTATATGCGCTATAGTTGGTCTCCAGTTCCTCCTAGACACCTAAAAATTATCGCGTGCATCCAGTATAGGGTCGAAGAAAAAAGTTTATCTAAATCATGTGATTTAATGAAGCTATAGACGAAAATAACTCAAGGCGCGCGTACTCTCTTGACGTGAAGCTTATTTGTGATAATCCGGACCAATAACCAGCTGTTAAAGTAAATATTAAGAAACTAAAAATTTCAAACCTTTCCGTTATAGGGATTGGTTCCATCCAAAAACGGGGTTTTCGCGTGAAATGAGGTCTGAATTCAAAAACGATTTTTGGGATATTAAAAGTGTGAAGTATTTGCCATAAATACGGCATCAAATTTAGGGAGTGTGACGCGCACTGAAAATTCTACTCAGAAAAACCGAAAACTTATTTAAGTTTCACAAAAATATTAAGTAAAATATTCATATCAAAAAAATTCCTTTCAGTCTAGTGAATTATATTGAGTTTCAGTCTAGTGAATTGTATATGATGCGGTTGACTTAAATTTTGGCTAAAATAATTATTTTTGTATTATTTACTGAACGCTTGACTGAATTTTTTACTTGACACACTATTTTAAGGTGTCTACAGTCCTGACTTCGCTTAAAAATTCTCATGATTTTGTTATAATTCTTGAGTAGACTCTTGAATTACTTAGGACGTTATTCTTAGCAAGATTCTTATTTTAATCCTGAGTTGAGTCTTGACTTAAAATTATATTGCTCTTTACTTTAATTTTCTACTTTTTGATTTGTCATTTAATTTTATTCTACTCTTAGCAAAGCCGGTACAAGGTGTAGCCAAACTAGCAGCTCGTCTAGGGCGATTTATTTGAAAGGCGTAGAAATTATGAAAAAAAATTATTTTTGGATTTTTGTAGAGGAAAGGGTTGGTAGGTGCGTCAAATTTCAGTCTTACCTAGGGCCTAATCAATCATAGTTCCAAGGTTAATTAGTTGTATTGACTATACCCGCATTACAAAACTATTTTCTATACAAATACTCGCATCGCATTTACTTTTTTGAAAGATCAATATAAGATGTCGGCCCAAACCAAGAAATAGTCATAACTGTTTCTGTTTTGACGCTAACGAAAAGGTCATTTTTAAGAAAACCTCAACTTTTGATCTATCAAACTAAAGATTGATCAAATTCTTTAATAAATTTTACTACCATTTTGTTTTTGTTATTTTGAATAAAGTCACCCTCACACCAGCACATTGAGAAAAAAATTTTGTCGTATTCTACAAATCTAGTTTAGTGGCATCAATTAAATTGAGTACAGTAAACAAAGCAATTTTTATAACACATGACATGAAAAAAACATGGAACAATTATGAAAATCTTTTACACTCTATACAAATATCTGGTCGATATTGTTTTGAACCAATAAGATTTTAATAAAGAGAAATGGATGTCAATGAATAGGTTGCAATCCTTAAACCGAAAGAAATTTAATATATGTATTCGTCTCACTCATTCAGTACCCTATATTTCACCAAACTTACAAATTTGCAATTTCATGCAAATATTCACAAATTTTGTTAAAATTTGTATGAAATTACAAATTTGAAAGTTTGGTGAAATAGGGTACTGGTTGTCAACTATTCTCGCAAAACAATGTTTCAGGAACACCAAGGTTAGATTTATAGGTTGCAGTGGCTGTCATGAAAACAAAATGTCAGGACAACACACTTAGACCAAAGTAGGTCCGTTGTGATACCACGGGATCTCCTTCTAATACTTGAACCATTAGTGTCTGATGAACCCAATTGTTTTCCTGATTTTAAAATTACTCGCTAGTGTTGGACACGTAAAAAACATATGGAACACTGATTCCTCCTCTCCTAGCTTATTCTTACGGCTTCTACAGAAGTCGTTGGGTAGGAGGCATTACTCCTATCAATGAACCAATATCTTGCCTACTGACAGATATCAGTTCTTTGAAGCGCTGCAGGTCTAATCTGAGCCAGATTTGTCTACCAATCTTACTGGTACTATAGTGTGACCACGGGTTATTGATTATTCAGGAAGCGTTATCATAAGTTAGTTGTTTGAGAGAGGCAAGAGATCACTTGATTTTCTTGTAGAAGAACCAGGTCAATCCCTTGTCTAGCAAGCTTCCGCTATACAGTTGCCCCTAATATGATTGTATCTCGCCATCCATATAAAATGCATAGCAATCTGCTTGGCCATCTCATACATAGATGAGCGGCAGCATATTGTCAATTTTGCAGCTTGGATCTCTAGATGTTGATACATCTAGTCGATATAAAATTATGCTTCAATCATGCCAAGGCTATAACTGTTCTTATAACACTCCTCCTGCTACTCTGCGTTTGAGTTTGAAGCCACCGGTAAAAATGTCCGCAATCTCTCTTCCCACTCTTCCTGCCCTACATGCCACCCCTACCTGGGAGGTTTACGAGTTTGTAATTTTTTTTCCCAGGGCTTAGTCTGAGTGGATGTGGTTATTAATCAAATTGTACTTCACCAAGCCGCAATTCATTCTATCATGGTCGGTATGACCAAGTACTGAAACCCCTTTCAATGCACAGTCTAGAAGGAATGCAGTCAATGTTTTGTTTGTATTTGTACTTTTTCAACCAACTTCATTTTGCCAGAGCCAATGCAGTCCACTATATGATGACACCGTACATTAAGATCGGTCGGTTTCACTATAATAAACAGGTTTTCTGTTAATACCGAGAATATTACAAAAAAATCAACACATGGCTTCTGGCCCAGGAAAATCTTTAATCGAAACATAAAAGATTCACATATTCATGATGGGGAAACCAAAATTATATATATAACAAAAATAAAAGGTTATCGAAGAAGAGAAAAAAAATATAAAAATAATAATCAAATAAAAAAGACTTAACTTAAAATGTTGATAGTTGTCCAACGGTATATGCTGTTTGTCTTCTTAATGAAAAAAATGTTGGATTCCGTCCACTGAATTATACTTTGAACAATCGATGCTCCTAGATCCAGATTTAAAAGAAAATGTTTTCTCGTATTTGCTAATAAAAATTATTGAAATAAACACTGTTCACGCATTATCGTGAATTGTTAAATAGTTTACCTGAAAAATCAAAATATTTTAAATTAGGATCAAAACAAAACCAATTAAAGATTTATAAAATTATGCAAAACATTACCAAAACAATCCTTTTGAAATGTCAACGAAACTTTCAATTTTGAATTGACGTGTTCGGTATATTTTGATCATTCATTCGATATTTTCAATTTTCACATTGAATTTATGTGTTCGTTATTCTATATTATTAATTCGATAGTTTTCGAGATCGTTGGTAAACTTGACAGCTGTGATTTGTAGAGTTTTGGCTTTCTATAAAATGGACTGTTTTTGGTAGTTTTGCTCTCTTATTCTTCGAATCGATACCTGAATATCAAGACTGTGTTTTTATTGTGAAAAATAAAATTGTAAATTAATGTAACAAATAAATTAGTTAATTGTTAAAATAAAGTTAAATTAATTTGTAAATCGTACAATGGAAATACTTGGTGTTTTCAATTAAAATATCATCGTAGTATTGGATGATTAACAAAGGGTTGATGAAATCACGCTGTCTCTCCGCCATTGTTAAGCAACAAACAAACCAAAAAGCTAAGTATTCTCTAATTATTTCCGTGTCATCTTGTGGTATATAAAAATTACTTGTTCCAGTTATCATTAATTATAAAGCAGTCGTGATTTATCATAGAATTCGTCGATTACAACAATTTTAACAAATTAAATGTTCCAGTCATTGTCAAATATAAATTGTTAAATATAAGCAAGATTCTTCGTTATGCAATTTGAGTGTTCCAGTCATCGTTAATGTGAACCAGTCTTGATGTATCATAAGTTTTAAAGGACATTTATTCTTCGTTTATAAAATGTTCAAATTCTTCGTTTACAATTAAATTGTTTACTTCATCATATTAGCAAGATTCATTGATCACAATAATTTAAGTACTCCAGTCATCGTTAATTATACGCAGTGGTGATTTATCATAGAATTCGTCGATTACAACAATTTGAATGTTCCAGTCAGCATTAATTATGAACCAGGCGTGATTTATCATAAGTTTTAAAGCAAGATTCATCGATTACAATAATTTAAGTACTCCAGCCATCGTTGATTATAAAGCAGTCGTGATTTATCATAGAATTCATCGATTACAACATTTTTAAGTATTCCAGTCATCGTTAAATATAAAACATCAAGCAGTCTTGATGTATCATAAGTTTTAACGACATTTACTCTTCGTTTATGAAATGTTCTGATTCTTCGTTTACTATTGAATCACTTGCTTCATCAACATGAGCGGAAGTCATCGATTACAGCAATTTAAGTATTCCAGTCATCATTAATTGTGAAGCAGTTTGATGTATTATTAGTTTAAGGGCATTTATTCTTCGGTTACAAAATGTTCTAATTCGTCGTTTACAATTGAATTGTTCAAATTAAATGTTCCAGTCATTGTCAAACATAAATTGTTGAATATAAGCAAGATTCTTCGTTTATGCAATTTGAGTGTTCCAGTCATCGTTAATGTGAACCAGTCTTGATGTATCATAAGTTTAAAGGACATTTATTCTTCGTTTATAAAATGTTCAAATTCTTCGTTTACAATTAAATTGTTTGCTTCAACATATAAGCAAGATTCATCGATTACAATAATTTAAGTACTCCAGTCATCGTTAATTATACGCAGTGGTGATTTATCATAGAAGTCGTCGATTACAACAATTTGAATGTTCCAGTCAGCATTAATTATGAACCAGGCGTGATTTATCATAAGTTTTTAAAGGCATTTATTCTTCGTTTATAAAATGTTCTAATTCGTCGTTTACAATTGAATTGCTTTCTTCAACAATAAAAGCAGACTTTGATTCTTATAATTTAAGTGTTCCAGACTTCGTTAAATATGAATCAGTCTTGATTTATCATAGGTATATAAATGTCTACACTTCGTGTACCAGCTGTTCCAGTTCTTCGTTAACAACTCAATTAGTTGTTTCATCATATGCCAACACTTCGTGTACTTCAACAATAGTCTGTACCAGTTTGTAATCAGTATTGAATTAAAAGGAAATTCTCAAGAGCCGAATCGAAGTTTTTTATCGTTATGAAAGTTGATGCTCCTTCAACCCTTAATCTTCAATTCCACAATACAGTCCACTAAGAAGCATTCAAACACCTCATATACTATCCAATTAAAAAAACATGGGGTCCTTCAAAATTTAATCAATTATTAATATTGCGAACATATTTCAGTTAAATCATCACAAAATGAAGTAGCTTATTAATGATTTGAATATAAATGCATCTGCGCAGAATCAACTTACTTTATTTTAATTTTAGTTTAAAACAAGAAAAAAACATATTTGTTTCACATTGAAAAAAGAAAACAAAATAATAATTGATTAAACCCGAAATATAAGATCCGTCATCCGTTAATTGATTTGAAATGAAAGATATTCATTACAGTGAACCGTCATAAACAGACAAATGTTATTTATACGGATCTTAAATTGTTTGAAAGTACGGAATAATCGTACGATTAATGTGAAGACTGTTTGTTTTACTGTTTGTCGTTACAACACAGGTGTAAAACTATTAGGATATATGGAGTGCAAGGTGTAGGTGTAAAACTATTAGGATATATGGAGTGCAAAACCCATTTATTTCTCATGACTTTTTTTGCTCTTTCCTTAAAATTTGGCTTCCAGAGTTTCCTATCTAGCCTGATAGGTATTTTACTTACTCTGCAAGTACCAGACCACGACCCTCCTGGGTGATTGAGCCGATATAATAATCCTGTGTTTTCTGGTGAAAAGAACTCTTTCTATTTTACAAGCAATAAATCGTAATCCACATTTTTTGGCCCTAGTCAATGTTATTGCAATGGTTTGCATTCGCTCATTTTACTTAGTCGGGAATGAACTCTCTATTTCCTCAGCTCAGTAATGAAGCTATTAATTGAAAAGTTCAACAGAAGTGGAGATTTTCCCTTGCGGAATGGACCGGCTGACAGTTATTTTGTGAGTAGAATTCCTCAGAATATTGTTGCTATTCCTGCAGAGGAGCATGTGTTTGAGCAACACTTCTAAGAATTCCTCCACATCCATTTCGGCCAGTGGCTCTGTAATGTTTTTTTTTAATAAAATGTGTTGTGTAGTAGGAATTACAATATGTGTCACAATAACACATAACAACCTTTTAAGACAAAGGTCCCACAACAACATACGTTCAAAGGTGTTGATGGACGTAAATCTTTCTTTTTTTGTTTTTTTATATTTTTATTAAAGAAGAAACAACTAAACAAAAAATCCTATCACTGACAAAATATGACATAGGCCAGTATTTTATGATAGATTATAGAAAACAAAAGTAAATTAAAAAGTAAATAGCAAAGTTTTACAAAAATTTGTTGAAACAAAACAAAAATATAGTTGCCAATAATTCAGCCGGTTATATATTACTTGATTTTGTGACGCACTGTCTTTCTTAATGATTAAAGCCCACACATAGCAATAGCGTTTCATCATCAAGGATTATTTCACAATATGTTATTGAACACTCCCTCGAGATCAAAGAAAGCGATCAAAGTGTATTCTTTATGCTCCAAAGAATGTTCTGTGCTGCGTATTAGAAAGTGCAGAGCCATTTCCACGGATTTACCGTTACTGTATGCATGCTACGCTGTTAACATTTTCTTTGGGTCAACGTATTATAGAACTAGTTGGCCGTCTATCATTTAGGTTTTTGGGTCTGGAAGTCAACACATATCTTCTCGCTTTACCTATCGACTATCCTCTTGATTTGATCATTAACTTGACAAGTCAAATTAATTCTTGTTTTTTTCTTGACTCTTCAGTTGGTTCTTTTCTTGAATTTTGAATTTGATTTGCATGTGGATTTATTGTTGTTGCTCGATGTTCTTTATCAAACATTTAATCTAAGTTTTGAGCTATGTTTTGATTCAGCACAGTGGTAAACACAGATGACGCACTAAATACCTAACATGACAATAAAACAAATTACATAATATCTAAAATTACGTATGAAACAAAAACCAACCCCTAAAAATTAAATTCAGGCCGTTTTTATTCCCACAGTTTATTTTACCCACTCATCTTTACAACAACAACAAGAAAAATAGCAGAAAAACTGAAAAATATTTAACTTTTCCACTCCACAGTGAATTTTTCATTATGCTTCAATTTTTTCCTGACTCCTCGTTTAGTAATTCTATTTGTTTTCTGTATTATTTTGTTGTTTTGTCAAATGATTCAATTTAAAATGCAATCTATGTATGGATGTCAACGTCGTGTATATATATCAAGTGAGTTTAGTTTACCCACTCATTTTATATGCAGCTCGTATGTATGTTTGGATTGAGTAAAGGGAACTAACTGCATATTATGAAAATAGTTTTTTTTCTCTATGTTTTATTTCGTGATAAAGTTCGAATGTTTTCATAGGGGATGGGAAATGATAATTGTTTGATTCTTTTTATTTTTAGCAATTTTGTAATGAATATTATAGTTATGAAAGAAGCTTAATGAATTCATCGTATCATGAAAAATATATTGAAACGAATTCGTTATTTATTCGTTTACGTACGGAAATTTTATTCGATATTATGGATTTTTATAGGATGATTTGTCGATATGTTATTTTGTTTATGCTTGGTGTTGATTGTTGTATGTTTTTTATGTTAAAATGTGTCAACGAAAATTGTGATAGAACTAATATAACTTTAAAAATTATATTGTAAAATTATTTTGTCTGTTTATTCTATTTTATAGAGATTTGATTTTATAATGCAATTAACTGATTTACTAGAAAAGATTAGGTATGAGATGTATCAAAATGAAATTTGTTCGAAGTTATAAAACCTTGTGATTTGTTTTCGTATTGGATGTATTTTTGTCGGGCCTATAATATTGTAACGTTTCTTAGCCGAGCTACAATTATTAAGTTCGATCACTAAATCAGGAAATTAAAACACAATGGATTTTCTAAACGCTATAATTAGCGTTTAGAAATATTTATAATTATTATATAATTATTTTATAATTATAATTATTTATAATTATTTTAGCTATAATTTTATTCGTTCAAGATTTTATTATAACAATATTTCTTCTACTACTATTCCCTTTAATTGTTCTTGTACTAACAATAATTCACCACTTATAATTCTATTACACAATATCACTTTTAACTGTTCACTTACAATAATTCTTTTCTTTCTACTTATGACACTGTTAATTTTAACTCGCCTATATCAATGCTAAATTTTATACTCAACTCTATCGCTGACAATTTTATACTAATCTTATCCTCGAACAACACCTCTTATATATACTACCTGAAATAGCATCGATATTACTATAATATTCTAGAACACAAACCTTGCTTTTCAACATAAACGTAATAACACGATCTTCAAATATCGACACATAGGTGTGAAATCCATTCTTTTCAGTTTGTTTATTTACCTGTTCTCTAATAGATTGCGATAACTAATTCTTATAGGATAAACAAAAACTTCCTATTACGTATTTACTTTGGTTACGTTGTTATCTTTTATTGATTTTTATATCTCTTTTGTAGAACTATTTTATCTTAAGAGTACTATCTCGAAAGATGTTCTACTGTATTGTGTTCTATCGTATTCCATAATCGTCACAATATTTTTTCCAAAGATTTTGATTTGGTTTGGAATAAATTACATAAAATTTTAAATCCACTTCGATACTTCTACACTCCTTGTGGAAAACAGCGCCGTTTATAGATCTAATCGAGATAATCGAGATACTTTATGGTTGGTTTTTGTATATAAATAAATGTAATTTAAGAGAAAGAGCAAACCAGCCCCAGGAGCAGCGGTAGGTAGCTCCAGTGGTAAAGTAATAAATTCGGTTTAAGATAATACTGAAAAGCCAAAACGTAAGCGAAATTCCAGTAGTAAATTTCAGTCAGTAGCAGTGTGAACTTTAGCGTCAGACCGATCCTCAGACACAGACTCAAACTCAAAATCAAGCTCAGACTCAAACTCAGACTCGGACTTGGACTCAGACTTGGACTCGGACTCGGACTTGGACTCGGACTCGGACTTGAACTCGGACCCGGACTTGGACTGAGACTCGGACTCGGACTCGGACACGGACTCGGACTCGGACTCGGACTCGGACTCGGACTCGGACTCGGACTCGGACTCGGACTCGGACTCGGACTCGGACTCGGACTCGGACTCGGACTCGGACTCGGACTCGGACTCGGACTCGGACTCGGACTCGGACTCGGACTCGGACTCGGACTCGGACTCGGACTCGGACTCGGACTCGGACTCGGACTCGGACTCGGACTCGGACTCGGACTCGGACTCGGACTCGGACTCGGAGTCGTACTCGGACTCGGACTCGGAATCGGACTCGGACTCGGACTCAGTGCTAGTGCTCAGTGCTAAACCTTGTACCAAGCTTTTTTAATGTAATACATCGAGAATCTAATTTCAACCGTATACATAAAGGTTGAATTGTTGAGTGGATGCACAAACTTAAACGAACTTCAATATTTTAATAAGCAATTAAGTAAAATATTTGTAAACCGAAATGTAACTAGCAAAGAAAATGGTAACTATTAAATGCAATCGATAAATCTAAAATAATACTAAATTCTTTATGCTGTTTTAGTAAAAATTACAAACACTGGTGACAGCAGCGCGACGTTAGTTTTAAATTTTTATTTTTGAGTGAGCTACGAGTTAAAAAATTTGAAAGTATAATTTAACCATAATTACTAAACGAAACAACATCGTTTTGCTCTTTAAGCTAATATTTGAGAAGAAATGTTGTGGCTCTCTTGATATATGGTGTCGAAGGTCTGATAATAACAATTGTAACAGCGGACATTTCCATTTTTTCTCTAAAAATGATAATTTTTGAACATTGGTTTCTTCTCTTCATTCAGCGAGGAGGTTCTCAGGGACGAGGAGTGGTGCTGCTGTGTTTGTACTTAGGTGCAAACCAGTAGTACCATTCTTTGCTCAGAGGCTTCTTCAGTGAAATGAAGACGAGAACCATTTATTCTTTTTTCAGGATCTCACACAATTTCAAATCTAACCATTTTTACAATTTATCTTTACAATAGAACAATGTCTATGGAGTTTAAGACGACTTGAAGTCTGGCGCTCGGGAGCGCTCTCCAAGAAATCGTCGTTAGTTCTAGTAATTTATTTTTAGTTTAGTTTTAGGGTAAGGAATCACAACTGGGTCATTAGAAATGGGCTTAAGGTCTAATCGTGACAGTTGTGATTACTTTTGTTTAGTTTAAGTTAGGGAGAAACCGTTCTGTAGAATCTGGTCGTTAGGGGCTTATCTAGTCGGTTCTCACATGCATTCTTGGGGAGTGCTCGCGAGCGTGAGAATTCAAGTATAGAATTAGATGACATTTGACATTTGTATCATATTTTGGTTGTTTTTTTTTTTGTTAACAAACAAATCTTGACTTGGAAATCTCTTATCATTTTGAAAAATAAGTAAATAAACAATTTTTCGTAAATAATATATTTTTGAAAATAAATAAATAAATAAATTTTATTAAATAGAATATATTTTTTAAAATAATTTTAGGAATAAATAAATTTATTTAAAAAAAATTTCTTTGTTAAATTTTCAAAAATAAAATTTATTTTTTGAAGATTTAACTAAACCAATTTTTCTAAATAGAATAAGTAACTAAATGAATAAATAAATAATAAATAAATATATTTTATGTTTAAAATAATTAAATAAAACAATAATTTTTGAAAATTAAATAAATAAATTTTCTTTTCTTTTTAGAATAATATTATAAATAATTTTGATAATAATATAATTAAATAAAATTTTTTTTATTAAAACAAATACATCAAGATTTAAATCTAATAATTTATTAATTATCTTCATTTTTTTCTAAATAAATAAATATTTTTGAGATAGGCCTTAACACCTAATAAATAAACAAATATTTTTATTTTTTCTAATCATAAATAAATAAATATTTTTCTTTAGAGGTGTTAAGTCACATAAATTAATTATAAGATTTTACAATTAAGAAATTAAATAATCTTAAATAATATTTAAATGAATAAAAATAAAAATTATTATATTACATATGTAAAAATATAAATAGGTAAGGTATAATAGGTTAGGTAAATAAATTAAAAATTATTTAAATAATTTTATTATGTATAGCCATATTTTTCGTACACTAGATTTTCTGTTTCTCTTTCACGTAAATTTTCATATCGTCATTAAATATTTTATATATTCGAAGCAATTGGTATAGCAAGTCGCGATTGGCGATTTTCATAGTCCTTTCTTCTAGGATAAACAACGGATAATAATGTAGCCTCCATCATTATCCTAGTTTCCCCTAGTTTTGTAATGGCGGACATATCAATTTTTTCTCTAAAAATGATAATTTTCGAATTCAATTATAATTTCATTATTTTTCTTAAAAAGTCGCTACATTTTTGTACGCTACTGTTGAGGTTTAGTTGCGTCACTCAATTTCAACAATAAACATGTTTATTATTTTATGGAAAGGGAAACAGAAGATTTGAAATATGATATAAAAATACGAATTTTCGAAGACAATAAAGTAGTATAATTTTAAAACTCAAAAGTGTGGTATATTTTTGTAAATAAAAGAAAATGTAAATATTTTTTTATATATAAAATTAAATTTGTATTTATGTGATGTAAAAGTTTTTTTATTTACTTATATGTTCAATTTATGGAAAAGAATAAACAAGATCAAATTAAAAAGCGTTGTTATTATCTTCATTGGTCTGAATATTTTATGGCAACTGCATTTCTGGCCGCAAAACGTAGTAAAGATCCAACAACAAAAGTTGGTCCCGTAATCATAAACAACGATAATAAAATTGTGGGAATTGGTTATAATAGATTTCCAATTGGCTGCAGTGATGATGAATTTCCATGGGGAAAATAATTGAATATATTAAAATTTATACGTGGTGCATGCAGAAGTGAATGTGATTTTAAATAAAAATAGTTCGTGTATCAAAGGAAGCACAATTTATGTACCATTGTTTCCATGGGTGCTAAATATATTATACAATCCGGATTTGTTATCTCAGAAGGTAAACGAAGATGCATAAATGAAAACAACATTCAAGATGAAACTAAATGTAAGTTATTTTAGATATTTGATTTGTATAAATTTTTATTTTTTTCAATTGAATTATTCTGCTGTTAGTAAATCAATAGTTTAATTTTTTTGTGATATTTTCTAATTTTGATGTGATACAAGAGGTTAGTTTATTTGTGTGTAAAATTCCGTGTTTTCAGGTTTCATATAGTAGTTAATTTTGAGCAATCCGGCAAATAAATTAAATTAATAGTTTTGTAAAAGTTTAAATCATTATACAATAAGTCTGACAATAAGTAAGGTCATCACAGTACATCAGTACATCACAGTTTGTCTATACTATTTTGCATTTTGGATAAAACCAAAGATAGTGAGAAATCCAACTAGAACAAACAAGACTTTCATGGGGATGTAGGGAGGGTAATCCAAAGAACTAAAACATTCAAAAATAAATAAATAAATTATAGTCAAACAAGTTTATATTGAAAAATGATCAGTTAGGGGTCGGGCTCTATGACCTCTCCCTGTGTGCGCACATGCATGGGCTGAAGGGTAACAATTATTAAAGAATTGTTGAATTTATCGGATTACATAATGGAAAGAGATAAAACAAATGGTAAGGTACATCACATTGTCATGGCTAGAATTCCCTGCTATCAGCTGTTAATTTTTTTGGAGCTGTAAAAGAAAACAGAGCCTATTTTTTGTTTTCAAGATAGTGATCGAATCAGTAGTTGATTGAATTACGTTGACCAAATTAAAACAGACATTAATTGAACGATAAAAAAAAGCGTGGTGCATTTAATTTGTTTCATATACGTCCCATTCTTTGCACCACGTAGACTCCGTGCTCTCCAAAATTGGTTTAAGATTTCTAGTTTCCAATGCTTTGTGCCCTACTCCGAAATTATAAATGACGGAATAAATATGGTGGCTGCGAGCAACGAAAAACAATGATCTTGATGTAAGAAACATGCATAAAGTAACATTAGTTTTGGTATGATATTGTTTTGAGTACACATAATAATTTATATGCTCGCTTATCACGAATTCAGTGTTAGATTTTCGAAATTTAAAATGGCGGATGCAATAAGGCCGACCGAAAAATTTAAAAATGTTGTTCTATTAAATTTAATTCGACGAGCTTTTGAAGGTGTGTGACGAATCTAGTGTCATATCTAGTGATTTAAAAATGGCGGATTAAATGTGACCGTCAGTGGCGTCGGTGACGCTCACAAAATTCAATTTTTACCTCAAACTTGTGAATTTTGAAGGAAAATGGGTGCGACTGAAAAAAACGTAACAATATGATTTTGTTAGAATTTTTAATTTATATTACGATATAAATATTTTTTTAATTTTTGGTGTAGTTTTCACCCTTATTTTAATACTAGAGACAATAAGCTACAATTTTTCCCATAAACGTGCTCTAAGTTTTGGAGAGCAGGAATCTCCGATTTGCAAACAATGCCCTATATACATATAAATAATTTTAGCGGGAGATGGTGATCAACGGGATAATTTTAAGCAACTGACGCCAACGATAATCACATACAGCGTATCACATCCTATGCAGTGTTTAATTATTTGAAACCTGGAAAACCAAAAACAGACCCGCATCCAATAAAATCAGAACAAGTTATTTTCGTTTGAACAGAAAATGGCTACACTAGTTTCCTGCGTAAAAAGTCTTATTCTTTGTTCTACGAATTTTATAACTTATTCAAAGCTGTCAATGTCACATATCACAATAGTTTAACAACTACAAAATGTTGTGTTACTACTTAACTACAAAAAATCTTTTACGAGGTATTCCTTGAAAAACCCAACAAAAAATTGATTCTGAGTCTGTGTCTGGGTGTAAGTCTAAATCAGAATCTGAAGAGTCTGAAGATAGGTCAAAATCAAAGTCAGAGTTAGAGTTAGAATCAGAGTCACAATTAGAGTCAGCCAATGAGAGTCAGAGTCAGAGACATAAACAGAGCCGGAGTCATAATAAGAGTCAGAATTAGAGTTAGAGTTACAGCTGGACTTTGAGTCAGAGTTACAGTTAAAGTTAGAGTTAGAGTTAGAGTTAGAGTTAGAGTTAGAGTTAGAGTTAGAGTTAGAGTTAGAGTTAGAGTTAGAGTTAGAGTTAGAGTTAGAGTTAGAGTTAGAGTTAGAGTTAGAGTTAGAGTTAGAGTTAGAGTTAGAGTTAGAGTTAGAGTTAGAGTTAGAGTTAGAGTTAGAGTTAGAGTTAGAGTTAGAGTTAGAGTTAGAGTTAGAGTTAGAGTTAGAGTTAGAGTTAGAGTTAGAGTTAGAGTTAGAGTTAGAGTTAGAGTTAGAGTTAGAGTTAGAGTTAGAGTTAGAGTTAGAGTTAGAGTTAGAGTTAGAGTTAGAGTTAGAGTTAGAGTTAGAGTTAGAGTTAGAGTTAGAGTTAGAGTTAGTTAGAGTTAGAGTTAGAGTTAGAGTTAGAGTTAGAGTTAGAGTTAGAGTTAGAGTTAGAGTTAGAGTTAGAGTTAGAGTTAGAGTTAGAGTTAGAGTTAGAGTTAGAGTTAGAGTTAGAGTTAGAGTTAGAGTTAGAGTTAGAGTTAGAGTTAGAGTTAGAGTTAGAGTTAGAGTTAGAGTTAGAGTTAGAGTTAGAGTTAGAGTTAGAGTTAGAGTTAGAGTTAGAGTTAGAGTTAGAGTTAGAGTTAGAGTCAGAGTTAGAAACATATTCAGAGTTAGAGCCAGAGCTAGAGCCATAGTTAGTTACAATCAGAATAAGATTAAGAGTCAGAGTTATAGTCAGAGTCATAATAAGAGTCAGAACCAGAATTAGAATTAGAGCCAGAGTCATAGTCAGAGTCAATCCTTTTCTTTCAGGAGAAAATTAATTCTTCTGCTGTACTACAGTTTACTTGTTCACTATTGTGGTGAAAGCGTAGATAATTTTTCATGTACAAAGTAATAAGACCCATCACTAAATTTCATTGTAAGAAAATGCTGAAAATTATACCCCTTTACAATAAAAATGTTTCAAAAACATAATTGAAATAACTACTTGCGGTCCCTGAAAATATATAGTTCGTGCTTAGTAATGTCATCCGTACTCAAAAATCAAATTAATTGTGTAATCAAACGAAGAACTTAAAAAAACATATTCAAAAAGTCTTGAATTAAATATTACAACAAACAAACGTTAACACGGTGCAAATGAAATGTGTTATGGATGTTATCTTTTTTCCAGCATACGTGACAATCCAGACGTTTGACTACAAAAACTGTTTTTTATGTTTATTATTAAATTTTTTTTTATACATTTCTTCTCCGTTTTCTTCGTGAACATAAAAAAAATTATTTATGTGTTTGTTTCAGTCAGAAAAAGTTTTCCTCTCTTGAAATATGTTTAAATTTTCTTTTCTTTATACAATTTTTTTTTTCTTACGAGTGAGATTGATTTTTTTTATAGAGACAGATGTGCAGTTGCTGCACATTCGACTACATGTTTATATTGTTTAGTTATTTTGACGTAATTATATTATTTCAGTATATTTTTTTTTTCTTACTTTATGTTGATGATATTTCGACCCCATTTATATGTTAACAATAAATAAATTGAAAAAAAAAATATAAGTTTAAGAAGTTTAAGATTTTCGATAAATGGTTATAATAATAATCTGTTTCTGTATGTAGGTACGACTATTATTATTTTGATATTAGAATCCAAGTTGAGGGGTGACGACGACTATGGAAAAAGGCAGCTACAATTATTTTTAGTTACATTTAAAAATTGATAGGAAATGGATTTTTGTTTGAGTTTTTGTTGTGTACACGATTTAGTTTTTATGACTTTTAGGTTGAATCTTATTTTATAATTTGATTGATTGTTTTATTTATTGTGTTATTTTGTGATATTGATGCAATTTATTTTCCTCTTAATATTTTAAGTATGGTTAGTGTTGTTTTAATGCAATATATTAAAATGGATGGCAGCAAAAATTAGGTGATATGTGGTGAATTGGAAGTCGATAATTTATAGTAATGTTTTGAACCCTGCCTCCTCTTAAAATTTTAGGACATGTAGAGTATTCGATGTATGCAGAAACTTTGTTACCGAGCTTTTACCTCAGTAATTGCCACTCCTGAGTCCTGGCTTACCTTTAGATGCGAAAGGTCAAATGCAATCGTCAAAAGCTTGTACAATAACCAAGGGGCTAACTAATGCCTTTTGAAATTCTGCAAAATGAGTTGTCACCGAAGTTTAAGCTTAATCGAATAACGCTTAATGCTAAAGCTTTGTTACTTTATGGCAGGTTTTATATAGAAATTAAAAAAAAAATTTTAAAAGGAGAACAACGTTAAATGTTTGCAAAATAGACAGAGTCTTATGGACGGAGTAAAAGTTTATAGTAAAACATATAGAAACTACATTCCCCATCCAGCAACATTTAACATTTTATTCTTACAGTAGTTATCCCGTCTTGAGACATTCTCAAGGTGTGTGACGTTCACACCATTTGTAACGAAGGGAATTTCAGACACACTACTTTCGTGTCGAAAACTTTTTATCTCCTCTTCGGTCCAAGTCTTATAAATTCAGAAAATATTTAATTTGCTAACTTCAATGTCTTATGACATCATATCCATTTACAAAACCCTTTCCTTGTTTCGTTTTTTCAAATTATGCAAAAACATGATTAACAGAACAGTCACAACAACACATGTATTTAAATGCATTCTTTGCCGATAGTGTTTACGTAAAGAACGTATTTTCAACTCTAAATATGAATATTGTTCCGGAAAGAGTTTGATTTGTTCCTCGTTTAACGAAATCACTAAATGGCCAAATAAGAAGGGTAAATCTCAGACGATTTCGTTAGTCAAACGCAACAGAAAACCCTGACTTGTATGAATAACTGAGTCGTCTCGTGGTCTGGATTGATGACAAAACTTTGAAGGTGATGCGTCATGATTTATACTGCATTGTTGAAACTGCCTTTACATGCTTCAACCTCTCCGCGTTAGGTTCGTCAACTGAGCTTTGATTCGTTCAAGTCGGTCTTCTAAGGTAACTGACTTCAGTGGTTCTATGTTAGTATCTGGGTATCTCTAGGGACGTTCTGACCGTATATCGCGTATTTGTTGCTGATGGTTGGCTGACATGGCCTCAAACATCTTTTCAGCTATTTTAACCATAGTGTCCATGGTCATCGCTTCGGGTTGTGCAGCGATTTCAGGCGTATTTTGTCCCCACAAGGGTGGAATTTTATCCGTGAAATTATTCCTGGCAAGTTGCCTTGTTCTTCTGAAGGATTCAGATGATCGTTGGTCTCATATTTATTTGATTCCAGCGTCTGACCAATTGCATCTGAGACTAGCTGACTTACTGCTGATGATAGCGCATGCAGGACGTGGATATATTTATGTTTATATTATTTTGTGCATGTCGAACTTCTGTACTGCAACGTGAATCCAGGACTAAAATTGTCTGTTCTACAATGGTTGCAGTCACAGACTAGTTAGGGCATCGACCTCTAGAGGCTTATTCGGTTTTCTTTCTCTCGTCTGAATGGTTGTTTCACTTTTCAGGAAGTTCAGGCAGTTTATATCACAAGCTAAGTGATCGTTTATGTTGGTAGATATTAATTTTTTAAATATGAATATTTTAGTTCCTACAAGTATGTTACTTAAAATGTTTTTTTAATTTATTTTACATTTTATGTTCGTTGTATATTTTAGCATCAATTTATTATTCAAAGCACATATGATTTTTTATTGTTTTTATTATTCATCCAGCTTCAATTCTTTAAATAATTAAAACATTAAATAAAATTGTGATTCTTATGTGCTTTATTTTTAAATGAAGCTTACAATAAATTCATTTTATATGCGCACCAGCATATTTTGTAAAATAAAAAAAAATTTTAATCCATCAGGTTTACGTAGTTTACAAATAAATCCTAGTGTAAGGGCTACTAATCACTGCATTACATCAGGATTTAAATATTAGACAAGGTTTGATTAAACTTCTAAAATGAAATATTGCGTATAAGAGCAAATTTTCAAGCATATTTTTTAAATATTTTCGTACCGTATGGGAAAATGGCGATCTTCTAAACTTTATCAATTTATGGCCAGTTTTATGTAGCAATCGTATTATTTTGATTACATGAATCTGTCTAGAGGTTTTTCTCAGCATATATACTAATTTTTTTTTTGTAAAAAAATCATCAAAAGCTTGCAAAATAGGGAGAGAGCTACCAATGCATTAAGAAATCAATCAAAATGAGTTGTCACTGGTGGTGGCAAATGATATGTCAACTGAAAGAAGAAACCGAAACATGTCTCGTGCTGAAGTTTGAGCTCGATCAAATGACGCGTTTAAGCATGCCAGCATGTTTATCTAGATACTAACGTTTTTATGGAAAAACGATGAACATAAGATTGGTCGTGTTATGGCCAGTTTTATGTAGCAATCAAACAAAATCAGCTGTCATCTATCTTGTTATATGACTTCTGAAAGAGGAGATCAAAACATTTAAAATCATGCAAATTGATCGAAAACTATTATAACAATCCATTATATATATATGTATTATATAATAATATGATGCAAGAATGAAAATTAAGGGGTGAAGACTTCGCAATTTAAACTAACAAAATATATTTATAACTACATTCAAAGCATGATTTTAATAAATTTTAGATTTAATCTCATGGAGTAGTCTATAAAAATACTCGTATATACGGGTCACACAAATAACATAAAACATGCAATGTGTTGCCAATTAAAATTAATATTTCTAAACGTTAATTCTTGTTTTGTTTATTACAAGTGATTACAGTAAATACAATTTGTTCATAATGAAGAACATTTTAACCCTAATTTCGTGTAGCTCGATATAATATTTCATCACCTTAGGACATCGTCGGGCGTTATGTTATTCATTTAAAGCAGTTTCATAAACTTTTTTTCACAACCAAAACCAAATTCCAGTTTTAACTAACAACCTTCAAAAAAATCTAAATCCATGCGTATAAGTTAATATTAAGCATAAATTATCAAAACAAAGTGATTTATTTATTTGTTAGAAATCATGGGAAATAAAATAACAAAATATAAAAAATCGGACCACCGTTAATTTATATTTATCTCTTTTCAGTGTAAGCCATACACTAAAGAAATACAGCGGCAAATAAAATTATAACGAAAAAAAAAACTAACAAGCAAAACTATAAGGTCTTGCTGAAATATTAGTATTTGTTTTTTGTCTAGAAGGTCGTGCGGATTTTTAGATCAACGAACCTTTGAATCGCGAAATTTACAACGAATAAAAAAAAACACAAAAAATCAAATTACAATAAAAAACATAAGAAAATTAAAATAAAACTTAACAAAAAAAAAAAACAATAACAATTGATATAGAAGAAGGAAGAGAGAAAGAGAGTGAGATAAATAATCGAGTTAACTTGTTTAAAGAGACAACTATAATTTGCACAAAGGATTTTTTTTATATAATGTTGGGTTCAATTACAGGTTGTTTGTTGTAAATTATCTAAATAAAAGTAGTTGTTGTTATCCGCTACATTTTGTTTTCGATTGTCATCATATAAATTCTTTCAATTAAATGTTTTGACAGATTCATACTGAGCATTCGGATTATATTTTTAAAAGATTATAGTCATTAGCATAACGGTGATGAAATATTGTATTTATTTTGATTCTTTAAATTTAATTGGTGATTTGTAATGCTACCTATCATACTTTAAATTGTAATGAATCGTAAGGTTTGAGATACGTATGGTATTTATTACACAGCTTGATACTATAAACTTTCAATAAGTCAAATAAATAAGTTTTAAGATGGTGACCCGTGGGTACGGTTTGATTTTCTTTCTCTAGTTTTGCTTTATGTAGGCATATTTTTTTTCATTTCTTTTATTAAGGATCAACTTTTTTAGTTCAAGTTCTAAAAATACAATGTCCATCCGGGCAAGATCAAATAAACTTATGTGCGACAGTCACATTGGTGCAGAAGGCCAAAGTATGGTCCATATGTGTGTTAAAGTGGGTAATGGACGATTTGGCCTCCACCATATCCCAATCTAACATAACTTCAACCAATAACATTAAATCTATAACCCATAAACACATAAAAAGTCGTTGACAATTTATAATTAAACAGAGAAAAAAATCAATTATTTCAACAATTTCCCATAACCGTACAGTAATTACTCTTTCCTTTCAGTAAGAATATTTTTTTTTATTCTACATCAACATCTTTAAGTAATATTTCATTTAGATCAAATATTTTCTTATTACGTTTTCTTTTTTTTTCGCTTCTTATCGTTATTTCATATTATAATTGTAACAAAAATAATCTTCTATTCAATTTAAATTAATTACAATAAAAAACAGAAAAAAATTGTTATAAAAATAATGAAAAAGAAAGTTGAAAATAATAAAGAAAAAAATTAATTAATTCAATATAATTTAATGTTTTTTTTTCACGCATTTTGTTTTTTTTTTTGTATCAGCAAATATTTTTTCTTTGTGTTAAAGATATTATAGAAATAATTATTTATTGTAATCATGGTTAATTTGCAAATTCACCAGCATTGGAATTGATTGAAATTTGAATTCTTTATTAATAGAGTTTTATGATAGAATTTGATACTAAATTCTTACAGCAATTTTGTGCATGGTCCTTCCAGCCGGATATTGGTCTTTTGAGCCAAAAAACATCAAAGATTTTGTAGTTAGTAAAAAACCGTACATACTGAAGCATAATGCTTACAAAAATGTAATAATGGCTCTAGAAGGAGTCAAAGAAATTATATTTCTTTAGTGTAGCTGTGCTTACTAAATTACCATTGCGATCCTTCATTAAACTAAAGCACTAAGGTATGAATAGGCCAGTGGTTAGTAAGACCAAGAGTCGGGCATCCTGGTGTCATCATACACTTTTATAAACATTATGTCTCAATGTGTACGGTAATTAACTAAGCACAAAAACTTTGTAGTTTTCCGGCTCCAATGCTCGATGCAGAAAATTGTGGTAATAGTTTGAGATTAGAATTTGATACCTAATACCTACAGAAATGTTCAGCATAGCCCTTTGAGCCAGATATTGATTCTTGGAGCCGGAAACCTACAAAGTTTTTGTACTTAGAAAAAGAGTCAGACCAAGAGTCGGGGATCCTGGTGTCATCACTACATTTTTGTAAACATTATGTCTCTATTTGTACGGCTATTTACTGAGTAAAAAAACTTTGTAATTTTTCGGCTCGAAGGACCAATATCCGGTTCGAAGGGTTATGAAGAAAATTGGTGTAAGAGTTTGAGTTTAGAGTTTGATACTAAACATCTACAGATATTTTCTGCACGGCCATTTGAGCCGGATATTGGTCTTTCGAGCCGGAAAACTACAAAGTTTTTGTACTTAATAAATAACCGTATAAATTGGGACATAATGCTAACAGAAACGAAGTGATGATACCAGAAATAGTCAGAGCAATTATATTTCTCTAGGGTTGTTGTGGTTACTAAATTAACATAAAGATCCTCCAATAAAATAGTACAGTAAGGTAGGACCTTATAAGGAGCTACCTTATATAGGTTGGGCCATAAAATAATACAATAATAGGCTAGTGGTTAGTAAAACCAAGAGTCGGGCATCCTAATATCAACACCTCATTTTTGTAAACATTATGTCTTAGAGTACGACTATTTACTAAGTACAAAAACTTTGTAGTTTTCCGGCTAACATCGCTGTAGGAGTTTGAGATTGGAATTTAATACTAAACACCTGCAGCAATTTTCGGCATGGCCCTTCCAGCCAGATATTGGTCCTTCGAGCCGGAAATCTACAAAATATTTGTACTTAGTAAATAACCGTACAATTTGGAACATAATGCTAACAAAAACGTAGTGATGGTACCAGAAATAGTCAGAGGAATTATATTTCTCTAGTGTTGTGGTTCGTATTAAATTAACACAGTGCTCCTTTATTAAACAAAAACAGTCAGGAATGGATAAAACAGTGGTTAGTAAGACCATAAGTCGGGTATCCTGTTTTAAAATCCTTGTCAGAATAAAAAGTTTTAGGTCACAAGTGTATCAATATGGCTTGAATTCAAAAGTACCCGAGTAGCCTAGGATTTATTTTCTGAAATACCTGAAATATTGAAAAATGGAATCTTTTTGTAATCATTTGTTCATAACGCTTAGTCTCCACATGGCTCTGTAATGTGATGATTCTAAATGATCTTTTGTTGAAACGGTAAGCGAACCACGAACCATAAATTTGTCATCATTAATTTGTTTGGTTGTGGATGTGAGAAACTCCTTGCAGTTTCTTTTCTATCCTAAGTAATGACAGTGCTGGTATTAATTTCATTTTCTAAAACATTTGTATTAAATCATCGACGGTTTTCCAATTTTATTTTTTCCTTTTGCGTAATTTGGTACCATGAGGATCAGCTAGTGTCTCATTTACTAGTTCCGTCCAGTTAAATGTATCGAAGTTATAAAATGGAAATATTGATATAATTTTAGAAAAAAAAAGTCACTACTTTCAGATCTTGTCCATCAAACGGCTTTATAAAACTGCCATCGTTTCTCGAGATCCTCCTAATGTTGCCATTCTCTTTCGGTAATAACCTTCTATTATTACAATAATGACCCTACAATTGATCACAGGCTTCTGTGATAAATGACTCTTGTGACGATGAATCTAGTATTGAGCAACATATTTTGATGTCTCCAAATCCATGTCTGACCTGTTTAAATTCTGTTCTTCTCTAGACCTGATGCATCCACGACTCGTTAGGTTTGGTAAAGATAATTCTGCTTGTCCAAGTTAGCAATTCTTTTTTCAAAAAAGCAAAGATCATTTGTGATCAAAAGTTCTTTTCCAATGAATACCCATGAATTTAAGACCTCGAATATGCATCAACGAAGGATTTTGATATTCGATATTTGGCCCCATCGCTTTCAATCCTCTAACAACAAGGAACTAATTTTCGTGAATCGTGGTACAGTATAAGTCATGACTGCCATTTTACATAACCACTTGAGAAAAGAAGAACGTAGAACTTCTGCTACTTTATTGAAAAAAAATCGTGATGTGATTGAGACACACTAATATTTTTAACATATATTGATGTTGAAAGTCCTTCATTTCTCCAAAGAGTCATAATTTAAAATAACTTCCACTTCTGGCAACAAGGATCCAAATTAGATGCTCAAGGTTTAGTAAATTTTGACCTATATATCTTTAATCTTATTTGTAGTTCATCTATCGTTTCCTATGTATTCTCATACAATGCCCTAAGAAAATACACGATATTTATTGTTTATAATTTAAATTGCAAAACAAACCAAACCTTGCAAAAATAAGTTTTTATATAACTATTGCAGTTCAACATGGTCCTTCGAGCCGGATAAAAGCTTCTGACAGCAGCAACATCTGTTATATTAAAAGCTTCACCGGTATCAAAAAATCACAAATTTAGGTTTCTAGCTAATGGCTAATAACGGAAATAGTTGATACTGAGTCTGCTTTTAATGTAATGAATGCCAATGACATCAGAAACTTTTATCCGGGTCGAAGGACCATATTGAATTGTAAGAGTTACTAGACTTATCTCATATAACTATGATTTGATTTTAACAGTTTTTTTCTTAATATCTCCCAAAATAGTGATGAAATCTTTTCTAATCTCAAAAGATTTCTACAGATTGATTCAAATAATAAATTTATCATATCGAAGAGAAGAAAAAAACGTTTAAGCCACATTTGATGTAAATCATAAATACTTTATTCTCTAGATATAATCACAAAATTTTAGTTTATCACGCAAACACAATTACTAATTACCTTAAATGAAAAGATTAAACAAAAGCGAATTTCGAAAACCAACTCACTGACATTATATGAAACAAACAACAAATTTACATTTCAAATCAACAGATTTAACTTTAAATCCATTACTAAAATCACAGTGTTAGTTCCTCTAAATTTGTTTTCTTCCTTTCTCCGTTACTTCCTTAAACCGCCCTCTCAATAACCGTAACGAATGTACACCCTCGTTTTATTTATTTATTTTTTTTTATTTTTGTTTTCCTTTTTTCTTCCAAAGTTAAATTAAGTCTGGTTATGTTGTTTGATTTCTATATTAGTTTTTTTGTTTTTGTAACGAAGGAAAACGTAAATGATAGTTGTTACTTCTTTGTAGTTTTGTTTTGGTTGAAAGTTTAAAGATTTAATTTCAAAACAAACAATTCCGACGGAAAAATTTTCGGAAAATTTTGCACCTTTCTTTCCTGATGAAATTACATAATCTAATTTTTGTTGTTGTTAAATTTCTATAAAGGAATTTTAAGAGCGATTATCTTGCTTACGTTTTTCCTCTCTCTCCTTTTTGTAAGTGGTATAATAACTTTGTTAATTTCATGATAACTATCATTATGCGGTAATAAAGTTGAATTAAATATTTCAAGTGATTCGAGAGGATTTTGTTACAATTTTGTTGTTTGGTAAGATTTTGATTTTATCTAAGACTGTCATTAGGTTTTCAAAAAGAATTTAAAATTTGATTCGGATATTAAATAAATTTACAAATAGGATAAATACGGAAGATACGATTAGTAAGACAACTTTTGCTTTAGGATTTACAATTGTAATGGGTTTGATTAACACAGATTTGAGTTTGATTATTTACAGTATGACTTTTGAAGAAAAGGTTTTTGTTGGTGTGAAGTGACATTTTCGAAAACAAATCAAAGTTATTTGAAATATTTAACGAACACACACACACACATATAAGGAGAACGGGTCCGTAGTAGAAAACCGCTAGATGTATCACACAAATGATAACTATCATCGCGGAATTCAGATTTATTGTCAGGGATCAATTTATTCCTGATCGATAGACCGTTGACAAAGCATAATATTTCACGAAATAGTCGATTTGTATTCATCACAAAGTGGCGCAGCTATGTTGTACAACTACAAATTTTTTTTCATCATTTTATTTTTCATGTTACTCTCATTTTAGACGAAGCTTTCAAATAAAACGATGATTTTTTGCGCGATATCGGACAAATTCTAGGGTAATACTGAAAATCAATTGGAATAAAAAATAACCATACCAAAAAAATAATTACTTGAGAGCTAAAACTATTGATGACTGTTACAAGTTGTAGGGACGTCTCATTCCTTGAAAAGTCTCATGCCGGTTTATATATATAACTTCAGGACAAGATTTATTTTAAGTGGATTGCACAAAAATCAAAAGTCCTACACGTCCTACACGTTCTCGCTTTCCGCTGTTATAATTTAAGCTCTCCGGATTTGAAAGAAAACAGTTACCGTTTGCATCTGTTTGTGTCAACAGTCTACGTAATTTATATTATGGCCTGTATAATTTCACGTAATACCCAAGAAGGTAATTAGGGGAGAAGGCACTGTAATTATAAACAATAGCAAAACTATGTAAAAAAGTAAACAGAGATAGAACAGAAAGTGCAAATATATTCTAAAAGAAATTGAGATAGAAAATCTATTACGAAATTTATTTCATATAAACGAGTCTGAAATGATTAAAAACCCAGACGTGAGTGCCCCAGGAAATGAGAAACGGCAAGGTAGACCACTAACCACTGTTGCAAGTAGTTGTAATTAATATTCGCGGCATAGTAGTTTGACAAAACATTTGCAAGTAAATATTGATCTGTTTTCCAATACAATTCATTCAAACAAATGATGACTATTAAAATTTCAAAATCTCAAGCAATTTTGTAACAACTAACTCTAAACTACATTAGTTAGAACTCTTTAACCTTCAATTGCTTAAATTTGAATAGAAATCAATACCACACATTTCCGTTACAATTGTATAATTTTTTCGATTTTTTTTGTTTTCTAAGCTCTCCTACAATTTCTAAGATCATCAATAAAGATGATGAGATCATTCGAAACTCTTTCTTCTACGTGAAATTCAATTGAACGAAAGAACAAAAAATTCCAAATTTGGATTTTTGTTTCGTATAATTTATAATCCTTTGTAAGCTTAACTACACAAACCAATTACGAGTAAAGAGATATTATGTATTGAATTGTTGTTGTTATTTTTTTTTTATTATTTTTTCTTGTGAGCTTGTGACAGTTTTTATTTATGTTGAATTAGTCAGTAAAGGGATAAAGAAAAAAACAATAATAATTGGATAATTTATGTTATTCTTATATGGATAGTCTCAATAAAAATTTTGTTTATAGTTTTTGGAATTGGATTTACGATTCGAGTAGATGGAACAGGTAGAGTATTGTTTAGGAGATTTATACATTTTCTACTCTGTGTTTAAACGGATCATTTGAGACTGGATTTTTCGATTTCAAAATCTTAATCAAAATATATTTTTATTGAACTGGTTGACACTTTTTCAATTCGCACAAATACAGAATTCGCTAGGACAACTTCTTAAACAAATCTACATTTAAAGTAAATTGTTTAAAATAAAAAATAAAATAAAAAAACTTTGGTAAGAACATGACATTTCGTCGGATCCACTCTTTCCTTCATTCTCTCTTTGTTCAAAATTTTTCCCAAAAGCTTGCCGTACCATGTGGAAAGTGCCCGAAAGCTCATGTACTGAGTTTTACCAAAACAAGATGACAATACTTAAAGTTTTTAAAGTTTGAAATAAACAGATGTTAGGAAGACCTCCCGCTTTTTAGCAAGATTAATGTATTTTGATTTTTCACCAACTGCCTATTGATTTAATTCGAATCGACTGACTTTTATATACAAAATGTCCGTGTACATATAAGTATATAAAAAAAAATTATGAATCAACAAAATATCAAAATGAGACAGTAATCGATGAAAACAAAATCATTTCTAACAGGGTTGAGAATGATATGAATAAAAAGACAATAAGTTGCATTGCTCGCATTGATTCCTGCAAAAGTTATCCGAACAAATGAATTTTTACGGGGACAACATCTTCGTAACAAACAGTGGAAGACTGCGTAGGAAAGCTAAACAAGGATAAAAAGAAATAGTTTACAAGCACTAGGTCGTGCAAGTATCGCAGTAGTAAGAAAATCAACGAACTAGAAAGGAAGGGTGTAACAGCATCGTTTTTCGGGCCGAAAAACTTTTGTATACTATAGGTATAAAATCCCTTAGTCAAAGGATGAGGAATAAAATTCATTCCACCCAGAATTTTTGTGCGGTCTTTTTTGTGCAATTTGTGCAATATTTTTTATGCGTTTTCTTTTATTCACGAAACGGGATTCAGTGTTTTAAGAATAAATCCGCTAAGATCAACGTATAAAAATATATGCGTACAACACTCATTCGAGATAATTTTTTGGAACACATGCTTGAAGTCAGCGGGCTTGAGACGACTACATAGAATAATCAAAACCAAGCCAAGTAGACTAAGTAGCAGTAAAAAGTGTTATACTGTTTTCCCCAAAATCTTAACATGTTTTGCTTGAGCTTCCTTCCTGACAGGAATCCTCAAGGGCTCAGCAACTACTGTGGAGGAATCAACATAAATAGAACATAAACCAAACATAACAGTTATTTTTATAGGATTGGTAGAAGAAAAGTTGTCATCCTCAAATAACGAGGTCATTTTTGTGTTAAAAATACAATTAATGTAATGGTAATTAGTGTACCGCATCCAAATAGCTACGAAATTATCAAAAATCACTAACCCAAAATCAAACAAAAACACAAAAAAGAAGAAGTCATATTCCGTTTTCTTAGTCAACAAAACAAAATTGATATGCAATCTACCTAATAATTCATTTCATGCAATCACGATCGTAATAATATTATTACTTTAACACATTTATGTGCATGTAATAAAATTTGATTTGTAAAAGTAGATGGTGGATATAATATTATAAAACTACATAAAAGTACAGTGAAGTAATAACAAAAGAAGTATGAAAGGTAGAGAAACATTTTAAAGAACAATTGACACAACGTAACGGTATAGAGAAATTTATAATAGAGTTCGAAAATGTAAGACTTGTTTATGACACGTGTTACGGCGGTAAGATATTAGATTTAGTATTCGGATCAAGTCATCAAGATGACGATAAAACTGCTACTGGTATTGGAATGAGGTTTTAAATTTATTGTATCGGTTCATTTGTACAGTTCGTTTTGGATCACCAGTTGGACCAAACAATTATTTTATCTGAACTTTCCTCATCTTTTAATACATTTACTTCCTTATAACCAAGCATAAAAATTGTGGCCTCGAATATTGAATGTACTGATTGAATAATCGATACATTCACACAACACGATACATCAACAAAATAAACGAAACTTTTTTTTCACTGTACAAAAGCTAATAAATTTGTTTGGAAATGGAATCTTTGTTTCTTCTTTAAAATTCTAACTAAATATGTATATAAATTTTATTCTTGGATGAATTGAATGATAAACATTTAAGATTTTGTATTTTTTTTTGTTTATTTACTTTTAATTGGAAGATTTTTATGGTAGGTTTTTGAAAATTTAATTTTTTTTTCATGAAAATAAATTTATAAGAAAAATGAAGAAGACTTTACTGCTGTCGAAATTTGAGTGGAATGATGAGATCGAAAATTTTATAATAATTTTAATAATTTTTATTCTAAGTAATTAATAATGGAAGATTAGAGAAAATAAATGTAATTAAAATGTTGATACTTTGATTAACTTTGGTTTAAATTAAGAAGATGTTAATCTTGCAAATAATTTTCTGTGCACAATGTAGTGGAAGTGAGTTGATTTGAACGGATTAGTTGTTTTAAAGTCAAACAACATGTGTAAAAGTTTTGGAACTTTTGTGCTAACGGATTATATGTTAAATAATATATGGGTTCAACGCTGGACGAAAATTGCAATAGGTGTGGAACGGTTCATGTAAGTGATATGAGACCGGTGCCCATGATCCCGCCATAATAATTATTCCACATATATTATTTTCGATATTTTTCCCTGTTTTTTCGTATATCGGTTTCTTCAAACAGCCAAACCCTCAGTATCAATAATTATCATAATAACAAAACTTGAAAGGTATTCTTAGTCCGAATAGGATGGAAAAACACAACGTATTATCTATTGCATTTTTAAACCGATTATAAAGTGCTATACTACGTCTTATTTTATATTAAAATTTCGTTCAACAATTCCTCGATCTGTGATAATCCAAATTATCCAGCTTGGAGGATCAAATATTGCCCTAATATAAGGTTTATTTATTGCATTTTTAAAACGTTTTTGAAATTTTACACTACGTCTAATTTTGTATTAAATTTAATTCGAAATCTTCTTAACCGATCGGCAATAATCCAAGTTATCCGGCTCGAAGGACCAAAAGTTGAGCTAAGAGATTAACTTTGAATGCAATTGTAATCTATGTATAATTATTTTATTTTATATTAAAGTTATTTTGATTCTCTGGGATTTCTAAGTACCAGCATGTCTCAAAATGTTGTACCAATTAATCGACATTTGACCAGCATAATTGACATATTAAAATACTTAACACCTTTAATAATACAATCGATAGAAATAAGTTTTTAAATGAAACTCAATTATAAAACTAATGAGATTGCTAAATTAAAACAGGTACTTGCTGATAATTTTGACTCGTCTATGGCGCACCAATGTCTAAAAATAGATACAGCTTAGGTTCTTAAGGTTAATTTCAAATATTGTTCATATATATTGTAACGAGTGACAGTTTATCGGTCAGGATTACCATAAGTATTCCTGATGTAAAATGGATACCCGAGCCTTGAGTTTTTTCCGTCTATCTTCAGTACGTGAATTCGATAAACTTTATCATAGGCCCTTTGCAAATGCTGAATGCAAGCGATAATTATTAGGTGTACTTAAACTAATATTAAAAGGATAGTAGGTTCTGACAACCCAAAAGACGAGAAGAAGCAAAGTCATCTCGACGCCTACCGCCACAAAAATTCATAGAAACTAGTAATTCTTATTCGTTTAAAAATTTAAAAAAAATTAGTAAAGATTATCTAAATGGTTAATATTAGGAACTAAATTACGGCATGTCAATTGAAATATGTAACAGTTTAATGGATAAATTAATTTTTTTTATTAATATATTTGATGTCTAAATTAGGTTGTTAATTTGTTGCACCAAAAATAAACAGGTGGTTATTAAATAATTATATATATACCAAAAAAATCGTTGTATCAAAAATAAACTGAATCTTGTTAAATAACTATATAACTACCAAAAATTGTTGCATCAAAAGATCACTGCTGAATAATTATTTAAATACAAAAATTGTTGCACAAATATGAACAGGTGATCGCAGAATAATTATGTAAATCCAAAAATTTGCTGCACCAAAATTAAACAGGTGATTGTTGATTAATTATGTAAATACGAAAATTGTTGCGCCAAAGTTGAACAGGTGATTGTTGATTAAATATGTAAATACGAATATTTTTGCACCAAAAAAAGTTGATGGTTGAATATTATATATAAATCAATTATGACTGCACCAAAACTATAAATCAATCATAGTTTGTGGTGCACATATAACTCAATTATGGCCGCACCAAAACAGGATTAAGGACCAAGAATGATACACAGATACGAAACTTTGATTGTAAAATTTGTTAACCAAATAAATGTAATTTGAATAAGTTTTAAAAAAATTAGAACTTGGGATCCGATTAAAATAAGTATTGGGAAAGATTCCAAAATTGACCTTAAATGGAATAATAAATATATTTAGCGAGGCTAAATTTAGGATTCTTGAGTCGATGTAAAAAATTTTTAATTCCCGATCAGATTTTGATGATCCATCAGTCATTTATTCGTCCATGTATGACTCCGTAGACTCTGTGCAGAGGCAAGCAATATGGATGATTTATAATGATGGATAAACTAATCATCTAGATTTGCTCCAGCACTGAAGGAATGTGGCTGAATGGTCAACTTACTATAAATATAACTTGAGCGAATTTTCATTCAAAGAAAATCGACATATCCTTCCATATAACTACAACTTCATAATTATCCAACCCATATGCTGTCCAAATAGCTCGTAGTACAAGGATGTTCTTCTACAACGACTATTATATTAGAGTGGCTGAATTGTGGAACCTAGTGGCGTCTCCGGTTAATTTGCCTCTCAGGTATTTAAAGAAAGCGTCCATCGTCTTTTAAAATAATTAGTAAAGTTCTCCCCATATCCTCATTCCTTCTGTTTTCCCGATTCTCCTTCTTTAAGAGTCCTTCTAAGAGTCTGAATAATAAATATTTCAAATCTAGTGTGCTAACCTGTCTAACTAATTAATCAAAAAATCAAGCTAACAAAATGTGTTTTCTGATAAGTAAATGGTTTTCATGATGAAATTTTCATAACTTTTGTCTACTTTACTTAAGGATAAACAATTCACTAGCTTATTAATTTGAACATCTAGCCAACCACTCCAGATTACAACCAGAAAATAAATTTAAAATAACTTTACATAAACGACGGTTACACCCAAAGATAAAACCTTAGCTCAACATTTGGTCTTCCCAGCCGGATAATTTGGAATGAATGAGCATTTCATAAATGTTTTAAAAATACAATACAATACCTTAACATAGCTCAAAAAATGGTCCTTCGAGCCGGATAATTTGGATTATCACCGATCGAATGAAGAATTGTGGAACTAAATGGAAGCGATGCGTAATCATTGCAGCGCTACACAGAGACAATTATAAATGTCAAACTCGGTTTTTACAAGGGTGACGTTATGTATAATAAGATAACGTATGATTAGAATAAAAGATTATATGATTAAAACAAAATCGGAGAGGCAAGCGACTGGCAGATAAAATAAACAGTAGTTCTACTTAAAACCTCCACCTGGAACCTAAACAGATTACCATTTAGTTTTTCATCAAGATATATTGTCAAAAACTAGTGACCGTCCCCACCTGCACATCATGTAGATATTGAACACAAAGAACCGGAAAGATCACCTATCCGGCCCTAAATTAATAATTGACCTGGTAAAACAGTATACATAATTTAATATTAAAACACTAAATGAGGTTGATATTGATTTCCATCCCTTTTTACAAAAAAGGTTGTTTTGAGTAGTAACCGAAAATTTTAAAATAAACAAAGAACTCAACTTATTTGTTTCATTTTGACATTGGTGCTAGATATTTGTTACGAAATTACGAATTCAAAAATTTGTGAACGTAAATAAAACAAAGCCCTTAAGAGCATTGGCAAGAAATTTAAATCGCATAAAGATCGAATGAAATCTCGAAACAGCAAATTACATTATATCTCAATTTTCTTCATTCTATTTTATTTCCCACCTCAATCAAATTTCAAACATTATAAAGTAAAATGAAATAAATTTTTTATTTTTTTTGTAACTTCAAATCTCTTCAGATTTACAATAAGAAAACATAAGTTTGATAATCTTATTCTTATATTTCTATTCTACCTTAATCTTACTTAGGTCAAACATACGTCGACTAACCATTCTCATTTTCTATTCAAATTCTTATAAATCTTGTTTATTTTACATAATTTTACACCTACTACTTGTTCTCCTACTAACACTATTGACACAGTTGTAGTAGTATATATCACTGTGATGCTGTAAAGTTTATATAAAGTAAAAGTATTTAAATTTTATTAGACCTCAAGTGATATGTGCTGTGATTAAATGTAAGCAGAACAAAATAGAAAAAATATGTTTTTTTTCTGGGTACAAATTTGAGGGAAGGCATAGGGAGTTTATAAAATGATTAAAATATGAAGGGTGAAGAAATCAGGGTGTTTAAGAAAATTGAATTTTGTGATTTTTGGTTCGTTTTATTATTCTTGAAAAATATGTTTTTGTACAAAATTTATATGAGGTAGGATTTTGTAATAGACATTTTAGCTTCAGGAGATTATTATGAAAACAAATAATAATATATTAAATGTTATGTAAGTATTATTCTTATGATAATATTTAAATTTAAAATTATTAAATTGAATATTATTGTATGTATTGTATTTGGTTTCGAATATTGATATATAAAAATAATAAACCAAAGAATATAATTAAAAAAGAGCGACCATAAAAAATTAAAGTTAATCTTTTCAACTTAAAAGTTAATCACGTAGTTCAAGATTTTATTAAGAGTTTAGCAATGGATCTAACCATTATGTAATTTAGAATTCTAAGACACTAGAAATGAATGTATTCAATTGAATAGAATGAAAAATTGCTTTGAAAAGTGAAAGATCCGTAACAAAAGTTTTATCTCAATTCCGGTCGGTTCGGGGAATCGAACCGGCGTCCCTCTGATCAAAGTTTATATGGTCAACCATTTAACCAACTCGACCAGCGACGAGATAATGAATGTATTCAATTGAATACATTCATTTCTAGTGTCTTAGGATTCTAATCACGTAGTGTTCGGTACTCTGAAGTCATCCTTATCTTATTGTTGTTAAATTGATAGGCAATGTAATTTGGAATAAACTAGTAAAGATTTTTTTGATGATCTTGCTTAGTTCAGAGTAGAATGGCAGGGGGTTAAAGGGGGTAAAAGTGTTTGATGCAATTGTATAAGACGCGGTATTATACGTAAAATACCGTATTGTCTAAAACGTTGTAAAATACAAGGTCTCTTGTTATAACAAATATTTTTTATTCAGATGGCGCGCGAAGTAGCAAATAGCCCTTTTACAAAAATTGCACGTGGATTATTAAAAGAATTTATAGTTGTGAAAATGTGTCTACTACTACATCTATAAGATATAAACGACGACGAGGAAATGAATTTTTTGTACGCCGTGTTAGTGTGCGTTTCTAAATAATTTTTAAATTTATGTTGTACCAAGATTGTTCTCATATCAACAGAACACAAATATCAACAATCGATAGTTCCTGATAAGTAACCGTTACACTAAATTTAATAGATTTGAGTCGCCCCAGATAACATGTAGAACGTTTCTTTTATGCGTTCAAATTTATCAACCTTATACAAAAATCTCAGAATACCAATTATGAAACCAATAGCAGTTGTAGTTATTGTATAACTTGATGAAATAGAGTTTGTGGCTCTTCAGAATCTTACATCTTTTAATTTGCATTGTTCTGCACCTTTCACTGTCACAGAAACATTATTTTCGATATGCAGCCTGAAGCCGGGCATTCACATACAACAGAAACAGAATTTCATACAAATTTGACAGAATAAAATTCTGTTTCTGTAAAATTTGTATGGAATTCTGTTTCTGTTGTATGTTATTTAAGCCTTTAATCATACCAAAAGTAATCATCTCGTTTATGTCAAACATGATTACGACCTCTAAGAGTTTATTCATGGGAAATGGTAAGGATTAAAGTCTGAATAAAAAACATATATACTCAGGATTGTCTTGCTGATCAGAGCATCCACATGAGTTAGAGTCAGATGATTATATACCTCTTATTAGGATTCGTTTTAAGGAATATATAGATAAAAATAACGATAAGATATCCAAATTCAGATATTTAGAAAAAAATGAATTAGATGTAATTCAAAATGATGATGGAAGTCATTTTTTGTTGTTATACCATTCACATGTTATCTCGGCTATTACACTTTAGTACAGAATATTTGGTATTTTATTTTGTATAATACAATGTATAATACATACGCTGTATTTTACAAAAAAAATAAAATACGGTATTTTAACATCTCTACACCAAGCCCCAACAGTCTATAGGAACTTATTATAAATCTCATCCATTAAGCGCCGGCAGAGCATTTGTTCTCATTTTATGGTGACCGTCTATGGATTGGGCTGTCCATCACTGGTCCAACAGGTTGGTTCTTATACGTTTTATAAATTAGCTTTTAAATTTTTATTTATATATTTCCTACAAATATTTACCAATCTATCAATCTATTTAATTATCAAAGCACTTACATAGTTAAACCTTAATTCAACCTTAAATTAAATTCTTCCAAAAATGTTAAACCCACCCACGTTGCATTATTATGGTTTCAAACTTCAAAGCAACGAAAACACTAAAATATCATACCGAAACTGATACATTTTACCAACACATTCGTACTATAGGCAAGCAAAACTGGACCAATTTGTTTCTATTTGGATAATAAAACAAGAAAACAAAAGAAAGATTAGTTTTTTATTGCGATTTGAGTAAGGTATTAAATTAAGGCCGGTTAACAAATTTTTATGACGTAATTCTTCGTTGGTAGGTGGTGGTTTAAGTGGTTTGTAGACGGAACTAGTTAGTGTTCTTTTGAATGATTTTAATCACAGCCGTCGACCGACCGACTTTGAGTATTTATACCTAATACAAACAAACCAAAAATTATATACGACATAGTTTATTGAGAAGACATTAGAAATAAAATACTTATCTACTTTAAATAGATATACTCCATCCTTTATATTTTAGATATTATTGCATAGCATTTGATGGCACCTGAAATATTTTGGGATTTTGAAATAAAAATTCTGAAATATATTTTTTGAAATTCTTTAGATCTTCCTTTAGTAGGTCTTTTACATTTTTTGAACATGTAAATAGGTACCCTAGCATACGGACACTCGTGAATTTGGTTCATATAATGGTTTAAGATTCGCAAACAATCAGTTATTTTTTTTTAGAATCAATCTAGTGTTGCGAGGTAATTTATTTTCTTCAGCAGCGATTTTTGATAGCTTCCAACAGAGGGCTCGTCGTCAACAGCTTCCCAATGGACTCGAGACCCAGATTATATCAACATCTAGTCGTCTAAATCGATCGACCAACATAAGTTCCTAACAAAACATATTGCAAATGAACACATATCTGGAAGCCTCAAGTGATGTGAAAGTAATTCAATTTTCATCGCGTTTTAAACAAGATGGACGGCTTAATAACTAGATGTGGTCACTCGGCCGATCGGCTCGTGGGCTTGATTTTTTATAAATGTTAGCCTATCGAAGTGTTGCTCAGACCATTACAACTTGTTAACCAGGTCTGAAATTTCTTATCAAAATTCAGAGTGATCTTAAGTGCTGCAAAAATTATAATATGTTCCTTATAAAAACCAAGAAATGTTCTTGGTGTTTTCTGTTCTCATACCTCTAGAGCATGTTGAACGTCAGCAACTGTTCGACTATTAAGATATCAGAACTTCAATTCACGCTGAAGACACGCTGCTTTTTATAGAAAGTCTATTCTTTATTAGTAAATTTGATGCCCCAAATACCTATAAATGCACGAACCTAGGGGGGACATAGGTTATTGGGTCAATTATAAAAAGTCACGTGTTAGCTGAAATTGAAGAATTTAAACCTTCAATCTTACTGAATAGCTCACCACTAGGCCAGAAAATAACAAAAAAATTGACAAAACATTTATTTCTGTGGTTTTTCTATTATTGTTTTTCTATTATGTTATTAGATTTTAAGTCAAATGGTATGATAATAAACGAGGTGACTACTTAAATTAATAATTTTGCGTTTACGATTTTTCTATCCCAGTGACATTTTTATCTAACGCACCATTTAGTAAATCTCTACTAACAAAGCGCTAAATTTGTTAGACTACTCTGCAATTACAAACCATCAAAATCTTACCCATAAAACAAGAAGATCTTGTGTTAACCTCTAATGGAGACTGGACCTATTGATAAATCAATAGGAAGATGGACTGCGTGCCAAGCGATGTTTTGTTCCAACTACCTCGAGTCTCATGAATCCAAAAGGGAATATTCATCATTTCAGCACAAATTAACTGATATGCACGCATTTCGAAAATATTTAGACCAACAAAATTAAAAAAAGAGGCTCTGTAGACCTTAGATTCGGAGAAGCCACTACCGTCACATCCACCCCAATACTTTATTCTATTTACATAATGGTATTAAAAGCAAATTATATAAAGGTCACTCACCCCATCGATAGTTCAGATTCCGCTCCTCCGCACTTTCGTCCTTACTAGTCTAATATTCTTTTAATATTAAACATCCGAATTTGTTGTGCCAATGAAAAGGCGATTGTTGAATTAAATAATGTAATGCAATTAGACTTGCTGCGCCACAACGAAAAGGCGATTGTTGAATCAAAAAGTGTAAATATATATAATGTAAATTAACTGTTGCGCCACGAATAAAGGGCGATTGTTGAATTAAATAATGTAGTGCAATTAAATTGGCTGCGCCTCAAAAAAAGACGATTGTTGAAGTTTGGTAAAATTACAATACTGGGTGGAACAAGATAATGGCGGCAACTTTTGAAACTTGCTCAAAACCATAATAATAGATACAATGACACTAGCGTGGACACCGATGAAAAAAAATCTCCCACAATGTAACAACAGTTGTAATAGCAATACTTAACTTTTTAAATTGCTTTTGTAGTACATCCCATTTTGAATAAGAATTTCTAATTGCAATCAAATAAAACAGCAATTAGAATCACACAAATAGAACACTGTGAAATATTATTTTTAATAACAATTTTTCAATTCGAGTATCTCAACCAACTCAAAATTAAAGTTCTGATCAACAAACAAATTGGCACTTGAAATAACGAAAAAGAAACAACCACAATTAAGTTAATTAAAACAAAAGGTTGAATATAAACAACACTTGTGAAGAAATGTTTAAATCGAACAGGAATTAAGTAACCTTTAATGATTGAGTGCTTCCACGAGACTGGTCCCTATTCTAGTCTCAATTGCATATTTTATTTTTCCTTTTCTTCATTTTCCCTTTTTTAACGTTCAAATAGTTATCTAGCTGTATATATCAAGCAGAATACATACAACACAGACAACCAGAAATCAGTACTCATTTGTTTAATCCAGCTTATAAAAAGAAACCAATAATACAAAACTAATGAAACATTCCTGGATGGCCCAAAACAACACCGATTTACTTGAAACAACTATAATTTAAAGCCATTTTCAATCATTAATAGAAATTATTAATGTCAAGTTTCGTTCACTTTCACACTTTGCTATAGCTTCTTCAAAGATGAGGATGGAGCTTATATTGTCTACCTAAACCGTTCATAAACAACAACCGTCGTAACAAACCATAAAGCCCTTTCGTTAACATAAAATTGCATTTTACCCATTAGCATCTTACCCATCCAATTCGGATGTGTCCAGATGTAACGAGCGTATGCGTTGATCATTCAGGGATACTGATTATTGCGCTGAATCCCGTCTCGCATTGTCCTCAAAGACTTGATTGAATTGGTTTGGATAGGCAAAATAGGGTCTGGACTGGACTATCTTCCCTCGTTGCTACCTCGTCTATGTCGCGACACTCTATAAGAGTTTCTTGACTCACCGAACTAACTTGACTCGTCGAGTCCGTGAGTATTAATTCTGCACGGTGTTCTTTAAGATTTTGATTGTGTTCGTCTTTTTTGAGTTCTAGGAATCATTATGACACAATCCACGAACTCTTTTAGTTCCCTTTTTGGGTTCAATTTCTTCTCTTTAAGCATTTGCACATAACTTTTTGCACCTGACCCAGATAGTATTATAGCATTCAACCACAGTGCTCGTTTGCGCACGCTCAACAAGACGCGTTTTTTATTCTTTTACGTCTTCTCGTGGGTTGGCACTTCGGTTCGGGTGCTACCATAAGGAGCATGTTTCGGTTCATGGGCTCAAGTTGTTGTTCTCTCGATTGGATCACGTTCTGCTAGGATCGTGCTCTAGGTTCAAAGACGGTGAAGATTGGCACAGTTTGTTATCCTGTGGCCTGACGCTCTGATTTACAACCCGTTTTCCTGTCATCTTTTTTGAAACTTTTGAATTTTACAACCAAGCAATGATAAGACATCATTGCCATTTTTGTTATCCTGTGTACCTCCTACTGGTATCACTGGGTTGAACGCTGGTTGTTTTATGTTAACTTCCTTTGTCGTGACTTTTAAAGGTGATCTACTGACGTTGCTGTTCCTTTTCGGCATATCTCGGGCACTCGGTTACATTTTGGGTTGTGTTTTTTGTTGTAGCTGATAGAGTAGACAGATTTGGCACCAGTTTGTCATTATTTTTTTGCAATCCAGTGAATGTGTATTGACTGACGCTCAAGCTAACATTTCTTTTAATGATGATCTTACCTTTTTATTGCTCCTGAAAGATGCCTGATCTATTTTCTTCGACTTATCTCTTGCAGTAGTAGCTTGTACAGCTTCTAAGCTTGTCTCCACTGCATCATTGTAGTCACTGGGCTTTAACGACTAAAAACCTGTTTGTTCACTCACCGCAGTCACCAGTTTTTTTTTTTTTTAGAGTTCAGGTTAATCACTAAGGCTATAAACCTCTAATGCTTGATGCACGTGTTAACGTTGGGAAAGGAAAGTTAGAAGGTTAGGATTCAGGGACTTGGGATAGGATTAGAGCGATAGTGTTGGTGTATTGCGGATTTAAAAGCTTGGGATTGTACGAAGCAAGGAAAACATTATTTGGTAATCGATTCCACCAGTATACGGAGCGTGAAAGGAAAGAGTTATTATAGCTAGATGTTCTCACACAAGAGACCTCTAAGGTATGCTTATGGGAATGCGAAGATTGTCTTGTGGCTCATGAAGATCTTCGTAATGGAGGTATTAGGTTATTAATTTCCTTAGAGTATTTACCGTAGTAGTATCTGTAAAACAGTGTAAGAGCTCCAACCGCTCTTCTATGATGCAGCGAATTCATACCCGATGTTAATATTGGATCATCAATCAATTTCAAAGCACGCCTGTGAACTCTATCGACAAAATCTAAAGAGGTTTCTGGTGCTGCAGCCCATAAATGGGAGCCGAACTGGGAATCCGGTACTGGGAATCCATCTCCCTGGACCGTAAGTTTTGATTCAACATGACTTTACTTCGGGAATTTATTTTCGGAGTAACCATCTCTTAGCATTTTATACCTGCTCTCTCTCTCTCTGGCGTTCACATCCCATGAAGGGATTTTGCCGTCTGTGCCACCAGCTTCCAATCATCTCGTTCCATGACCAGTTGACCCCAGTTTCGACATCCTATATCACGAAGGTCTTGGATGATGTCATCACGCCAGCGTTGCCTAGGTCTTCCTCTTCGACGAACACCAGCTGGTTGTTGTTGGGACGCTTTTTTTATCATTCTTTCCAATGGAGCCCTTTCTACATGACCAAACCATCTAATCCGGTTGGATTTAATGAATCCAATTACATCGCAGCCTCCAAGAAGCTGTCTGATTTCATGATTCATTCGGATTCTATACTGATTTTCAGCAACTTTACATGGACCATAAATTGTTCGTATGACTTTCCTCTCGAATGTTGATAGAATTCTACAATCGGAGGAAGTCAGTGTCCAGCTTTCACTTCCAAATGTAAGCACAGGTCGGATTAATGCTTTGTAAAGTGTGAGTTTACACGACCGCGAAAGATGTTTTGATCGCAGAAGTTTTGAGTATGCGTAGAAAACTCTGTATGCGGCAGAGACACGGGCTTTGATATCTGCCTGCATGTCACTTGACGATGTTATTACAGACCCGAGGTATTTGAAGTTTTCCACGCGTTCCACTTCATAGTCGCCAGTATCCAGATTTCCGGGAGGTATGTTCTTAGATGTTGTGATGTTGACACTTTAGTTTTGCCGGTGTTGATGCATAATCCAAGCCGTTTAGCATTTCTTTTAAGCTGAGAGAGACTATCCTTAATATCGCTTGGTCTACGTCCGAGAAGCACAATATCATCTGCGTAGCCAAGAATTTGACTAGATTTGTTATATATGCAGTTTTGTGTCTCAATTCGGCTTTTTCTTATCGCGTACTCCAGCGCCAAATTAAACAGTACGGGCGCGAGTGCATAACCTTGTCCAACACCTGATGTTATATCGAAAGGTTTAGAAACTGACCCTTCGATTACTATTCTACAATTTGATCCCGATGTTGTGAGTTTGCACAGAGAAACAAGTTTCTCTGGGATACCAAGGCATATGAGTGCGGACCAGAGGTTGTCGCGGATGATGCTATCATATGCTTGCCTGAAATCAACGTAGAGCTGGTGAATGCTGATGTTGTACTCCCAACATTTTTTCCAAAATCATCCTTAAGGTAAAACATTAATCTGTGGTTGAGCGGTTGGGACGAAAACCACACTGATAGTCACCGATGATAGATTCGGCGAACGGGATGAGTCGAGCAAGTACAACATTACATTTTATACCTGCTGCCAGTTGAAAATAAACAGCCGCTTTTAACATGAAGACAAACGCCAACCAGTGAGCCGCCAATTGTGGGACAGCCGCTCTCGGATTTGATTGTGTGGTGCTCTTGGTCGGGGACCGCTTTTTGGCGTATTCACAGTTCACCTACATATCGGAATGTAGGACGTTCACAATCCGCCACTTGTGATCCCGACAGTTGCATGATGCTCAGCTTTGTGGTTTTACAGTCGGGTCGTATAGGAAGATGAAACGTTTCAAAATCACGAGAAAGGCAACTTTTCAAGTGTCACACGTGGATTTTTACCAGGTAAAATCATCTCCCTTGCTCTTTTGGTCCTGTTGTATCCCTGCGGTACCACCAATTAAGGCATTCCTTTGCAGGGTAGGGGTTGAGTGTAGTACTCTCTCTATTATTATGTGGCCTTGTCGTGGTTTTGCTGCGTAGTGTTGAACATGGCTACTATTCGTTCGTCTTGTCTCAGTCGTTTCATCATACTTGTGACCTCATTCGCTATATCCCAGTTGTCTTTTTAGCTCAGCATAAATTGCATGAGGCTATGTGGAGTGATTGACTCTCCCATATGCTGCTCAATACGTCTTCGTGCGTTTGCAAATCTGCTGCATTCGATTAGCACGCTGTCTGCGTTTTCGGCCTTTCCCTCACAGTAGAAACCCTTTGGGTTCGTTACGTGCTTATACTTGTGTAAGTACTCACGCAATCATCCATGGCCTGAGATCATCTGTGTCAAATGATGGTCGACGTCACCGTGTTTCCATGTTGTCCTGCGTTTACGTCAGGAATCTTCACAAAGGTCCATCGTCCGTTGGTGGAAGCTTTCCATTTCGCTTGCCATTCTATATGACTGTCTATGATGAAGTCTTCATGTGTTCGTCGGTCATTATCATTTTGTGTTGCTATACGCAGAGCCGTTACTTCTTTTGCTGCAATATCGATCCCGGGCAAAAAGTACAACAAATGCGTAACAATGTCAGTCTATAGGCCATTTTGATAGGTCTTACACATGATGGCGTTTGCACCGCTGAGGCCCATATGGGTGCCGCATACATCAATATTGATGTGCTAACGCCACCGAGAAGCTTTCTGATCGGTTGTCTAGGGTCTTTAATGTTTGGCATAAGCCTTGCAAAAGCAGCTCCACTCATTTGGCTCTGTCACCGGCGTGTATCAGGAGGTCTTTAAAGTTGAGTCTGTGGTTTAAAACGGCTCTAAGATACTGTAGGTACTGGTCAAATTTTATGATTTGTCTACTAACCAGGATATCGATACTTGCCACCACTTTTCTGCTACTCATTAGTACGACTTCCATTTTGTGATTGGCCTAGTCGACTCTAGTTCTAGATTGCACAGCCATGCTCTAGCACTGGTTATAGTCTGGTTACAGTTGCTATTAATTAATTAACCTCACGGACGTTTTTGGCTGCCACAACTATGGCAATGTCATATACATAACCAATAATCGTTGTCTGTTCCGGCATACGTACTCTGAGAACACCATCGAACTTGATGTTCCATAACAGTGGCCCAATGACTGATTTTTGGGGTACTCCTAGTATTATACCTAGTATTATACTCTTCCCGTGAAGTAACTGGATATTATGCATAACATCTAGTCAGGTACGTGCAGAAGTTCGTCTAGATCTCTCAGGATTTGGTTCCAGTTGGCAGAGTTAAGGACATTTTCAACATCCATGATAGCAACAGAATAATATTGTTTATCACACTCTAGCCATCGTTTACCACTCAAAGCTTTATGCGCTTTCTCACATACTGCAGATATTGCATCAATGGTAGAATGTTTTTTTCTGAAATCAAACTGCTGGTCAGAACGGCCCCTCAGTATGTTGCTCAAATCGAGAGCCAATAATATTCTCAAAGATCTTTACAGTTGTGGTCAGAAGGCACAGTGGGCGGTAGGGCAATGGTTCTTCTGGTTACTTGTGACCTTATGCTATAAGCATAAGGCAATTGCGCTTCCATTTCACAGGAAATATCCCTCTCCCCTCAGGCACGCAGTGTAGATATATTCAAATATCATCGGTTTTTTCTTTATCGCTGCTTTTTAAACGATATTTGGGATGCCGTCTAGACAGGGCGTGCTATTAACGGATTATCTGAGCAAGGCGATTAGGACCTTTTTGGTGGTGACAGCCGAAATTGAGTCGTCCTCTATTTGCAGCTCACGAGATAGGTAGAAGTCACCGTTGTGGGGAAAAAGGACAGACACAATTTCAGCCAATATATGTGGGCACACTGCTGATTGTTCACCTTTTAGTTTAGTGAGTACAATTTTGCACGCACTTCCTCATGGGTTATTATGAGCTTCATCTATGAGACTTTGGAAAGATCTGGTCTTACTATTAGCAATTGCTTTCCGCAATTTTTTAAGGTTTTCCTGGAAATCAATTTGGAACTGCTCATAGTGCTCATGGTTGCTTCTTCGTGTACAGTTCCTCCCTAATTTGAAGCACTCTTTCCTCAAACGCGCAATGTTTTCAGTCCACCAGAATACTGGATGCTGTCCATTGCTTTTACGCGGCATAGATGCATCACAGGTTCTATTAAGATGTCCCGCAATAAATTTTGCTTTTATCTTTGCATCACTCTCCGGTATTGGCATACATTCAACCATGTAGTCCAGGATCTCCATGTCCAACTTGTAATGGAGAGCTGTTTCGTTGGACATCAACGAAATGGCATAGCAGATCGCGTACCTAGATTATTTTATTTATATGCTCCGGTCTAGCGGCAGTATTGAGTTCGAGTTGTAATATCCTGCTACTCCAGCACAAATACGGAAATGTACGCGAATTACATGATTCAAACGGAAAAGGAAAAAAATGACAAGTGGAAAAACTGAGACTCTGACGACCCCCTTGGCGAAAGAACCGCGATCAGCATGTTCGACCCCCACATTCAATCCCATACGCTCACACTCTCACTCCTCATACACGCTCTCACCCTCCCACACATGCACGCTATCACCATACCTACATCCATACCCACAGTCATACACACTTACAACACTCCAACATCATGGGATAACATCAAAACAAACGGTTTATGTTACTTTTTTTTTTTATATTTTTTTTTATTTTTTTATAAAATTATATATATATGTTCCAAAAAATTTTCCTTCATTTGTATTAATAATTATTATTTCATGACTATTTACGTCATCGTTATTTCGTAAAAATCCCATTCTATCAATATATTACAGGTATAAATTGTTGATATTAACTACAATGTAATTTTGCTTATCATTGATTAGATGAGGTAAATTGTTCACACATGTATTCCACCATCGTTCAATTCATTTTCAGTTACCAACGAATTTATATCATCATCTTCGTTATAATTTGATTCTGTTAGAAGTTCCTTTAATTTATAACTATTATTCAAAAAAAAACTAACGGTATAAAAATTCAGACAACGGAATCAGTTTCATTGATTATACTTTACAATTTTTTTTGGTTGGTTTAATATAATTAACCTGTTATTATTTCCAATGAATATATGTTGAACATCCTCCAATCGATCACTCCATATACCCATCAATGATGTAGCCGAAGTGGAAATTATAAAATCATCGGTAAAAGCAAGAACAAAGGAGTCGATACAAGAAAACAATTTAGCAATTTGCATCGCTTTTATATGAGAATAAATAAAAAACACAACATCTTTCATGGATTAATGAACATGAGTGCAGACTCGGGCAACATTCAGCCGGTTACACGTTGCATAAAATAGTTAGGAATTGATCAGTGATTTAAAAAAAAAATTAGAACAGTATATCATTTGTAACCATTTTAATTTAATTTGTAGTGTCCCACCCATACACACCCCATGCACTCACGCACGCGTATAGACAATCACGCACCCAGTCATTCATACGTACACCCCTTCACGCTCAGTCATACCTTTACTTTAAAGAAAAAGAAATAGCTAAAGAACACTCACCCATATGGTTATATCCAGACCGTCCTCAAGATCTTATCGTTCAGCACTCCATCATCCGTGTATCCCCCAGTATACAAATTATATCAAACACAGGCTGCAGGCCAGAGAATATGGATGTCACGTTTATATATATAGTTGAGATTATTAGGGGTATAATAATAATGAAATGTTGCGCCACCAGGTAAGGCAAGTACTGGTAATTTGACGAAATTCAATAAAATGTTGCGCCACAAAAACTAAGGCGATTGATGGTAAGATGTATAATAAATAATAATGATATGGTTGCACCACAAAAAACTAATGCGATTACTGATAAGGTGTAAAATAATAATCAAATGTTGCGCCCCAAAACTATGGCGAGTACTGATAAGTTGAATAATCACAATCAAATGTTGCGCCACAAAAACTAAGGCGATGACTGATAAGTTGTAAAATACTAATCAAATGTTGCGCCCCAACACTAAGGCGATAGTTGATATCCCAGACAAGAATACAATCGTGATTTTCTCTTTATCTGTTAGTTTTATCTTTTGTTGGCATCACCGTAAATTTAATGAAAATGCAAACTCATACGGATGAACAGTTATTATAACATTTATTGATATCCCAGAAAATGGATGTAAGTAAAAAACTATAATGGTATATAGCTATTCTAATATTAATTGATATCACAGCAATTTATTGTAAATTTATATTGATTCATAGTTATTTGAATATTAATTGATATCAGTAATTTAATATAAACTTATATAAACTTAACTTGCAAAAGGATTTTTAAGTAAGTAATAAATTATTAAAAGTTACAGTTAGGTACAACACTGAATAATAACACAGTACTTCGGAATGACTAGCACTAAAATGACTAACACACTGATTTGACAAAAATCTGAAATACTTTTTTTCTTAATCGATCAACAGTCAATTAATAGATTTTTTTTTAATTTTAAACATGAATTTGTTATCACAGTAATTTAAGGTAAACTTCCATTGGTTCATAATAATTTTAAGGAAATATACAATTATTAACAGTTACCGTTATGTACACCACTGAATAATATCACCGTATTTCGAAATGACTCACACTAAAATTGACTAACATAATGAGTTGATATGAAACTGAAAATACCTTTTGAGTCGATCGGCAGCCAATAATCACCGTAAAGTTGAATAATAAACACAGTATGAATTTTCTTTGGTGTTTTTCCATTTAATTTTACACCTGGATGAACAATAAATTTAACTATATTTCTCTTAATCATCTGCTATCAATTTTCACAACACACATCTTCACCAAACAATAGATGTCAAAAAACCAATTCTAAACAGAATAAAAGAATCGACTAGCTCTATGACTGACAAGGTCATTTTCATTTATTGCGAATGGAAGTTTTTTGTTTCAATATTTTTCTTAAACGACACTAAACATATAAATTTATGCTAAATTGGAAACTACGCGATTGGAACTAATAAAACAATTTGAGCTAATTGAACTATTTTAAAATTTAATTTAATTAAAATTTTCACTACTTAAATTTTTAACATAGATTTAATATGAAAATGCATGAATGCAAAATTTCGCTGGATTTTGACATTCATGAGAGAAAAAGAATCGACTGGCTCCCGCCATAAGAAAAATCAGCGTTTATATAGCAAGCGAATTCGAACATTTTTTTTAGTTTGATATCTCGAATTTATGTTATGACGATCGAAAACAATCATGAATCTAGACATCTATCATGAAATGGATTTTTTGTTTATTTTGGGAAATATATTGACCAACGTATTTGAAAAAAAAAACACCAAAACAATCGTACCATACCCGGGTCCCAAATTGTAGGATGACTATGGACATCAACCTGAAAATATCAACCGGTTGGGTGACATCTACAGGGAAATAGTGAAAGCGAATGAGTTGCACTGCAAGGCTCGAATGTATATTTAAGATATCGGTTTATGACGTTTTACAACCAACATTAAAATAGCCAACTACAATTGCGAGATTTATATACAAATATATGTATGCATAACGGAGAGAAATATTGTTAATTAACAATTAAAAACAACCCTAGACCAATTTATACGCTGATTGACGAATACAATTTTAGGATAATAAAGACGAATTGAAAAAAAATATGCACAGCTATTTGAGGTTTGAATACATTTAGAGCAGTTGATTAGAGTCCCGGAGAATTTAAATTCATGTAGTATGACGCAGCTAAGCTGGTGAAAACGCAGTGTGAACCAATAATAGTGCGTTGCACACAAAATTATTATTATTTTTGTTTATGATAAGAATTAATATGTGCAACTGACACTATATGAATCGATGACTATAGATTACGTATGAAAGAAAATTTGTTATGACCAACGCGTGATATGCAAGATTGTGATATATGAGGAAACAGAGACTATATGAATCTGGAATTTTACCGCACTACGTTATCATACTCCAGTCTACATAACAAACTCTTTGCTTTTCCACCCATTTTGATGCGCCTTCAGCTTGACTTGGTGTTTTTCAAACCGCTGTGGTGACTGGGTTTCAAATATATCACGATGATCACTGTGTGTATACAAGTCAGGCACCCTCCTTTGTGCTCCTCTCGAGAATGTCCCACTTACAAAAATGATATCGATAATTGAACTTGCTTCTCTTTTGTTGAATGCAACACGGACCATGGTTGAGCAGTACAAGTTCAAGTCCGGCATATGTCTCAAGTAAAGCCCTGCCTCTAGGGTTTGTGCGTTTACTTCCCCATTCAAAGGCCTAAGCGCTGAAAATCATCTGCAATTGCGATGTGTGACTTACCACTGACGTCTGCTATAAGTTGGTCGAGAGACTCTTCAAATTCGTCCAGTAAAATGCTAGCCTAATGTAGCAGCTGGAGAAGCGGACACTTTTGATTTTGGCATAGACAAAACCCTCATGCTGCCGACTAGATCTGAATTCAAACGGAAGAGCAATACAGATTCAGATAGCAGCTTTGCTCGTCTTGTCTTCGACCCAGTTCCAATCGGCAACAGAGGTTCTATATTGTTCGCAAAACAATGCCATGTCCATCCTTTTACAGGTGTGTGGATCAAACCATTTACGCAAAATTTAAAAAGTTAAATTTTTTAGATATATTTGTACCATCTATTAAAAATAAAGCCCTCCGTGGGAAATAAAACTCTAGTAAAGAGCGATGAAAAAACTCTACATGCACAATTTTAATTTAAAATTTAACTTGACATAAAATTTTTTCTTGCTATATTCGCGCCTGTAGATTTTTTTAAAACTAAAGTATTTAATTAACTCTCACAGATATGAGCAATGTTTAAATCTGAAATCTGGGTCCAAAGGTGATCCCGAAGTATCACATCGGACTTATGCTGGTTTAAGTGTGTCGTCGTAACATTGTGTGATGACAGTCAAAGCAATTTAACCTAACCCATATATTTCTAAATCTTTTGTCACTCAAAGTGATCATGTATAATAAACAAATACTTCCTGGGGGGTAATTAGAGACATCATAACTATTAACACAGTTTGGCAAATACTCCATAATTTATTTATATATACAACTAATACTATGCAAACATCGGAAGATCTTTATAGTTAAAACACATAAACGTCACAGTTAATATTCGGCTGTTGCATTATTAATAAGACAAAATAAAACATTTCAACCCCACTTATATACAATTTCATAGTTTTTTAGAACCTGATACAGCCAATAAAAGCAAATTAGAGGAAAAATTAATAATAAATTTTCGCATACACAACCTTCATTATATTTAGCTATATACACACACTATCCACTACAATAAATTCACTACCCTAATATTAAAGTGATTTAAAGAAAAACCGAACGGAAAAGCCAAATCGGCAAACACCCTTCAAATAATAATCAAAATATTGTAATTTTTTCGGGTTATTTTCTTTGTGCTCTCATTCCATTCGAAACAGTTTATATAATATTGCGTTCGTTTGTATGGTAGCGTTGGATGTGAGGAAATTTTGTTATTTTGACGTCAGGGAATGTTGTGAAAATGGTTTAAGTTTGGGGTAGTAACAGTTTATTTTACAATGTTTTGAGATCTCATTTTGACGAAACTTATTATATAAACTTAATACTGCATAACAACTTCCGGTTTATCACTTCCAGTTAAATGTTTTTGTTATTCTCACTTTCGTTTTTCTTTTCGTCTGTATCTAAGCTATAGCCATCATATATAAAGTGATATTGATAAAATTGACGATATGAAGTGATATTGATTGATTGCAACCGTTTGCATTTTATTTAAATAATCCTGAAAAAAAATTACGATGCAGCTTCATCAGATGCATATTAAATTAACAAATATATTTAAAGAAAAATAAATCTACTTCAAATTGAAATTCCACTGTCCACGCCTCCTCATAGGCATGTGGCAAAGTGACCTGTATGTTTGATCAAACATAGCATAATGAAATCAATAGTGGGCCAAATTAAGTTAGGTGAGTGAGGGATGCTTCCAGAAATACATTTTTGCAATTCGGTTTAATTCTTTCTGCGTAATCGCCAATCTTACTGTTACCTAAACAACTCAAAAATGTTTTTCTGAGTTACATCATCTAGAAACAGGCAACTGATAACAACAAAATTCCGTTTACACAACCCCTACCAGTCAACTCATATTGCATTACCTATAAACAATTCATATATATACTCATTTTTATCTATTGCATAAATGAAGAGTTGCAAAACTATAAGAAAGAAAATTAAACATGAAAATGATTTGAAAAAAAAAATATAAATTTTCTTTCAAAACAAAAAAAAAATTAAAAGAAAAGAAAAGAAACGACAACGAGAACAGAAAAAACTACGTTTTTTGCACATTTTTATTTTATTTGATACGTAATAGTTTTGTGCTCAAGTGCATTGCACTTGTAACTTTTGCGTTTTTCTTTTTAATTTATTTCAAATCATCGAATAAAATCTTTGTTGATTTTGTTTAGGTTTGGTTATCAATTTTAGTTTTGGGTTATGGTATGATGGTGAGACCTGGTTATCCGTTCCGAAATCCGTTGATGCTCCGACAAAAGGAGCTTAGGATATTTTAAGTGTCCTTAATATTCATTCTATTTTCTGGTTGAGTTTCACTTGAAGACTTAATTTAATCGATTAGTATTTATATGGGTTATCATCCCATAGCGTGCTTTTTTTACTAGTATTAGTCAGCAATATTGGCTGAATTTCGGCTTACGATCGCTTAACATATCTTCCTCCCCACAACACCCCCCTTATGGTGATACCTCGTTATTCGTTTCAAAATATGTATAAACGTTTAGCTATATATCAGAAAACAACAGTTTTATCAGAAAACAATAGTTATCATCCTATAGCTTGTTTTTTACAATTTGTCCTCAATATTAAATGACTTTCGGTAATTGTAAAACTCAGGTGTTAATATTTTGCACTGTTTTATCAAACTCGGATTCTCCTAGCTAAAATTCATTGTATTTCTACCGTACACCTCTCGTTCCCCACATCACCCCTCTTATAGTGATACCTGATTTTTCATTCCGAAATATGTATAATTGTTAACTATATATCAGAAAACAATAGTTTTATATAAGTTAAGTTATAACTGAGTGAAGCTACAACTTGTTTTCCTTAAACGGAGAATGAAATTCAAAATAAAATTGATATGTGTCAATGTTTATAGCAACTTGCAAAAATACCCACTACCCTCTAATTGTTCATTAATCCAAACCCATTAATTGCAGAGCTACAAAATTTTACGAAATAAGTTTACCAATTTACAAAATCCTTTAATTTTTTTTTTACAAACATCAAACCGAAACCAAATATCAACATAATTTTTATACCACCCAACCTACAGATAAAAATGACATCTGGAATGATGTCGATGATTTTGTTTTTGATCACGAATAATAATGATTTAAAAGTTTATTAAAAAACAAGAAGTTTGTTTTGGGGGTTTGTTGATTTTACATATTTGATACTGGCATATGGCCAAAAATGTAGTTCACATGTTGTTGGGATGTTAAGTTATAAGTATGATATTCGTAAACACTCTGAAAATTATAAAATAAGTATATTAGTTGAAATTTGAATTTCAAGCAAAAGATACAATAATTCATTAGAACCATAAACACTTTTTGATCCTATCTTGTAGAAAAGGCACAACATAAAAAACATAAAAATATAACAACAATTATAGCAACAAAAATCAAACCGGTAATTTACGATGATGATGTACATCCAACAACAATCAATGAAATATTGTATGTAATGAATATAGACACAAAATAAAAAAAAGAGGACAATGAAATGAGAATACAAGAATAAACGATTCGAAAAATTAAGGTCATCGAACTAATTTTAGTTATTTTTATTTTTTAGCAGAGTATGGATAAAGTTTCGACAATATACTCACTCACTCACTCACTCACTCACTCGTTTTAAATGATTATAATTCATGGGAACTATGATGATGGTGATGATGATTGTACTGTTTACTTTACTTTAGCTATACGTTTATGAATAAAAAAAAAGGGGAAGATATATTAACAGCAAAATTGTAATAAATATTTAAATATATTGTTAAGAGAATTGGTGTACTTGTAAGTAGGAATGTTGATGGTGGGTTTGATGATTTTACTGATAATTATCTTATTGTTTTAATCTATTTTAGTTTTATGGTAATTGTGTCACTCCCTTTTGTTTTTGTATTATACAATTTTCAATAGAAGTTCGATGCAGTGATTGTCTAAAAAGGATTAATTGTTGTTATATATTAATAAGAAAAGGTCAATTAAAAACAATATGATAATGTTAAAGGAGTTAGAGTAGTAGTGATATTTATAATGAAGTACATGAAAGGAACTTCTAGGACGATTTATTTAATAGAGTTACAGTGGAATAAAATAATTTTGTTTTGTACGGAAAGCTAAGGAGAAGTTTATGCATTATTAAAAAACAATGACTTTGGGGTCACCAGATTTAATCAAATACAAAACATACCCTAAAATATCTTTATGCCCAACATAAAGTTCTTTTATTTTGTTTTTTTTTCTACCCAGTACATTGATGTTGCACTGTATTTAAACGATAATTCTATCATAACACAATTTTTCAACAGAAGGGGATTTTAGGGTATGAAATGATGTTTTCAAAATTTGACAATAATATATTGATAACTATCACATTATGTTTTACAATTAGCTAAAAATGTATTTGTAGTATTGTTGTTTTATTTGTCTTAAGTGTGTAATGAAGTTAAATTATTGTCACAGATGTATGCAATTTACAAAAATTACAATAATTGTAAACTAATAATCATATATTGACGTGATAATGTTGTTACGGCTTCGAGGGAATTCGAGACAAAATCAATGCACAATTTAAGGAAATTTAATTCAAAAGTTCAGCCTGCTTGTTTCTTATTTGTGATTGTAATACAAGACAATTTGGAGCAGTCATACTTATGCATATAGGATATTTTTATCTTCAGTCAGTGCTCGCCAACAATTTTAAGATCTGGAAGTGTCCAACTAATTCTAAAAATAGTTTTGATTAACGAAATCTAATTTTTAATTTCAAGGAAAATGGGTTTTTCTAAATTTTTCATATAATTCTAAAAAAAACCTTAAAGTTATCAAATATAATGGATTTTACCTATAAACATTGACAATTTAATCTAAGCGAATACATTTTTACAAACCAATTTTTTTTTACCATAGATGGCGCAAATTAATTTTGCTAGTTACCGTTTTCATAAAAGATGGAGTTTTATCTTTTTAAACTTTGTTTGTTAATAAAAATTTTAACACGTAATTCAAGATATAATTTATTAAAATTGGAAAAGTGGGGAACATGCTTTAACAATAGGCTTCTACGTAATTTACAAGGAGTTGCATTAACTAGCTTGTTGCATGGGTTGACTTCTGGTCCCTTATTAGGTACCGAAGTAGTCGTAAGGTTGGGATAAAAATCCTATTGGAACACTCCGAGCCTGAAACTCTAGAAATATTTTACCTTGGTAATGAAAATCTCCTAACCGCAAAACGGAAAATCGGTCAACTAAATATTGATGGATCACTCTCTATGACTATAACATTTGAGGGGTTAATTTCAGATTATACATATTTACCTTTTATGGTTTTTGATAATCACAATATAAGTAAAACCATTATACTTTGTCTAAATTTTTCTTATAAATCTAAATTTTAACAAAATTTTCTTTTCTAATACACTAAACAACATCGCTACAGTATTTTAATAGATAAATCCATTTTTCTTTTAAATAAAATTTTATAACGAAACAAACATATTTTTTTTTCTATATTCAATATTAATTTAAGAAAAAAAAATAATATGTACTATTTATTTAAATAATTTAAACTTTAAGTTTTAATTTCAAAATTTCAAACCATTATCTTTGGGTATAATCACGGAACATGCCTTCCAATTACCAAATATTAAAGAATATATCAAGAAAATTAAATGAACCAACAACACAAAAAAATGAGATAGCAAATTAATTAAAAAAATTACATTTCGGACCGGGTTAAGATAAAATATGAATAAATAAAAAAAAGATCAGTTGTATTGAATACATTGGTTCGCGTAGAAGATAGTTGTTTAGACAAACAAACTTTTACGGGGAAAACAGCTTCGTAACAACCAACTACGTTAGTAAAAACTGAACAGGTCAGTAAAGTCTGACCTACCTTCTATAATATAATACATCTAAAATGTTTCATGGCTAGATATAGTGCCAAAAAGTTCTCTGTCGAATCGAAAGCGGTATATTTGATTTCGTTCTCTGCATGTTTTGTCGAAGAACTGCTACTACGACTGTGCCTGAAGCATCGCTTGTTATGTTATAAGAACTATATCCTAAAGGATGTGCCAAAAGTGGCATTGGCTAATGTAGATTTGGCTCACTCCAAAACTAGTTTGCAATCTTCAGTTTGTAAAAGTCTAGGGGAATTTTTTGTAATGTTATCTTATGTGCATGAATAGGTTTTAAAATGTATGCAAACTCTGGAACAAATTTTAAATAGTAATTAATCATACAAACACGTTGTTGAACTTGTTTGGTAGAGGTTGGATTAGAGAACTTTGAAATGGCACCAGCTTGCTTAGGAGACGCTTTAACAGCATCTTTAGAAATACCGTGGCTGAAGAATTCTAATTATAGAACGCATAGAATAAAATAACACATTCTATTTTATTAGAACAACCTAAATGGAGTAGTATTCGTTATTTAAGGTCTATATGAAAAATATTGTATCCGTTAGGGTTCATCGAAAAATCTTACTTCACTGCATTTAGTCAGAGATAATCCCCACATAGTCGCCATTCTGTATTTTTTTCTTTAGAGTCAAGTTGAGAGTTACATGACGGTCGTCACATTACTAGCTAAACCATATGCATTTGTGTTTGAAAGGGTCTAGTCCACGAAGTTTTAAAACGTTATTTTCATTGGCAGCTTATAATTAGGTTCTTCAGTTAAGTTTGGAAACTCTCAGGCGTCCAACATATCCAATACCAACAACAAAACATCAATAAAAAATTTATGGTGTGTGAAAGCCTGTCCAAATTGCATTAATAGTTAAACTTGTGACATAGTAAAGAAGTCTTATCTATATATAAATACGTAAGCAATATTTTTACGGTACAATTTTGAAATATTTGCTCCATCAAAAGTGTGGCAATATGTATATTGTAGGATAGGTCTTGAGTAGTAGATGTGCCGAAATATACTTTTTTTTGAATTTTGACGATTTTTTCAGAAAAAATGGCGAAAATGTGATAATTGTGTTTTTTGTTCGGTTTATTGTGTTTTTTATCAAGTTATTTGTTTCACAATTCAAAATCAATCTATATCTATATATAAATACGTAAGCAATATTTTTACGGTACAATTTTAAAATATTTGCTCCATCAAAAGGGTGGCAATATGTATATCATAGGATAGGTTTTGAGTAGCAAATGTGCCGAGAAATTCTTTTTTTTGAATTTTGAAAATGGCACAAATGTGATAGTTTTGTTTTTTGAGTTTTTTGTTCGGTTATTTTGTTTTTTTTTTTTCAAGTTATTTGTTTCATAGTTCAAAATCAAACTATCTATCTATATACAGAGTTTCCCACAAAAGTTGTCCCACCGGTTAACTGGGTATACCTTGGAATAGCGCTAACAGCTTTTGTTCGAGTATTTTGCGAATAGTTCTTTTGTTTCGCGGAAAACGGTTTGTTTTGTTTTTTATTCCTTATCAAATTAAAAGGCCTCTAAATTCCATAGCGAAGAAGTTAGGAGGTCGCGGTTTTTTTATTTGAAAGTTCTGCAACGATGGATAGTTCTGCAACGAGGTATTTGTACAACAAATGGGTGGGATAACTCGGCAGCTCTTGTCTGTCGAATATACTGCACACAGATGGAAGGATATTTTGAATTTCCTTAGAGTAGAATTCGCTTAAGTTATATTTATAATAGATTGATAATTCAGCCACATTTCTTCTGTGCTGGAGTGAATCAAGCTTAGTTTGGTATTACCAATCAACCGTATTGCTTTTCTCTGTACAGAGTCTAGACATTTTATTGTTGACAGACAACCACCTCCCCAAACATGACAGCAGTACTCCATACATGGACGAATAAAGGACTTGAAGATTTGCTCGGTATTGAAGAATTTTTCCCATCGACTCAAGAATCCTAATTTTTGCATTGCAGATTTAGCGAGGTTGAACACATGTTTATTCCATTTCAGATTATTTTGAATATCCACTCCAAGAAGTCTAACTGTTTCAACCTCACGCAATTCCTCATGGTTTATTTTAATAGGGACATTTTTATGTCGCTCTATTCGTGAAAGACTTCATAGTTTGGTTTTGGTTGGATTAAATGAAACAAGATTACGATCACTCCATTCCATTATACGATCCAGATCTTTGTTGATAGAATCAATCAGCAGCTCTCTATCAGTGGTAACTGCAGTATGAGATCGAAATTTAGGAGATGCATGTGATGCATGCAATGTGTTGTCATCAGCAAAACTATGGATTGGGTGCACTGTGGAAATAAGTAAATCAATAATGTATAAAAGAAACAAGGTAGGTGAGAGTGCAGGACCTTGGGGAACCCCAGCATTGGTTGTAAAAATATTGGATGTGATACCATCAAAATTAACATGAACTTGGCGACCTGTAAGAAAACTATGAATCCATGAGACAGTAAGATGGTCTATGCCGTAAGATTTTAATTTAGCTATGAGATTTTTATGCCACGCTTTATCAAATGCTTTAGAAATGTCAAGTGAAATACTGAATGTTTCACCATGGTTTTCCAGCGATTTGTTCCAGAGATGGGATACGTAGGCTAATAGATCACCAGCATGACCTCTACGAAAACCATACTGTCTATCATCAATAATTCGCGACATTTCCAAGTAATCTATTAAATTGTAGTTAACATATTTTTCAAATATTTTAGCTAAAACCGACAGAATTACAATTGAACTATAATTGTTAGGGTCTATCTTACTGCCTTTCTTTGATAAAGGTTGAACGCTGACCAGCTTGCAAGAATCGGGAAATATTCCGGTTTTATAAGACAAATAGAAATTTTTTGTTAAAATTGGAGCTAGTTGCCTAGCAAAGTTTTTGAAAATGAGAGGTGGAATACCGTCGGGGCCAGCAGATTCCTCTTGATTCTTGATTCTTAATTCTTGATTTTTTATTCTTGAGTCTTGATTCTTGATTCTTGATCCTTGATCCTTGATTCTTGATTCTTGATTCTTGATTCTTGATTCTTGATTCTTGATTCTTGATTCTTGATTCTTGATTCTTGATTCTTGATTCTTGATTCTTGATTCTTGATTCTTGATTCTTGATTCTTGATTCTTGATTCTTGATTCTTGATTCCTGATTCTTGATTCTTGATTCTTGATTCTCGATTCTTGATTCTTCATTCTTGATTCTTGATTCTTGATTCTTAATTTTCTTGATTCTTGATTCTTGATTCTTGATTCTTGATTCTTGATTCTTGATTCTTGATTCTTGATTCTTGATTCTTGATTCTTGATTCTTGATTCTTGATTCTTGATTCTTGATTCTTGATTCTTGATTCTTGATTCTTGATTCTTGATTCTTGATTCTTGATTCTTGATTCTTGATTCTTGATTCTTGATTCTTGATTCTTGATTCTTGATTCTTGATTCTTGATTCTTGATTCTTGATTCTTGATTCTTGATTCTTGATTCTTGATTCTTGATTCTTGATTCTTGATTCTTGATTCTTGATTCTTGATTCTTGATTCTTGATTCTTGATTCTTGATTCTTGATGCTTGATGCTTGATGCTTGATTCTTATTCTTGATTCTTAATTCTTGATTCTTGATTCTTGATTCTTGATTCTTGATTCTTGATTCTTGATTCTTGATTCTTGATTCTTGATACTTGATTCTTGATTCTTGATTCTTGATTCTTGATTCTTGATTCTTGATTCTTGATTCTTGATTCTTGATTCTTGATTCTTGATTCTTGATTCTTGATTCCTGATTCTTGATTCTTGATTCTTGATTCTTGATTCTTGATTCTTGATTCTTTATTCTTGATTCTTGATTCTTGATTCTTGATTCTTGATTCGTGATTCTTGATTCTTGATTCTTGATTCTTGATTCTTGATTCTTGACTCTTGATTCTTGATTCTTGATTCTTGATTCTTGATTCTTGATTCTTGATTCTTGATTCTTGATTCTTGATTCTTGATTCTTGATTCTTGATTCTTGATTCTTGATTCTTGATTCTTGATTCTTGATTCTTGATTCTTGATTCTTGATTCTTGATTCTTGATTCTTGATTCTTGATTCTTGATTCTTGATTCTTGATTCTTGATTCTTGATTCTTGATTCTTGATTCTTGATTCTTGATTCTTGATTCTTGATTCTTGATTCTTGATTCTTGATTCTTGATTCTTGATTCTTGATTCTTGATTCTTGATTCTTGATTCTTGATTCTTGATTCTTGATTCTTGATTCTTGATTCTTGATTCTTGATTCTTGATTCTTGATTCTTGATTCTTGATTCTTGATTCTTGATTCTTGATTCTTGATTCTTGATTCTTGATTCTTGATTCTTGATTCTTGATTCTTGATTCTTGATTCTTGATTCTTGATTCTTGATTCTTGATTCTTGATTCTTGATTCTTGATTCTTGATTCTTAATTCTTGATATATGATTTGATTTTAGATTTATGATTCTTAGTTCTTGATTCATTGCTCTTGATTTTTGAGTCATTTTTTATTCTTTGTTCTGGATTTTTAATTTTGTATTCTTAATTCTTGATTCTTAATCCCTTATTCTTTAATCTTATAAATATTTCATACGAAATGTTTTAAGCACTTTGCTTAAACAGTTTTAGTTACAAAAGCAAATGTTGCTTAATTTAATAACTAGAATTTAATACTACAAAGAAGCGATTTTGAAGTCGAAGAACAGTCTAGGATTATTTAATATTTTTATTTTCATTTGAAATTAAATTCTCCTAATCAGATATAATATTTGTACATCTTCTTTGGAGTTTAACATTCCTTACATTAAATACATTGATTTTAGGCCATCTAAAGAATGTATTCTTTACATATCTTTTTATAAGAAATTTGCACAATACTGATATAATGGGAGCGTTTGCCGTGGCATATAATCTCGTGACTACAACGTGACCAGAAAATTAACCTTTTGTTTGTGGTTGGATGGTAAGTAAGAAACTAGGTACGAGGAGTTTGAAAGAGGATGCACGGTATTGCAACTGCAGGGTACAAGTGTGTCAAGAAGCCTTGATTATAATGACACCCGCAAATCGAGCCTAACCTTTTTGCAGTAAACTGTTTGAGTTTCTCTCAAAAATATTATCAATTGAAGAAATACTATTTTGTTCTAGAGTTTGAGCATTCGGTTTATTACTAATACTACGTTCGAATTGATGCTAAATTGTACTAAACGTGCTAAATCAATTTAGTCAACTATTTTATTTGACTAAAGCGACATTTTTTTCGAAATAATTTGGAAGAAGTTCATACGTTAAACATTATCTGACAACTTGATTATATTAATTTAAATTAAAATTCGGTAGTTTTGTAAAATTAAATTTAGATTTAGCAGTTTAGTACAATTTAGTCGTCGTTTAGAATACAGCCTGAAGTATTAGATTATTGGAAATATTTTCAAAACCAAAGTGCCTTTGTTTAGCACTTTTCGACGTTTTGGTGGCTAAGGAATCCAAATGAACGAAAATGTCTGTTACTTTGTTTGTCAGCTGGCAAACCAGCCATCATCTCGTAAAAAAGAGCGGCAAATACCATACATACAGTCATATTTTATTGTTTGGTTCGTGATATTTTAGTACTTTGAATTAGGTACCATCGACCATCGATTGAGTTAGGATGAACGTAAGGGAGTATGGGCCCTCGGTCCACTATTTAAGTAAATTATAGTAAAAATAGTCTATATAGTATAGAATATACATCAAGTTGTCAATATTAGCATTGCACAATTAATTTCGTTTCAGGTTATTATAAAAAAAAATCAGAAAATCAAATTTCATGTATCTCAATTGAAGAAAATTCAAACATAAATCAATGAAACATGAAAATTTCATAATCAAATAAAATTTTTCCCATTTTTCCTACGATGAATTTCCATTAATTTGTGTTTATTTTAATAATTTTAACTTTACTAGATTTGATTTTCCCTGAAATTTGATTTTTGTTTACCTAAAATATTCATTGAAATTATAGTATGTATGTATAACTTTGCTGAAGGAAGGCTGCGAAATATGATACAATAAGCTTTAGAATTTATTTATACACATACATGCATACATGTTAAAAGTTTTGTTATGTCATAAATATTTAAAGTTTTTTATGGGTGTTCTTAGGAGCTTTGATGTTTACATTAAGGTTACGAGTTTAATGGAAATGATTTGACGGAAAGTTTAAGAGTTTTGATTTAACCCGAAAACTGATTCATCCTGTCGGTAATCGACATTTTAGATAATTTTAAGAATTAACATATTCGTTAATGATATACCTAGAGTATACAAAAATGTTTTTGACATTTTTATTTTATTATGATTTGTTCAAAACAATAACATTTATTTCAACTTTATGTAACAATATTTTTATGATGATTTTGTTATGCGACGAGACAGAATATATTTTGATCACAATATGTATATCCTACTGTTACGACAGACAAATTGTTAAATTTGTGGATGACGATTTGATTCGATATGGAAAATAATTTATATTTATGATATCACTTGAAGTTGGCTGTAATACGTTGTGCATTGAATCGTCAATAAACTTTTATACATCATTGGCATATTTTGTGAATACGTATTAGAGATTTTGGTGTTATTGCTACGAAGAAAGGTATTATCTTCTAAATGTGTCTAAACGTGTCTAAGAGCCCAGTAAACTAAAAAAATTATGTTACCAGATTATTATTTTTTTAAACCGTTAACTAAAACGTCAGTGCTTGTGTCTATGAATAGTTATCATTTTCCCAGCATGTTAACGGCCGTTTGTTTGTTTGTTTTGTATTCTTTTTAATTTTATTTTTGATCTACGGGTGTGGCCACCCCGCGTACTCCAGTTTCTGCTGTTGGCATAAAAGTTACCGTAAGAAATCGCCTACCACTGGCATTATTAGTGGGATATCACTTGTCAAGGTGATATGTTAGGGATGCTGGTGGCTGAATCCTATTCAACTAACACGCTCAATTTTGGTTATGGAATATTCCTTGATGATGGCACGTTATCTTTTTTCTAAAAATTTGCTTTTTATTTTATTTGTTTTCCTTCGTCGTATCATAAAATATTGAAAATGTCATATTTAGCATGTGATAAGATATACTGATTAGTTATCCATTATTTAAAAAAAATTAGCGTCTATCAACACCTTAGAAAGCATATTGTTGTGGCATCATGTTCTTAAAAAAATTTGTATGTGTTATTGTCACACATGTTGTAATTCCTACTACACAATACATTTAAATAAAGAAAACTGGTTTAACTTATTTTTTGATAAGAATTATTTTCAAGACTCTCTGTTTTCGAAAACATGTTGTTGTAGTCCCTGAGCCCACGCCGATGCCATGTGATTATTATCACATATTTTATACTTCGTGGGCACCTGTCCTTGACGAGTTCGAAAACATTTGTTCTGAAATTTTTCTCGATTTGGCCGCTTTTTTGTTTGCCAAGCGCCGAAAAACGCCGATTGCCCACGATCTTGTAAATTTGCTACCACAATTTTTTTTAGCTATGGGTGGTGGAGATTTGTTTTAGAACACGAGGGTAAGCTTGTCCGTCAAAAATGTGTCTGATATTTTCGAGTCCCACAGTTGACATTTTGGTATGTTTGGGTTGTCGGACTCGATAATAGCAGACACATTTTTGACAGATAAGCTTACCCTCGTGTTCGAAAACAAATTTCCTACCCCCGTAGTTAAAAAAAATTACAAGTTCCCGGGAAATCGGCTTTTTCGGAGAAAAATTCGTATCGAAGAAAAATGCAGAACAAACGTTTTCGGGTTCATAAAGGACAAGCCCCTCACGAAGTATAAAATATGTGGTAATCATCACATGAAATAGACGTGGGCCCAGAGACTTATGTATTTTGTTGCAATGCTGATAAGCTGTACCGAATATTCTAGTAAGTGTGAAACTCAGTCCAATCTGTAGCAAATCTGTGTTCCATTTTGCTGGCAACACCCTTAATTACTTGACCATAGACAAACACACAAGAATTTGCATGAAAGCTGAATCTTACGTGTAAGAACAATATGCCGATGACATGCCGATGACGTGACAATGACATGCCGATGACAATGTAAAATTATTAATTTTAATTTTGTGTTTGAACTAAAATTATCAAATTTGTTATGTAGCCTGGGATGTGATGACGTAGTGCAGTTAGTCACCGATTTATGTAGTTTCTATTTCCTTACATATCACTTTTTTTTTTACATATCACGCGCAGCTCACAACAATTTTTCGTTCACCCGTAGTCTATAGTCATATTTTCCGTATAGTTTCCGTTACACATATTCCCTTTTAGCACAACACCATTAACAATAATATTTTATTTTTCAATCCCCTATTATTGGTTCACACTGAGTTTTCACCAGCATTGCTTCACCATACTACATAAATTTGAATTCTCCGGGTTACTAACCGTAATTGCTCTAAATATTTTCAAACCACCAATAGCTGTGCATATTTGTCCAATCGTCTTACTATCTAAGAATTGTTGTCCTACAATCGGTTTGTCAATTGCCTTCAAAACATATTATATTTCTTATCTAGGTATTTTTATCAATGTCTCTTTCCGTTATGGCTCTGAATTTTACTGTAATGCGGTTGTAAGTTATTATTTCATAATACTTATTCATCATGGAATCGGTTGAACATACGTTTAATCCATTCTAATATATTAATATTTCTTCCAAATGCATTGGAAATAACTTATTTCGTGTAATTATCTTACAATTTTATGCGTTACAAAATAACAATCAGTATTTTTTTAAACGGAAAATGTACTAACATTACTCTGTAGATTTCCCCTTCAAAAAAAAACTTTGTAGCTCAATTTTCGATATTAAATTCCTATATAAGAGATGAATATATGGTCTTTTCCCTCTCTTAGTCTATTGCATTTTTTCCTATTGGATTGATTTTCACGTTAATTTTGACATTACCATGTTGATGAGTTGGCAGTAAAATTTTAGAGTGGTCAGAAATAAACTCAAACGTTTAATGTTGTGGATTTTTTTGTTATAATGTGTTTGGCAAAGTAATTAAGTGTTAATTTACTATCTCTGTTGTGTAAAGTTTAATGGCCTTAAGCGAAATATAATTAGTGGATTATAAAATTGGCATCCGAACTGTTTAAACTCACATGGAAAGGAAGGTAATATGATCGAGAACTATATGTATCCATCGTGCATTTACTAAACTTAACTAACAAAAGTAAACCTGTAAATAAACTAAAACTTACCATTCTGGTCTTAAACTTTTGCTTTATACTGATTCAATGGATTAAAATTTAAGCAGTAAAATAATTAGATTCATGTTTATTGTTATTGTGAACAAGTCAAAAACGTAAAGTTAAGTTTTAGTGATATCTAATTTAATTTGTTATCGGAATAATATGCATTATAAACCTGTGGTTTTCAAATCTACGTACAATAAAACCAAAAAAAATATAATTTTATTGATACTAAAAGAAGAATTAGATGTATACACGAATATCTAACGTAATTGTACAAAAACGCAATTTATTAGCTACTAGAATTACCAAAAATTTTTGAACAATCAAAAGTTAGACTTTGATTTAAATTTCTGGTGTACAGATATGTAATGTTTATCTTTTTTTTTGCAATTTTTGTAATAAAATCAAATATATCTAAAGTGGATTATTTTCATTGCTGTGTGAAAGAAAGTAAAGCGACATTGTATTTTTTTTTCAAACCAACCGGAAGTGTGATTTGTGATATTTGGTTATTTTACTAGCTGGTACCGCTTTGTCGGCTATAGCAGCGCAACATTGGCACAATATTTATCAGTTGGTGGCAACAATCGCCATAGTTGTTTCGGTGATACATTCATTCCATATCCATTCCATTTTACCAGCTATCGTCTACAGTATTGCAACGCAACTTTTACACCATATTTCTACAATATCTATGCCGTTCGTACCACAATCGCCTTGGTATTTGCGGCGCTACAGTACTACAATAGTTATACAATTTTTTTACAACAATCGCTTAGCTATTGCGGCGCAACTTTCCTGTAATATTTATACAACATTTGCTACAGTTTTTACCAGCAATCGTCTACAGCATTTCAACGCAACTTTTATACCATACTTCTACAATAGTTAGTCAATTTATCATCAATCGCTTAGCTATTTTCGTATTTATATCAATTTACACATCATATTAATATCAATTTATACAGCGTATTTATATCAATTTACGCATCGTATTAATATCAAATTATGCATCGTATTTATATCAATTGACCATCAATCGCCTAGCTATTGCGGCGCAACTTCCTGATATTATTAATCAACTTACAATACTTTGCCTGAAGGAATTTTCACCGGGCTAAGACCTTAAGACTTTGAGGCCTGGAGGATATAATCATGGGGTGAGTGAATTCTTGTTTATTACTTTTTCGTTTTTTTTTATAACGTAGAGGTGTGAATGCGCGTGAATGGGTGTACATATGAATGAATGTGTGGGTGTGCCTGTCGATGCGCGTGTGCGAAATCGGGTGGTGAAGATATGCGAGACACCATAAACCAAGTACTACACGAAGAAGTCAGTTTGATTTTTTTTTTATATTTGTCTATTAAAACTAAAATACCACTTGCAGCAATGGCGATATTGAAAAATATATTCATATCCATTATGTCATTTTGTTTAACGTTGCATTCAATTGGGAAGTTACTGGTGTTTCCACCCAAACCAAAATCGAATATAACTGTGGTACAACATCTATTAAATAATTTAAGGGGGAAGAAGTTTTTATCGCAAAATATTATATACGAGTTATCGATTGAAACAGTTTTGATTAGGTTATTTATATTACAACCTACGTTAACGAAAACCGAGTTTTTGAAAAACATATGGAAAACAATTGGTTTAGAAAATGTAGACCGTTGTTGTTATATGGCAACGAGTGGAGTTTTATGGGTTCTAATCGACAACTAGTGTCGCACATCATCAGTTACATCTTGGTTCATCAGAACAGATAATAATAACAACATATATTTTGGAGTTGTAGGATAGTCCATATTTTTGCATGGATTTTGATCTACGGTGGTGGTATACCTATGGATGTAGCTGAACTTCTTGGATGGAAACAAGTTGTTTTCGAGTTGAATAAGCTTGATACACTGATGTCATATCAATTACCCGAACTACGACGACTTGGTAGTACCATACGCCATCCATCATTTATTGGTTTATCATTGATTTTGTGTCATTATCTTTCCTACGAAGTGTAGGACATTGCATCGTGTTATGAGCGTGTATGTGGACCTGGTTGTTTGAATGTAAGCGTGGGTGTGTGGGTGGATGTGAGCCTGTATGCAGTGTGCGTGTGTGGGCGTATGGGAATGCTTGTGGGGGTTGGACGTGCTGATCGCGGTTCTTTCACGACAGGGGTCACCAGAGTCTCCCTTTTTCATTTGTATTTTTTTTTTCATTTCTGTTTATTCACGTAATTTGCGTACATTTTTGTATTTGTGCTGAAGCAGCAGGTATTAAACTATCAAATTTACGATGGCTGAGCTATAGTCGTTACGGCGTTAATAATCTCTAGGTACGCAGCCTGCTATGCCGCTTTATTGGTTCGCCAATGAAGACTCTTCATTACAAATTATGTAAAAGTTTTGTGATTTTGAATTTTAAAATTGAAAAGAAATAAAAGTTATAAATTTTTATATTGACAAATATTTAATATTCAATTATTATTTCAAAAGGATGTAATGTTTTTTTAATACACAATAAAACAATATTAATGGTACAGTATTTTCAATCGATACACTGGTTTATGAGTTTTTTTGTTTTTGTTCATATATTTTTTATTGTTTTATAATAATTGATTTTATTTTTTTTAATTATACCTTGATTGTATTTCTTACATAGATTAATGTAAAGTTATTTGATAAGAGATCTCCCCCATCAGTATTCGATTGTAAAAGATACGGCATTGTTTTTGGTTTATTTTTTCTTTATTGTTAATAAAAAGTAAAATATCAATACGTAAGAGTAAAAATAAACAGAAAAGGATACTAGAGTTGTTACAACAGAATAGTTACAATATAAAGCAATAAACGTATTACGCACTGTTGCCTAATGAAATATTTCACTATGCACTAGTGCGTAATACGTTTATTACTTTAAACAATTCAATATTATCATGAAAAACTATAATTATATAATTTTTAGCCATAATCCAAAATAAAAAAAATCATAACCCTTAAGAACCCCGCATCAATGATACCCAAACATTTCTGAGTAAAATATTCTTGTCTCACCAACATGTATTGATATTATACCAGTAGGAAGTCCAATTAACTAGTCTATTATATAAAACTTTATAAAAAACAGATCAAAACCGATACTGAAATCAGTTTTCCTATAACTCTTACCATAATATGGGTTTATTATTATATTAATGATATTGTTTTGGTCACCACAACCAAATTCAACAATTATAATTGATTTATTTATTTTATTTATAATAAAATTCAAATCACGCTTCTGTATCTCCATAATAAATCCAAACTCCGAACAAATCCGAAATGTTTAAATTAACAATGTTAATCAATTGTCTAATTAACCGATCGTAATCAAAAGAGTAAAAGCAATAAAAAAACTAGCATGTGTTTCATTCACTCACTCTTTTATTGACATGATGATGAGTAGGGAAAAATGGTTTTTTAAGTCACTTGAAAGTATTATGAATGTCATAAAGACTAAACTACCCCTAACCATTTTTAATACAAACTTAAATAATTTGTGCCCTCTTGTTTTGTTTCTTGTGTGATGATATTATTTTTTTTCTCGACTCTTTTGTTATTGTAAACAATATTATTTCTGTTTACTATAATAATATTTTAAGGGAAATAGATTTAATAGAGATGATTTATTGATGTTACTATGTCAGACAGGGTTGAAAAATAATTAGAAAAAAATATCAAATAATTATTTTAATATTTTATTTGATTGTGAATTTTTAATGAGTTTTTAAAATATTTTTTTTTAAAGGGAGGATTTGATTTTGTGGTGGGAGATATTGTGTTTAACGAAGTTATGTTTTTGATCTTAAATGTATTTGGAAGAATTCAAAAAAATTGTAAAAACAATTTTTTGGAATTAAAATTTACATATAATAAAGTTAATATGTTTTGTTAGAGATATCAATTACATATTCCCTTTTCATTTAGAATATAATTATGTTGGTTTTTTTTCTTTTTGTTAATAATAAAACATGATATGTTGACAGGAAAAGTAGTTAAATTTTAAAAATTAGATCACTATTAATGAAGAGATAAAATCTATAGTAGGTACTTTCAATTATATGCTTTTAAGACGAGACAATAAAAACTATTATGTCATGATTGATTTCAAATAAATTAAAAATTAATTGAAAATAAATTAAAAACGGATTTTATTTTTCTAGATATTAGCAGGGTTATATAATTTGAAAATTAGACTAACACGTCTTCCTACGCCATTTTTAATAAAACATAAAAGTGGGTGGAGTGATCAGCAAAAGTAAGCGAATCAGAAAAAGAGAGAGGAAAAGAATTAATTCAATTCTCAATTTGATGTTTAAGTTTTGTGATGAAAATATGCTCGGCAAATGCAAATATCATCACTATAACGTTTTCAGAGCTAATTTCTTCTTTTACCCACTGATCTAGTCCGGTAACGAAACGCATTTCTTATTTCATTTCATAAAAAAAATAAATTGCGTTTTATTTCACCCATAACCATGTTTTATGGTTTCCATCCAAACTTTTACCATTTTTTTTATTTCTATTATGAAAATATTGTATAAAAGAAGGAAAAAAATTCACATCAACTCTAATTTATATTATGAAGGGTGTAACTCAACTCTTTATAATTTTACACTTATACGTACTATTGTTCAATTCAACGGTACCCGCACATTTTGTTATTTGACCATAAACTTTCTTATCATTTTATGGTTTATTTTATGAATAATTTGGAGTAATTTTTAAATTTTTTCCTAAGATTTTTTTTAAGATTTTCAATTAAATTGAAGAAACTCAACCTTTTACACGTGTTTGACACGAGACTTTTCATGTACTTTTTATTTTACTAAAAGTTTCATAAGAAGAAATAAGGAAAAACAACCGAAATAAAACGGTAAGAAAATATATTTTTTTTCTGTTGTTTTATTTGCTTTTAAAAATATTAGATTTGGAGTAATAAAATTGGCCGGAATTTCATTTAAAAATCCATTTTGCGATAAGGTTAATATTAAACTTTTTTCACCCCTCCTGTGATTGTGTAATGAAAGAAGAAGTTGTTTTGCTTTGCCGGAACACAGTTATTGTAAGAAATAATTGAATTTAAAAAAATCGGCTGTCATGGTCTTTATATCGCTATTACAAATGACTGTGATGAGCATACAAAACTGGTTAGTTAGATAATGTTCCCACATCGACTATCAACACCAAAATGCATACGGTTTAATGAATATAGTGCATTAGAGGAATTCTGTGCCGTGAGATTTTTTAATTTCCAACTAGCTTCAGTCTGTGAACTCGAATATGCTTTTCCTCAGTCCAGAACAAATAGTGAATTGCACGCAAAAGTTTCATAAGAAGACGGATTCAAATGAGCAAAGAATAGGAGTTCTAATGACCCCAAAAACATAGAAACTAAGGCCATGACAAACACCACATAAACTACGACTACTACATTTACGAAATTGAAAATGTTTCACTCACGCTATTGTTGGCCGTTGTTCCAACTTTTCATTTCTCTATAATTTAGCCAATTATAATTATTAAACTATAAATAAATATTATATAGCAATTTATCGTTGCGCCAATGATAACGGCAATCGTTGAATATAACTGACAATAAGAAACAATAATCAATAATAATCAAAATTTACGCGAGCGGCCCCAGCCATTGTTGAATATTATCAATATCAATATAAGTAAATTTATAATAAAAATCGTTGAGCCAGTTGATTCATATCTGTTTTATTGTTGCCGTTATTCAGTTATAGCACTTTCGAACCAAGATGACGACTACACATTTCACTTGTACCGTCACGGTGACAAAAACCAATTCAAGCTCAGTAAACAAACAGGTGATAGATTTCAAATATAAAAAAAAAATACCCCATCCATAATCGATTTTCTTATAATATTCTTTATTATCAATAAAATAATTAAAATAAATATATAGGTTTCGTTGCATTCACTAATATCAATTAAACGTTTTGTAGATAACCAAGCTCTTAACTTTCCAATCACGAAAAAAAATCACATTGGTACTTTGGTTTTATTTTATTTTAATTTAACCAACATATGTCAAAGCATGCAATAATATCGCACAAATGTTGTCTATGTACTCAATTTTTTTAAAAAATTTTATAATAAAAAAATCATTTTGGTATTCAATTTTATTTATTTTAATTTAACTAAGCTATAAAATTAAACAATTTAATCAATACATTTATAAAAATTATTTAAATTTTCAATAAAGAATTGAATATTCCAACACTTGTTAGAATAATAACAGAAAAACATTCATCATTTTCCTTTTTTTTTTTAATTCAAAACAAATTGGCTTTCTCAATTAATACCGATCAACTGTCCAAAATGTACACTTTTACAAGTATATAAAACCCAAATTTTATGAATACGCGCAAGGGAATAAATGAGATGAAAAAAACCGTTGAACTGATTGTTCAACATGAAGAGGCAGAACGATAAAATATTATATTGACAATATATTGAATCGGCAGAAACCTTTTAAATGCGGATGAAAGTATTCCAGGGACAACTGCTTTGAAATAATGGTAAGGGAACCTGTTGAGCATAGAGAAACGTTTTATGCCTTAAGAACGCCAAAACATTCCAGCGTTGTTCAAATAATGGAACAATAGAGAGGTTGTCGTGGGTACTGGTACCTACGAAGAACACTAAATGCATTTAAATAGCTGTAAGAGCAAGAAGAAAAAAATTTAAGTGTTACATCAAAAAATCAAGTTTAGTTCACAAATGCTATATGCCTCAGATCTGCTTCCTTGAGCTTCGGTTTAAGTAGTGGTACTAAAATGATCTAGATGTGAATTGACTATAATCCTAGAGTCAAAAGAATGAACAGAATTAGAGAATTCTCGTTCAGTTTGGATGGTATCCATGCTAGTAGCTCAGTTCCTTCTTCGACGTAGGTGGCACTCACTCTTGTGGTTAAAATACAAAACTTTAAAAAATTAAAACCGAAAAAAGACTAACAACGAATATGGAGATCAATAGGACTCTTATTCTTCGGGTCGGTCATGGGTTCGAGCTCTACGTTGGGTGCCATTGGGCGAATAATGCCATTCTAGGACGATTTGCGCAAGGGTTCTTTCGACCACCTCACATACAAGAAATTATAAAACCACACGTGTGCTTTAGTTACCATGGATCTGTGACGGTATGCACTGTCGTGATGCAACACACTCTAAGTTATTTTTATACTCAGTTCATTCAGATTGAAGTTTGCCCTTCAATTAAAATTAAAATTACAACTAATCAAACTATTATTAATATCCAATGTAATCAAACAAAATAAAATGAACATATGCTTTTGACATTCAAAAATATGATTGCACAGCTTGATAGCCAAAAATATGATAATCTTTTTCCAAATACGTGATTATATAAGAAAGAACTTTTTTTCATCCCAGGTCTTTCAGTTTTTTTCTCTCTTTTTTTTTTCTCAAACGAATTGCAACTAAACAAGAAATTTTCCATGTATCAAAAAGAAACAAAGCAAGCTCTTCTATAATACAAAATCATTCGAAGTGGAAGATCACAAAATTCAACAAAATGAAAAAATATTACATTTTAATTAACATTCAATGATCCATTCTACATTTATAATGTTGTTATTGCGACAAGTTGTTCTCTTTCTGTTTTTAATTTATTTTTGGTTTGTCTATGTACAAAAAAAGGAAACAATTTTCTGTACATCTGACTAGATCTAATTATTTGAATGAGAACGATGATGTATTAAATTAAATACTGTATTATGTGTATGATAATAATAATAAAGGAAAATATTATTTGCGTGGGGATGTTGCTTAGTGAGGACACAAGCACTAGCAACGTTCGCAAGAGCACACTTGTGGGGGACAGCTGCAGCCCATTTGCGCTGGTGGCAAGAACAATATTATTAAGTAATGTAAGAAAACCAGAAGAGCCTGGCAACCCGTTAAGGAGAGGATTTAGTAGACAAGGTGAGACCCTGGGGAATTGAAAAAAGGAGGCTATAGATGAAGCAGAATGATCCCTTTCATAGAAAAATAGTTTGGAAACAACGTCATTTAGAGTCGATGTTGCTACAAGGAAATAGGATTTTAAAAACCACGAAAACAACTTTTGGAGGTGGAAACATTCCTTTAACCCAGCCACTAGCTACACAGGTGTAATATAAACATATAAAATTGATAAATAAAGGAGGTTTTCTTAACAGATAATTATTCCTGTATTATGGTAAGTGCGGTTAATCGGGGTAAGCTAGATATCGCTGGATCTTCCATAAGTTTAAGGTAGGCATGCAGCCATTTATGACGTGGGAGGGACAAAGGAGCCTGATCTCTTACAATGCTGCGATATTTATCACTAAAGGTTGTAATGGAGAACTGGCTTCATTGGAAAATCCAAGAAGTTATTTAGCAGGCCGCGCACCTAGAAAGTTTTTAAAGCCCCAAGCTAGCTTCAGCCTGAGGGAGCGAGAAGAATAACCTGCTGCTCCAGTACAAATAATCAGTATAGTACGCGCTTTTCATAATTTCAGCGGATCAAAGAACGAAGACAATTGAGATAAGAAGACTCTGGCGACCCTCATACGTGAAAAACCGCGATCACCACGTCCATCCCCGCATTTTATTACATATTCACACGCTCTCGCACCTCATTCACTCACACACACACACACACACACACACACACACACACACACACACACACACACACACACACACACACACACACACACACACACACACACACACACACACACACACACACACACACACACACACACACACACACACACACACACACACACACACACACACACACACACACACACACACACACACACACACACACACACACACACACACACACACACACACACACACACACACACACACACACACACACACACACACACACACACACACACACACACACACACACACACACACACACACACACACACACACACACACACACACACACACACACACACACACACACACACACACACACACACACACACACACACACACACACACACACACACACACACACACACACACACACACACACACACACACACACACACACACACACACACACACACACACACACACACACACACACACATGCACACATACACCCATACCTACGTCCATGCCCATATAGTAAAAAAAATATAATTAAGTCTGAATATGAATATTTAATTTATGAATATTTAATTATTTATTTTATACACACCTTGTACAACCCTTTAATGTGGACTTAAGATTAAATTAATCAATATAATGCTTTAGTTGTTTAGCGTTCTCAAAAAAAATGCTTGCTTTAATGCCTGCACTAACGGACCCCAAATTTTATTTCCATGTTTGTTGGTTTTCACATAATTAACCAGAAACACGTTGGTCGCAACATGATACGAGTTTTGTATAACACGACTTCCCCCCCCCCCCCCCCCATAATTCAGGTAACACGCATCTCATTAATAATTCGTATCTGTTTGATCAAGTCAAGTAAGCATCAAGAAAGTACAAAGTGCCGCACTGATGGAGGGCTAAATCAATAATACCATAGCCACCACGTTGTAATTCAGCTTGTAGATTCCCAGTATGTCCTTCAAATGCATGATTCGCAAACGAGTGAAATCTTGTAAAAGGAAATTGTGGTCCGACCTGGACAATAGCTGGAAAATTCGTATTCGATGCGATCTCCAATAAATTGGGGACACCCTTTTTTTATGCTGTTTTGTCAATCCCTGAGGTTCATTTCTCATCCGGTGAACTTCCCTCAGCAATACCAAATGATAATCCGATCAAACGTTATACCAAAACACAATAAGGCATTGTCCATTTCATATCGTAAGCTTCAGTTGATGTGAATAAATATCCCATATGAAAGATAAATGTTGCTATTACCCCCTGATTTGTACCTATAAACCGATTTGGGAGGACAACTGATCCGAGCATTGTCAGTACACCAGGATACATTTCATACCCGTAATTAGAAACATAAAAAAAACCAGACACAATATTATGCCACATCCAGTTACAATATGGTTTGTAGATACACGTTTGACTATTCATGAATGCAGAATAAATTTGTATGACAAAAAAAAATGATAAAACGAACATGCAGAATCGCGCGAATTTAATTGAAAGTCAAACAAATGTCGGCACTAAACAACACCGTTAGACCAAGCTAATAAGGTTACAGGTTGAGATCCACATGTATTACTATATAACTGTTGATTCCAGAGCCGGTGAAAAAAAAACCGCACCCATACATACTCACACGCACACATTTGTACAAACATAGCCTAATATATATCAATTTACTCACCCCATAGTTAGTCCAGATCCCGCTCCCTCAATCCGGTTCTTTATTTATTCATATTAAGCCATCCATGATCGATAATTTATTAATTCCACAAAAGACATTGATTAATGTAGTTGAAGGCACAGCAAAAATAGAAGGAAAATCGTATAATCCAAGATACAACAGAATTAACACGATAATAGCAGATGTTATAATAATAACTTCATTTCCTATCGAGGTTAAATACCTCCACTCTGCATTATCTGTTGTTGTAACTTTTGACAAGTACATATGAGAATTTACGACTGCTATTACAAATTTGGTTTACTTAAATATCAAACACACTAGTTTAAATTTTTTCTTAGCCTTTTGTTTAGTTTTTGCTATACTAAGTTATAAATTAATATTACTAATTGAACTACAATTGAATCCATTAAATAAATGTTTGCATAAATTTTGACTACAAATTCAATCAACACATGGTCTCTTTTCTTTTGAAATTATTTTATTCTGAGTTATTTTGACTTATATTCGATAAGTTAGACGACACAAATAAATTATTTCTTTTATATATATTATTTTCCGAGACACAAATTCAATTTTTCTAATTTTTCAACTCATTCCTGAATTTAAGACCGCCATTTACAAAAGACCACATAAACCATATTTGTTTTTTTTTCTTTTCTATTTTCTTCTGACAATACAACCACATGGACTTTGTTCATTCTATAAATTTTACTAGTTTACACAAATAAATTTTGCTAGACATTCACTATGAACTTTGAATATAACTCCCGATTTTTTTTGTTCAATTTTAATAGACTACACACGGTACATAAATAAATTCTTTTTTTTTTGATATTTTTACACTGCATATAAATTTGACCACAAGAATTCAATTGAAATCCTTAGTCAATCTCAATCCAATCGTTTTTTTCTTGCCAAAACCATCAACATCTTAAATGACAACTCATCAAAACAAATCTGTCAAATTACAATCAGAGAATGGAATGATAATACGAGACTAAGAGGGCCTCTATACTCAAACACGAGCTTTTATAATCAAATGAAGAGGCCTTTTTTTTGACGATAAAAAAAATGGTAAGCAATAACTTGTAAATTTTCAACGATTACTGAACCCACTAAGAAGGTTGTGTTGGGTTTCATTTAATGCATCATTACAAGGTGCTGGGTAGGTTACCAAAAGATCACTTAGATTGGTGGAAGTTGGGATGAGCGTTAATTTCATCTTTACATAGTAATGAAACTATCTTGGTATTACGGAAGATATCATTTATACGTACATACCCCTCGTGTGTCTGATAAATGTAAGAGCAAATCATGTGGCTCAGGTGAATGTTCATTATTTCATACCAGGGTCACTAAGCGTGGCCAGGATACTCACTAAACACATTTGAAATTTAAGCTTAAAAAGATAGATTTACAGGACTATAGTAAACAACCAACAAGATTTTATTAAAAATTCCGGCTTGCTTAGCTGGCCTGGCGGAGCATGAGACTCTTAATCTGATGATCATGGGTTGGAACCCTAACTTGGGCGCCAACTGTAACTCACGTTACAGTTTAACAGTTTAACGTTACATTTTAATAGAACTTACCAGCTTACTGGATATGTAACTACCTGATTCTGCGCTCACCGAATGTCATAAAAAAGCAAACAAAGAATACACCCAAGATACCATTTTGTGGACTGTAATGTGCACAAGCTTGAATAGGAATAATCTAAGGATACTGAAACGTAACCTACAAGAAAATCGCATGTTAAGAAAACATCACAAAAAAATTAAGTCAAACACTGTAGAGCTTCGATCCTCAAAAGAATAATCTAGCTAGACTGTTCTGTGGTAATAGCATTTCGATTATTTAATCCTACAACTTCTTTGTCAAACGCATTATTAAAACTAAATCAAGCGTAACTCCTTTTATTAATAACCAACTCCTCAGATTAAAATCCACATAATTTATGAACAAAACAAATTTGTTAAAAAAAATCAATCCTCTCCTTAACGCATCTTTAAATACATTTACTTTTTTAATTTTCTGCTTAAATCCCTTCATTGACTAAGATACTTAAGTTGTATATATATATATATGTTAACTACCTCACTTGCTTTATTTAAAAATCGTTTAAACTCTTTATCTCTTTTACTCATATTAACACAACCGAGAACCAAATTTCCTTATAGTATACAGTGTGAACGAATATTCAATAATAATATGATGATGAATCTTAGGGTTAAACATTAAGTATGAAAACGTGTTTATATTGATGCTGTAGCTTTATTTTGCTATACAAGAAAATTATTGTTATAAGCAATAAAGTGCATTGTTTATGTCGAAACATTTCGACATAACCGCTTCTGGTTTGATCTGAAAAAGTGTCTAAACATTTCTCTTCCTATTAGAATGCCAATAAAATCAATGAACAAAAACGGTAAGGCTTGTACTACTCCTCCCTCTTAAAATTTTAATGAAGAAAAATGCGTTGAACAAAAAACATGAAAAACATATTTGTTATCGATATTGTCCGTTACGGAAAATTTAACCCCAACAACTAACTAAATTAATATTTCGTTATTGTTTCAGTAAAATTATTTCATAATAAATTTTCTCTCATTTTCTTTCCGATTATCTTCATCGACAAACACATGTTTTTGTTTTTTTTTTCGTATCTTTTGTAATTTTTCTTAAGTTCCCTCTTCTTTTAAATTAAAGTCAACACAATAACAATAATAAATTAATCTTAGTAAAAATAAAAAAAGCCACACCAATAATATTGTCTTTGTCGCACCTGCATGGAAAAAATAATTTGGTTTTCTGATTTACTAGAATGGATAAGTTGTTAACATCACAATGACAAACCTAAAAGCATCTCATAAAGGATACGATACGATACTAATCCGTTCAATGTATGAAATCTTTTTCGATAGTAGCTAATACTTACAAACCGTAACTATCTGCTTGATTTCTTTATATTGTATTCAATAGAATTAAACGATCCTAAACTACATATTTCCCCTGTTTTTTGGAAAGTTAAGAGAATCGACTCTCGTTTCGTTTCTAATTCGGTTCGTATATTTCGTTCCCTCTCATTATCGAGATTATGGATTTTTGTTTCTCCTATGATTATATTTTTATAACAATTTGAAATTTTCCATCAAAGCTTTTGTGTAATTATATCTGTGTGTGTTTATTTTATTTTCTTTCTTTTCGTTTTTTTTTGTTGTTTGTTGTTGGGAAACATAGACAGAATTAAAATGTTCCGATTACAGTGAGCGATACGATTTAAGGTAATTATGTGTTACTTAGAATTAGTGATGCATGACAATGGTTTAACCTATTTTATGATTTATATAGTCGGAATTTATGGTGATATAATAAATTAGTGTAAAATGGTTTTTTTGGGTTAGAAAAATGTTTTATTTTTTATGTTGAAGGTTAGATATGTATGGAATGAGCTCAACCGTACAATATTGATCATGGAAATTGTATTAGATATATGTTTTGGGATTAGCAACGTAATCAGTTTTGAATTATTTACGGTCTTCCATAAAATCGATAAGAATTTATATTAAAACTTAATTCATAGAAATTTTATTCATCCCCAAAAAATTATTCGACGAAATTGTTTATCATCAACGTTTCGGAAATTAAACCATCATCATCATTTCATCTCTTTAACATCACCAAAAAAACAAAAAAAAATATTTTGACTTAAAATCTTGAAATTTTATCACGAACTATAATCTCCCGTTCCGTCATTTATAACATTATTATATTCTTATGATAAAAATAAGAAAACAAATTCCATTTCTTCCTACAAAAAAAAAATTATTTTATAAAAATTTTTATTATGACAGAATTTTTATCACTTTCATGTAACACAAATACATTTACATAATCATAAATAAAACTATGATTATTAAACAAAAACTACTTATTTATTTATATTTTCTTGTGAATTAATTTCATTTTCTAATTATTTTAATTTTGCTTTTATGGTAAGTAGATTTTATAGCAAGTAGAAAGGTTGGTTGGTAAGTTTTTATTTGAGCAGTTGTTGTTGTTGTATTTGTCGTTGCTAAATTATCGGATATGTAAAAGTTGGGCTATGAAGCTATCATAGTTGGGCTATACTTCACAATGCTATTCGCTTTGGGAAAATGTGGACAACGTTTTTCTTGGGCGGTCAATATTTAGTGGAGGAATAAAGTTATAATAAGAGTTAAACAGTAAATTTCATTAAAAAATAGCGAGTGACATATTCCTGGATAATGTGAGTACTGCAAAAATTTTAACTTACATATCGAGTGTTTTGAAGGCTCATTTCTTCGGTTACTGATGTCTTACTGCTATTGCCAGTGGAATGTGACTTCTTCCGATATTTAACTCTTATATATCAAAGACTGGAGTACACAAAATTGTTACACTCGTAGAACAAAAATTAAAAACAAATTACAAGAACTGATCCCTCTTCGTTGATTGTTGATCAATTGCATTCGAAGCTCAAACATTTTGGCCAACCGCCGAACAGCCCTTGGTCCTCTCCTCTCCAACTCGTCAAAATGATCAAAGGTGAATGGAGACTTAGAGGTGACTATATCGGTCTTTTAATCATGTGTCTACTTCTGATAAGTACTCTAATATACTCCTCACTTACAGGCTTTTACTCATATACCAGATTTGATGGCGGTAGGTGATTTTTTTCATAAGACTATTTTTTTGTTTAATGAAAAACCTTGTTTGGATATTTGAAGTTATGTGGTGGATTATCATTTTTTGATATAAAGGGAACTGGTCACCGTAAAAATTTGGTGCTCAAAAGAATGCTATAATCAAGTTTTTTTGGTGATGCTTGATCGTTTTTTTAAATTATATTATATTTTTGGATGGCGAAACAAAAAGATATTTTATTGCATACTTTTGGTTATCAGCCGATTGAATTGTGTTTTTTGAATTCCATAGTAAATCAACTATTTTATTTGTATTTGAAACAAAAAACAATTATTTCTTTTGTTTTGGAGTTAAGTGAAATTACATTAATTAAGTTGGGTAAGGGAATTACATTAAGAAAGTGGAATTACATTAATAAAACACGCAATTTTGTTGAATATATTGATGAATAATGACGGGATATAAGTTGGTTAGTATTTATGGTCCAAATACATGTGCAGAATTCTGCATGCAGCGAAATTAGAACATGTGTTGTTAAATGAGAGCAATTACATGTAAATTCTGCATGCAGAAAAATTCTGCAAGATATCTCTAATTCTAATTTCGCTGCACAGAGGCAGTGCTACCACAATAAAAAAAACAAAAACTACTTGAAAACTCAGATAAAAATGGATGATTTTGACATTTTGATTGAAAATGAATTATTTTTTTTATAACTCAAATAAAAATGAATATTTTTTTGAAAATGAAATTATTTTTGTAATGATTATTTGTTTATAAAGATATTCAAATATTCTAAATAATCCAAATTATAAAATAATTAAAACTAATATTGTAAATGAATAAATTTTTGGGGAAGGATTATCGGAAACAGTGTTATATGTAATTAGAACTTAAATTTTAATTTAGACATATACGTTTTTACAGGCAACGATTCAATTATTTTCTTCTATCTTTTAATTAAAAAGACAGTTTTCTTTAAATTGCGACAACTTTCACTTATAACTATTTCATAATACGTAAGAACACGAACTGTCATTGTTTCGAAAATTCTGCATGTCAAATATATAAAAATTCTGCACATCTATTTTAGATGCAGATATGCATGCAGCACTGCGTGCAGACTTTCTGCACATGTATTTTGGGCATTAAAGTTTAGGCTGTTGAAGGTCGTTTTCTTGATATAGAATCAACAGTTGTTGTATGAAGAGAGAAGAATTTGGAAAGAATACTAATTTTTTGTGATAATAAGCCAGAGGAGTGATAAAAGTGTATATCTGATTGATTTACATGTGGGGGCTTGATTCAGCACCATAAAAATGGAGGTGAACTTAGGGAACCTATTTTTTATATTTTCGTGTAAATTCATCACTTTTGGAAATACTAGTGTGAGTAAATTTGGACAACTAATTCATTTACTACTAAAAAGTTTTTAACAGTTAGTTCTTGGTGTATAATTGGATTAGATTTGGGTGTTTTTAAGAGTCTTTATGACGCTTGTCGCATTCGCAGTATCAATGTTGAAAAATGTAAGTTTTCTAAACGCAACGTTGTTTTCCCTAGAGATGTGGAAATGATACGAGGCGTTTCAACAAATCGCCAACCTGCGCTGGTTACGTTAAATGTTGAAGACCAACACCTGGAAATGGATGAGGACACTGTAGGCTGCTTTTCGATTATATTTAAAGGAAGTGATTATGATAAACTTTTAACATAAGGTTGGTGGTAAAATTGTGAATAAAATAGGAAATCAAAAAATTTAATACGTTTATGATGAGAACAAATATAATTTTTCGGCTATGAAGCAGAAATTGCGAGTCCAATCTTTCACTGTTCTTATTCAGTTTCATATAAGTTGTTGCACGCGTCACAGGCTTCCTTCACATGGCTAACACAGGAAAGCTTTAGCACTCCAAGGTTTTAATTGATTAAAGTGACAACAAAGAAATTGTGTGAATTTAAAAATTTATTTTTTTATATATGGATGATGCAACATTACAAAACTAGAGGAACCCTCATGCGGAGATTGAACGAGACTGCTCTCACGTCTTGATCACAACTGATTTATTTAGAGTAACATGGAAGAAATGGTACTATTATTAGATATTAAAGTTTAACATTTATAGAAGTAAAATTAATTAAAATAACGTACAAATTATCCAGGTTGAGTATTCTACGTCAGTAATAGCATGTAAATCCGTATTGACTATCAAAATTATCTAGATTGATTGTACCTCGTTAGCAATAGCACATTTATTCGTATTAATTAACAAAATTATCCAGATTGAGTATACCACGTCAACAATAGCACTCAATTAGTTTCTTTCACGTACATGCACTGATGAATATAGAATAGAATAGGGATTACCTTACATGATCAGCGTATAACAAAATTATAGCAAACTATATTATTATTAACTGCTGGATGCAGTCTATAGTCAAATGGTTGAATTTTCAACTTCTGATTATTATTTTAACTTCAACTTCTTATTATTTTTCATTTGCATCGTGACAAAAAGGTATGGCTTAAAATGGTCAGCCTAATAATCGCGGGTAGGCGCTGCCTAATTTTGTTAAAGTACATTAAGTCAGATTTACCGTTAAAAATTCCAGACAATCTTAAGATGTAAGACGATTCAAAACTTAATGGTAATCGAGAACACCATTTTGTTGACAATTTTGTATAATTTTAAAATAAATCCAGATCTTCCATTTTCAAGTTAACCTGGATCACATACCCACCCAATCAGCTCCCTAGGTATTTTAAGGCTTTATCCGTAGATTAAATAAGCTTGAGTGAATGGAGTGAAACAAGTTTGTTAACTCTAAGAATAACCCAGAATCAATTTGAGTACCAGGATTTTTGGTTATATTTTATAGAACTCTAAATCTCAAGATGTGCTGATCAACTAGGGTTTTAACTACTGTCGTTGCCCAGCACATCTTATTTTTTAGTGAAATTGATTCCGGCTACCGTGTTCATCGGTAAACCAACAACCAAATCACATGAACATATTCGAAATAACCATTGGGAATGTTAAAATAACTAAATTACTTACGTGTATGGGGGTTTGATTTTGAGCGTCAATATTCATCGATGGCCAGAAATAACGAGAATATATTAGTTTTCGACAGGCCCGCAAGCCGGGGTGGGACAAACTGTGGTGTGAATCGTTGATGGGTCATCGTAGTTTATTAGGAATATACCAACGTTTTTTTTTCCAGCAGCCTAGGTCTTGACGTAATTGGTTTACTTGAAATTTTACAATTTAGAGGTTCAAACTTGAGTTTTGAATTCAGTGTTGGACTCCTGAAGCAAAACAAGCTTTTTGATAATATATCCGTCCCCACATTTCTTTCCCGTAGTAAAGTGTGCTATAAAATCTAAATAACGGGCGTGTTTGGGGCTTTTTTTAGTTCTAGATGCAATAGCTGAAACAAAGGGTTGTACAATGAATAAAATATTGGAAATATTTGATCGTGGCAGATGTTACTAACTGCTTACATAAATACTGATCTTATACTGAACCAACCGCAGTACCTGAAGCATCCGTTTTAAGGTTAACATTTTGTTGTTGATGAGCTTGGGGAGTAGTATGTATGATTATATTAATAGGTTATTTGATTATATCAATAACTGCACCACAATCGGCCGGCCCAAATGTTGTTTCTTAATTCTTTAAATTGGTTTAGCAATAAAGGTGTGGATTAGTGAAAATATCAGCCCATTGTGATTAAATTCCATTATAGTGTGGTAAAATTTGAACATTCCTACAAATCGGTGAGCATGCCGAATGAATGTTGGCTGAAGAAATTGTCTAATATAGGCACAATTCTTTCTTTTGATGGTAGAATATCATCTACTGATATTTTGTGGATAAAAAAGCTGGTGTAGTTACTTCAAAATCACATTTTAGAAGCTTAATAATAATTTAAAACTGTGATAAGCTACTTATCTACCCAGATATCACAGATTTATACAAAATCAAGCCCCTTTGTTACTGCTTTAATAAAAGGCAGTGCTGCATTACTCAGGCAGGACAGTGCTGTATTACTCAGAAAGTATGGCATTCTTATGAATTGGAAAAGACCAAATGGGCTGCAGTAAGTGCTTTATTGTATATATGTCCATCCAGCAGCAATTAGTATCTAATGGTACGCACGAGCAAGGTCAATTTTGAAAAAAAATTCCAACCGATGGGATGCATTGAAAAAATTTCAATGTTTGGTATTGGATGCCGATCTTGTGCCCAATACCCACTCTTTTTCCAATTAATCGCATTAATAAAATTCTGGTAAAACTCAAACTGTCTCACTGTGAGTTATTTTTGTCATCAAAAAATTGAAAATACATAAATAAGCAGTAAACAGAAAATTTGCAGACATTGCTCCCTGTTTACCTGTTTAATGAAGGTATTTGCTTTGAAAGTTCTTGAACAAACGGCAGACTTTTTATAGCTCGTAATTTTGGCTATAAACTAATTTCGAATGTTTTCGACAAGCGACAACCTTCATCACTAAATCTTACATTAATTTTAAACTTCAGTACCAAATAGATGCCATAACTAATCCTATATTTATAACTAGAATAGTGTAAACCCATGAAATGAAACTATCGAAAACTAATTCAAGAGAAATAAATGAATATAACAAAATTATTAACAAAATGAATATCACAAACAAAAAAAATAAAATAATAACAAAAAAAAAGAACAATATGATAAAAAGATATTCAAAATTCATTCAAAAGAAAAATAAACAAAACATTTCACAAATGTCGAAATTGCCCTGCAGAGTCACACACTTTTGATCCCCATATTTCAGGTCATAATTGACATGCGGATAAATACCTGTGTACCAAATTTGGGGTCAATAGGTCAAGTAGTTTCTGAAATATTGTGTCCAAATACAGACAGATAGATACACACATACGGGCAAGCAATCGCATTGACTATCCTCATAGCTTTCGGTAGTTAATAAAAATAATTGATTATATCTACTTACAGAATTTATTAAAAAAAAAACATTATTTTTATTAAGTCATCAATTCACTTCTAAACAGAAAATAACTACACTTATCAATTTACATTTCTGAACAACGAACACAATTTAAACTTATAGCTTAAAATTAATATTTTGACATTTACCAGTTTCTTTTTACAACGCTATTTATTATAACCTCAAAATATGTTTTAGCCTCATTTGTAAAGATATATAATTATATGTCCAGTGAAAAATTTTAATTATAACAATGTCTTTGGTAAATTTCTAGTTTACGGTCCATTTTTAAATTAAATTCTTGTTATAACAAATAGACGTGGTTGTCAAAACAAAATTATGGTTGCCCTATATATTTTAAGTCATAGTAGCCGTTTTCGTTGTAAACCACATCGCAATAAAGATGCGAATTAGTTTGTTTAAATCAGAGCCACTATTTGCTAATAGCATAAATGTGAATGTTTGGAATCTAGAAACAATTCAGATTTGTTTGATTAGAGTTAGTTAATCATCGATTTCATAATTGATAAGCCAGAAAAGTGGTTTATTGGTTTATTCTGTTTAATGTTTTTCTTCTGAATTAGCAAGCTTGTCCTAGACGAGAGTCAAGAAAGCAATCGATTATTTTTCTTCCTTCCTCAGTAAATACTCTACCAATCTATGTCGGCCTGTTTGCTAACCAGCCATCCATCTCGACAAAGATTGTCCGATTTAAACATATTCAAATTTAAAATTTTCTCAAAAGTTGGTTGGCTCAATGATAAGTGCTGAAATTTGTAACAAGGGGCTAGTTATCGGTCGTGAGTACTATAAGTAATCCGGACGCTAAGAAAATATGTGGTCCTGGCTTGGCTCAGTACGTAGAATCGATAATCTTGATCATCGACCCTTTACAAATGCTGGATGCCTGGGCTAATTATTATGTGAACCAAAAAAACAAAGGTCAAATGGAAAGTAAGCTCTGATAATCCAAAAGACAAGTAGAACAACGACCATCTCCACCCCTCCATCATTTTATCGACTGTCAAACTTTAATATAAAGAAATTAACATACCCCCATGCTTGATAGCCATTTGGACGCCTCCCTTCATTTAAGTTACAGAAAAATTAACAATTCATATAAACCAAAAACAGGCGATTGTTGAATGACATATCTAACTAATTATTGCTGCAAAAAAAAAATAGGTGCATGTTGAATAACCAAATTAATATAAAAAACTGTTGCACCAAAAAAAAGATGATTGTTGAATAAATTATATAAATACTAGAACTGTTGCACCAAACAAAACTGGTGATTTTTAATGACGTATCTAAATCAATTATTGCTGCGCCAAAAAATAGGCAAATGTTGACTATCAAAATAACATAAAATCCGTTGCACCAAAAACAAGTGATAGTTGAAATAATTATATAACTACAAGAACTGTTGCACCAACAAGAAACCAGAAAATTGTTGAATAATCTTATATATTAATACACCTAAGGCTTTTTTATTCGAAGATGTATTCATTTCAAAAGTTTACTGCTAACTGATATTAGTGTAACTTAGATTTCAAAAAATTTTAAAGACACAAATAGGATCATAAGTAAAAAAGTTATAGACGAATTAAAACGTATTTTTGAATTTAACGACCCCGCTATACAATATGAAATGGACTTGCCCAAGTCCTTTCTTTGTTTTTTTATTATTATTATTTAGTATTTTATATTTTCTTTTCAAATTTCAATTTAGTTTATGCATTGCTTTCGGAGAGGATAGACGTATTATTTTTCTTTGTTTTTTTATTATTATTATTTTTCTTTGATTTTCTTTGATTTAATTATTATTTTTCTTTGTTTTTAAATATTTTCTATTGGTTAGAAATTAAAGAAACAATTCATAAAATTGATTTATTCTTTCTGTGCAAAACAAGATAAGCATGCTACAGACCTTCTATCAATTTGTCAATCAATTGAAAACGAAATAAAATTTTTACACAGATTACAGATTTTTACACTAAATTTTATTTCATTTATTTTCGTTTTCGAATTGATTGACAAATTGATTGTAGGTCTGTAGCCTGCTATAGAGAAATATTTCATAATAGCCGTGTTCGATTTGACTGAAACAACTGAATTATCTGAAAAGAATATATTAAGCATAATATGTAAAATGTATTTTAGCTAGAACATAACGTTTCGTTGTCATTTTCGATGTAGTGGGTTGTGAGAAAGGTTCGGGGTTCAACGCGAAACCTATATTGATCTTTTAAATAAAGTAGATAAGTAGCTAGGTAAGTAGTTAGGTAAGGTAAGGAGTTAGGTAAGGTAAGGAGATGGGTAAGGTAAGGAGTTAGGTAAGGTAAGGAGTTAAAGGGGTTAGGTAAGTAGTTAGGTAAGGTAATGAGCTAGGTAAGGTAAGGAGTTAAGTAAGGTAAGGAGTTAGGTAAGTGGTTAGGTAAGGTAAGGAGTTAGGTAAGGTAAAGAATTAGGTAAGTAGTTAGGTAAGGTAAGGAGTTGGGTTAGGTAAGGGGTTAGGTAAGGGGTTAGGTAAGGAGTTAGGTAAGTAGTTAAGTAAGGTAAGGAGTTAGGTAAGGTAAGGAGTTAGGTAAGGTAAGGAGTTACTAGCTAGGTAAGGAGTTAGGTAAGTAGAGATTTTATACAGGCAATAACAAATGCTTATGTACTTTATAAGTTTATTTACCAAATTACAATTCCTTCACTAATTTTTAAGTCTTCTTATGCACATTGAAGTGAATGATGTGAAAATTTTGTTCTGTTTTTTCTTCATAAATGAATGGTGTTAATGGTGAAATGAATGTTGTGAATAAAGAAATGAATTGCACGTGGTATTTATCATTTTAAAATTCATAATATTTTTTATCATCGTACTGGTGCTTTAATTCCTGCCTGATGTGTTTGTTAAATTTGTCCGATGAAGATAGAATTGATGGAAATGAAATGATTAATAAATTTGTACGTACTGAAATCTCTGATCCCATTATTTTTCCTAAATTACATGAATATGTAAAACGTCATATGATGTATGGACCATGTGGAGCTCTAAATCCCAATTCTGTTTGTATGAGAGATGGTAAATGTAGTAAGAATTTTCCGAAACCTTTTTAAGAAAATACTAAAGAATCTGTGAATGGTTATCCTTTGTATCGTCAACGTGATAATGGTATGAGTGTTGATGTACGTGGTGCATCTCTTGATAATAGATACTAGGTGGGCCCGTCGTGTTTCGCTACGCTTATAAATAAAGTTTTTGCGTAGACATTTTGTTGACGTAGAAGCAATGATTTCAAAAAGTGGTAATGAGAAATGCTAGCATATAATTTTAATTTTCTTTTTCAATATATGAATGAAAAATAATCAGAACTCTAGCTGATCAGTTCGGATATATGAAAAACTAGCGATCAAATAAGTTTTCAAGTAAGCTTATTTGATCTCTAACATCTCTAATATTGGCCTATGTCATATTTTGTCAGTGATAAGATTTTTTGTTTATTTATCCATTCTTTAACAAAAAATATAAAAAAACAAAGTTTTTTATGTGTTTTTATGTGTTTTTATGTGTTGTTGTGACGCATATTGTAATTCCTACTACACAACACATTTTAATAAAAAAAAAAATATAAATTACAGAAGTGTTGCACCAAAACAAACAGGTGATTTTTTAATAATTTATAAAATTAATAAAAATTTGTGTATGAAATGTAGGCGTTAATCGAATAGCAAATAAAACATCAATAATTGTTGCACCAGAAATAAGTGATAGATGAATATCAATCTAACAGCAAAAACAGGTAATTGTTGAATCACATTCCTAAAACAAATATTGTTGCACCAAAGAAATAGGTAAATGTTAAATATCATACTAACAACAAACACCATTGCAAAAAAGACAAGTGATTGTTGCATAAATTATATAACTAGAATTGTTGCACCTACAAAAACCAAGAAATTGTAGAATAATTCATTTAAATACTAGAAGTGTTGCAGGTAATTGTTGAATAATTTATATTAATGATAAAAATAAAATAGGTGTAGGTCGAATAGCAAACAAAATGCCAATAATTGTTGCATCATAAATAGGTGATTGTTGAATATCAAACTAACATAAAAAACTGTTGCACCAAAAACAGAACAAAAGTTATATCAAGGATCAAGTAAAGCTCTTTATCAGTCACAAGAAGATTTTGCGTGATTGTTAGTAAATTATATAAACTGTTATTACTAATGTTATCCTCATTAGTATCATCACTATTATTGTTGCTGCTGTCACTGAACTATAAGCTTTGTAAAACTTTGGAAATGGTATTAGTATTATTTGTACCGTAATGCTGTATTAACGATTGTGGCTAGAGCATTCAAATCCGAATATTCAAGTATTCGAATATCCGATTAATTTGGGTATACATATTTTAAGTATTCGTTATTCATATATTTATACGCGAATATTCGAATATTTTTTATCTAACAAAATATAATGGTTTTCCATCCCATCATTCCTTTTCCAAACTGTGAAACTAAGAAATTTCAATATTTTAAGGGAAATAATTTTATTACAAAAAGTGCTTGGCGAAAAAGTGCTTGCTTGCTTAGCGAAAAAAATTCAACACTTATGACAGCCGAAGGCATATGCAAATTCTTATTTACTTCTCTAACGGAACTGAACCGTGATTAAAGTAAAATTTTACTCAACAAAATTAGGAAACGAATGGATCAGAAAAGAAACAAAACAACCTTAATAACCTTATTTCTATATCTTGACACTGGAGTTATACCACAATCGAACGAATATTTTGATTATGCAAAGAAAACTGCTAGTGAAAACTTTCTCGCCTTCTCAGCCTTCAAAGATGTACCAGATCCTAGCGATGAAAACAGTGATAACCAGTTGCAGGTATCTTGTAATATAAATGACGCACTTGCAGTCAACAATCAAAGTAAAAATATATTGCAACAAAAGCTGCAATTAGCGATTAACTCAATTATAGATTCCACGACACGAGATACAGTAACAGTGGTAATGAAAATCGCGGTTAGTAGTTTAAAAAACATTTTTGTTATTTACATTCGTTCAAAAAAAGAACAGATAAATTAGAAAATTGGCCTATTATTGGCCTGACCGAAATATTGGCCTATGTCATATTTTATATGTGATAGGATTTATGGTTTAGTTATCCATTATTTAACAAAAATATATTAAAAAAGTCGGACAAGTGCGAATAAAATTCGCTCGCCAAGGGTTCCGTGAATGTAAAAGAACACATTATCAAAAATAAATGACATAAAGTTATGTTGTAAAGTCTTTATATCGCCAGACTGTGGACGCATAACAGAATAAATGTTTAATCGTAAACGTCAATAGTAAATGTCAATCACATCTACATTGATCAAAAATGTTACTTGAGGTTAAATCTTATCCATAGCTGTTTATGTTAGCTAAAGTATTTTAATAGTCTAAATTGGGAATATTTGTTCTATAAATCAGCGTCGAAATATAGGGTGGTATACATACACTTAAAATAGCACTTTTTTTCATCAATAACTAAAAAACTATGCATCGCAGAATTCTAAAAAATATTGCAATGTTTCTTAAATTAAGTGTTCTTTCAAATGACACCCCACTCGTTTGGTTCCAAAAAAGTTTTTTTTCTGCTCTCCCCACACCCATCCCCTAAACACACAGAAATATAATTATTTGAGAGTCCGCTATAATTTTCGTTCAAAACATAGCAAACTTCCTGTCTCTTTGAATTTTTTCAATTTTTTCTGTCAATCAGTGTCGAAACGTAGGGGGGGGGGGGACGGTCTGGAATGTGCACATTTTTTAGAATAACTCCAAAACGCTGTACCGGAAATTTCTAAAAAAAATTGCAATGTTTTGGAAATTTGGTGCTCTTTCAAATGATACCCCACTCGCTTGGGTCAAAAAAAATTTTTTTTTACCCCGCTTACACCCATCCCCTAAACACACAGAAATATAATTATTTGTGAGTTCGCTATAATTTTCGTTCAAAATATAGCAAACTTCCTGTCTCTATGAATTTTTTCAATTTTTTCTGTCAATCAGTGTCGAAACGTAGGGGGGGGGAGGAACGGTGTGGAATTTGCAAATTTTTTAGAATAACTCCAAAACGGTGTACCGGAAATTTCTAAAAAAAATTGCAATGTATTGGAAATTCAGTGCTCTTTTAAATGATACCCCACTCGCTTGGGTCAAAAAAAGTTTTTTTTACCCCCTTTACACCCATCCCCTAAACACACAGAAATATAATTATTTGAGAGTTCGCTATAATTTTCGTTCAAAATATAGCCAATTTCCTGTCTCTATGAATTTTTTCAATTTTTTCTGTCAATCAGTGTCGAAACATAGGGGGGGGGGGGAACGGTCTGGAATGTGCACATTTTTTAGAATAACTCAAAAACTGTGTAGCACAAAATTCTAAAAAAAGTTGCCAAGTTTCTGAAATTTGGAGCTCTTTCAAATGACACCCCACTCGTTTGGGTCAAAAAAGTTTTTTTTCACCCTTCCCCACCCCAATCCCTTAAAAACACAAAAATATAATTATTTGAGAGTTCGCTATATTTTTCGTTCAGAGTTTATCAAACTTCCTGTCTCTGTGAATTTTTTCAAATTTTTCTGTTAATTAGGCTCGAAATGAAAGGGGGGGACCAACTTTTTGTGTCAATTTATTGATAATAATTCAAAAACTGTGCATTGCAAAATTCTAAAAAAAATGGCAATATTTCTAAAATCAAGTGCTCTTTCAAATGACACCCTACATGACCTGGTTTTAAATGATGTTTTTACCCCTTAACATTCCCACCCCTTTAATAAATATAGTTATTAGTGTCTGCCACTTTTCTATATTTTTCATTAAAAACCTACTCAATTTTCTATCATTCCAAATATGTTTCAAGATTTTCGATGAAGTAGGTTCGGAGTTAATCGGGGCAATAAAACATCCCGAAAACGTCATTTTTCAAAATTATACAAAAAATGGTGAGGTGAAAAATTCCAAAATATATTTTTAAATAATGCTGAAATGAAGCCCTTTCATATGATACCCTACTCGTCTCGCTAAAAAAATGTATTTTTTCAAAGGCTTTACATCGTACCTCCTTAAAACAAACGAACACAACTTTATTTATTTTTTAACCCGCCATCTTGTGTGGATAGGTTAGTTTTATAAGCACCTCAAATTTTAAGTTCATCGGATTACTGGTTCACGAGATAATCGAAATAATGTGAAAAACACGTTGTACTCTCACCAATAGTGTTCCGTATAAAAAACGGAACCCTAAAAACAAAAAAAAACAGATTTGCGTCCATTAACATCCTTAGAACGCATGTTGTTGTGGGACCTTGGTCTTAAAAGGTTTTTATGTGTTGTTGTGACACATATTGTAATGCCTACTACACATCACATTTTATTTAAAAAAAAAAAAAAAAAAATTTGAATAATGCTCTATTGACTATCGGTCCCACTTCAACAAAAACTGAAAGGGGTTTCTCTACGGCGGGATATCTGAAATAAGAAGTTGTCTAAAATTTAAACATCTAAATTCACTTCTCTTTTTTAAATGCATATTTCAAGGAAATAAAAAAAAAATAAAATGCATAATATGTTAAACCTGTTTGATTTTATTCATAGTTCTTATAGTACTTCTTTTACTATTCGAATACTAACCGAATATTCGGATATTTAAAGAAAAAGTTATTCGATATTCGGATAACTCAAAATATCGAATAACTGAATGCTTTAATTGTGGCTATTTATGATTGAAATTTAAAGATTTTATCCCAAAGTTTTGAAAGGTTTGGTTTGGTGAAATAGGAATTAATTCCATAAAAAGCGTTTTTGGATTTTACTTGGTTAGCCTATTAGTTTCGCTACTCGATTTTATTGAAAATTGTTACATTAATATTTCGTGTGGTCAAAATCAGACAAAGTGAAATATGGAGAAGTGGTGTTCCTTCGAGCAACTGTTTAATTGAAGGCTCAAAAACTTTATGGATTGTCATTTGATTTTAATGAAACTCGGTGCATAGGCTTTTGGTATAGTTTGCCATAATTGGAAATATTTTGGAGTAAAGTTAGACAATGTGGAGGAGGGCAGGGCTCCCGAACAAATGTGTATTTTAATCTACATTTGAATCTATTTTTTTAAAATCTATTTTTTAACAATAAGTCGAGTAACCAGATTTTAATTAAGTACATGAGCTTAGTTTCGGTTTTTCAGTGGTTAGAAAATTTTAGAAAAAATAGGTCAAAGATGGGAGGGAGAGCCTCCTCAGGAGAACACATTTATTGAAATCTTCTATTACTTTGACTAATATCATTTGATTTGATGAAACTTGGTACATAAGCTATTGGTGCAGTTTCTAAAAAGTTTTGAAAACTTAAACTAGGCCAAAATTGGAGGAAGAGGACGGTGGGTGGTATAATGGCAAACAAACAAACGGTTATTTAAAACTTCAATTTGATTTTGACGCAACTCAGTATATAGGCTTTGAATATAGTTTTTCACATATTTGAAAGCTTTTGGGCAATGTAGCACAAAGTGGAGGAACGAGGAGGGCACCCGAAAAAAATGTTTATTTGATTTTAACATACTCGATACATTAGCTCTTTGTGTGGTTTCTCGACCAAGCATTTATTTGAAGCTTCACAATTTTAAGTATTGTCACCCTTTTTTGATTAAACTCGGTACACAGGCAACTCGATACTAGGGGCAAAACACAGTTCTAAAATATTTTGGATAAGTGATAAATGATTTAAACTTTTTATCAATTTTATCATGTTAGTTTTCTAATACAGTTTTAAACAGAAATAAAAGGCTTGCAACATTCGGTTTTTTTGCAAAAAATTTAATTTTTGTTATATGTTTGTGCTCAAAACTAAAAACCATTTCACCAAACAGTCTTACCGGAGACTTGATACCTCAGACCGGAGACAAACCGGAGATTTGATACCTCAGAGCCTTGAGGTTTCCACCGTTTCATATATCTACATATAAAAATAGTATTGCAACGTCAACCGATGCCCATTATTAGTAGATTTTAATCACTCACCCTCGTACATTTGTAGATACTATATCGTTTTGTTTGTTCATGAATAGTTTATGTGAAAAGACTTTTTCACTTTACGTTTTGTATGCCTGTGTATATTTTCGTTTTTATATTATAACGAAAGATATACTCGTACACAGACATTATGTTTATATTTAGTGGAATGATGAAAATTTATGCTCTTTAGTTGTTGGTTACTTTACAGTTTCAAGAAAGGAATTTTTTTTTATGAATTTTGTAAATTGAAAATTTTAATATTTACATTTTAATTGTGTTTTGTAAACAATGCTCTATAGTAGCATTTTAATGATATTTAAATTACTGTGATGATTATACAGTAACGATGTTAGTGCTTAATCAATGATTATGTCGTAGACGAAAAGTGATTGTCAGTATTGGCATGACAATTTGAGTAAAACTTAGACATTTCAATTGATCTGCTTTATCTTGAATTAAAAAAAAGAAATTACATATATTCTAATAAATTTTTTTATCGAATTCAATTCTCCACATGATATTCCTTTTCATTGCATTACAATATCACTTTAATGAATTTTTTATTATAATATTATGTAATAAATTATTTTTTATTAGTAGAACTTGAATTATTGTCAATACGTGTATTTCCATACTGGTCAGATTCCTTTTATCTGCTTCTGAACTCCTCTTAATTATAGATTTTTTTATGTAATTTTTTTTTTTATATTTTATTCATAAAATAAATTAATATTTTATTTTTATTGCCTTGTTAACTAGGATATATCAATACAATGTTATTATTGCATTAATCGATATCAATAAAATATAATTTCAATCGAATACAAATTTTTTTTATTGTTGTAAAGATGGTGATAGTAAAAGTAACGGGAATAGGTATTACAGAAGTCAAAAGTACTTAAGCGAGAAATTGTGAGAAAGGTGAGAATTATAATGAATTTTTATATTTTTTTGGAAGATTTATTTTGAATTAAAGTAGTAAGGTAATTATTTGAATTTTTCCAATTCGAATCTATAGTTGGATTTGTCTTCCAACCTTTGTCTTGTGGTTGATAAAAACTGCATTTCTTGACATGTTCGGATCCATTGGTAACCATGCTATCAATAACGCCACCGAGGCGATAATTATTTCAAATTCGAAATTGTTTCATCACTTAACGTCATTAGACTCCTTATTATGGAAATGTTTATTCATAATAGGGGAATCCCCATATGCATAAATTTCCTAGACATTAATTTTGTGTAAGTTTATAGAATGTGAATTTTTCTATTATAGTCACGGGTGTATAGTCAGTATTGATTGTTTCCAATTAAAGTGAAATCAATGATTGGCACTTGGTCAATTATTGACATATATAAATTTAAATTTTGAGGATTTTTATTAGCAACTAAACTCAAGTAAATATGGAAATAATTTGAATATTTTCAGTTTGAAAGTTTGATTGGATTTTTCTCAAAGAAAAACTTAATTTCTCCTTTAAGTTAGATTAGATTAGATTAGATTAGATAATTCAGTGGTGATATGTTGTACTGCGACCAAAATGATCTATTGTACCCCACCCTACTACTCCCTGGTGCATACCTAGTTAGAGTACCTCCTCCAATCCAGCCTCCCTTAGGAATTTCAGGATATGGATAGGGTTAAGCTTATGCAGGTCATGCCCAGCAATATTATACTCCCCCAGATGCAACCTTCTCATGTAGATCAACGCTCCACAATCTTTGAGAAGATGAGCTGGGGTCTTTTCTTCCAATAAACAGAATCTTCATTCGTCCCTCGGCTCCACCCCAATGTTCTTAAGGTGTTTTCTTAGTTCACTGTGTCCTGTAAGAATCCCTGTCAGTATTCTCAGGTTGTTCCTATTCATCCTAGAGCACATTACTGTCCTCGTTTAATTAAACTGTCCAATAAACTCCTTGGACTGCCTTAAGCCCGTGGTGTTGTTCCAGGTTTTGGACCATTCCACCATAATTACTTCCCTCATCTTTTCATGGATGGCTTTTGTCCTCAATCCACAAAAAGGTTCCGGGCCGACAAAAGATGTAATAGCACCGTGCCTTGCCAATTTGTCAGCTTCTTCATTACCAGAGATACAAGCATGACCAGGTATCCAGTAAACTGTAACTTTATTACTATTCCCAAGCTTGTTTAGCTTGCTCACACAGTCTCCAACCAATTTGGATGTGATGGTGTATGAGCTTAACGCATTAACTGCTGCTTGGCTATTTGACAAGATGGTAATTCTCTCGTTTTTATATTTCCTTCCTAAGCTGAAGTCTGCGCACCATTCGATAGCACATATTTCGACTTGGAAGACGCTTGGGCAGGTGCCCATGGGCTCAAAGTATTTCGTCTTTGGTCCAAATACTCCTGCACCCACCCCCGCCTCGGTCTTTGAACCATCCGCGTACCATTTGATAATATCATTACTCAGATGGTACGTAGTGGATCCACTGCTCCACTCCGTTTTTTTGCACAACTGCGATGTAAATTTCCTATCGAAGTTGAACTGCTTAATCATTTCGTCTTTAGAAAACTCAAGCAAGGGCTTCTCCCTTGTAAGACTTCCTCAATATTTAGACTCGATTATTTTCTCCTTTCCCATACCCTGCATGCTGTATCTCAGTATGGTTTCTCTTGATACGTTCTTAAATTGCAAGTGGAGTGGAACAAGTCCTAACAACATCTCCATTGATGCGGTAGGACATGTTCTCATTGCCCCCTTGATGCAGACACAAGCCAGCCTTTGCACCTTTTCCAACTCTGTCTTCCCAGCTTTAAGTTCGGCTCTTTTATTCCATGCGACTGCTCCGTAAGTGATGGCTGGTCTCACTTTCATGGTATACATCCACCTTCAGATACCGGGGTTGCACCCCCAGGTTTTACCTGCAAAGATTTTTCATACCATCAGAGCTCTTACGGCTTTGCTTACCACCACTTCGATGTGGTTACTCCACAGGAGTTTACTATCGAGAATTACTCCCAGATGTTTGGTCTCCTGTGCAGATTCAATTAAAGAGCCCTTCAATATGATTGACTTCATACTGAGTTTTCTTTTCTTGGTGAATGGGACTACCGTAGTGTTACTTAGATTGAGTTTTAGTCCCACAGATGTACACCAAGTGTCTACCAGATTCAGTCCCCTCTGTACAATATCACAGAGTGGTTCTCCGAACCTCCCTCTGGCGATAATGACAATGTCATCCGCGTACCCAAGACATGTAATACCCTGGTTACTTAATGCAACTAGAATTTCATCCACCACCAGACTACATGAGGGGTGATAATACCATACCTTGCGGACAGCCCCTAGTGGTGCCAAGGCTGATTTTGCAATCCCCAGCCTTGGTTTTTGCTACTCTAGTTCTCAGCATCTCACACATCCAGTCAGTTGTGGTGCTGTCAACCTTTTTCCCACTTAGTGCCTTCTTGACTGCTCCATGCGAACTGTTATGGAAAGCTCCTTCAATGTCGAAAAAGGCACAGACAGCAACTTCTTTGTTGTCCACCGCCTCTTCTAATTCTTTCGTCAACCTGAACAGGGCGGTTTCCGTTGATCTGTCCATTCTGTACGCATGTTGACTATCTTGCAAAGGCGATCTCACCACGATATTGGTTCGTATGTGGTTGTGACTATTGGCCAGACTGCTCCTGAAGATGCCCAGGAGGTGCGGTAATAGCCACTTCCGCCCCCTCTGCAGGAGAGCTAAAACTATTCCATCCACTCCTGGTGATTTGTATGGCTGGAAAGTGCCCCACTTGATACGGTCCTCCGTAAACAGTGAGGCAGCCACTCTCCAGTCCTCTGGGCTTGGTCTTTTACTTTTCTTTTTACTCGCGTCTTCTGCACACGAGCGTATACCTCTCGGAAAGTGTGTTTCTAGAAGAAGAGCAGCTCTCTGTTGCTCATCCTCCGTTTGTGTTCCATCCGGCCTTCTCAACGAGGTTTTAATCTCGACACCGTCCTTGGCCAAAGCTTTATGCAGCCTAGTCACTACAAGCGTTGCAGAGAGGTTTTCACAGAAGGTTCTGAAGCTGCCCCTCTTTGCCTTCCTGATTTCTTTATTGTAGGTGGTAAGCACCCTAGTATACTCTTCCAAGTTTTCGGATTGTTTTGCTCTATTAAAGAGCCTCCGTACTTCTGTTTTTAATTTTGATAACTCCTTGCTCCACCAAAACGCTCCCCCTCTGCTCTTTCACCCTAGTAATTGGGCATCTGGCTTCGAACGCCTTGGTGATTGCCAGGTTTACCTTCGCTACAGCTTGTTCCAGCGCGGAATAGTGTTTTACTGTCCCTCTAACCGTTACTAGCTGTAGACCTTCTTTAAGATTCCCCTCAAATTGATCCCACCTTGTGTTCGTGGGTTTCCGAGGGTGATTCCTCTTTCGTATTATCCAATTCAAACAGAATCATTCTATGATCCGACAAGGAGGGTTCATTTGAGACTCTCCAGTTCTCTATGAACTGTCCTACATTGGTACTTCCTACCGTTAGGTCTAACACTTCCTGTCTTGCCCTTGTGACAAAATTGGGTGTGTTTCCGACGTTAAACACTTAATTTCCTTAATTAAAAATTAAGGTTAATTAAGGTTTTCCTTAATTAAAAATTCTAACAGAAACTCACCTGTTTGCTTTATATCCGTACTTCCCCATGTTTCCCTGTGAGCATTTGCATCACACCCGATTATGAAAGGCCAATTCTTCTTATTGCACCATTCCACCAGCCCTTGTACCTCTGTAGGCGGTATCTGTGTCCCATACCCTGCAAAGTATGCCGATGCTACCACTACCTGTTGGCGAATGCCTCCGAGTGTGATGGTAGTTGATATGGCCACCAAGTTCCTGGTAAGAAAATCTGAAAGACAAATATAATTAATGTTTTTCCTAATCATAATGCACGCTCTAGGTGAGTTTGCATTAGTATCTCATACTACCTTTGCCTCGCTGTTTGCAAGGCCCCTCATTCTGTTTTTGTGGATCCAGGGTTCTTGTATCAGCGTGAGCCCTAGCTGTTTCTTAGTGAATGTTCTGGCCACAACAGTTGACGCTGCTATGGCATGGTGAACATTCACTTGGGCCGCGCACAATCTTCCTGCCACTTCCATTAGGTGTTGTCGGAGAGGGGCGGCCCCTTCATCCATCAACAACCTCTCCTCCTTCTCGGTCCCTACGTCTTCGATACTACTGCAATCCTCTGAAGCAGCATCCCCTCCTCTTCCACAACCATATTTGCCACCTCACTGGGTGTCATTACGGCTGCCTCCCTGAGCTGTGGTGATAACTGAGATACTTCTCCCGAGATGCCATCGGTCCTTTTTTCCTCTGTACCTTCTGCTGTTGCCCTTGTAGGTCCATGGACAATGACGGTAAGGCTGTCTTTGCCTTGTCGTCAATTAGGGCCGTTAGGAGTTGGCTGTGCCCTCATCCCGACTTTCTGACAGCTTTAACTCTCTAACAAATAAGCCGGCATTTTGTCCCTCTAGCAAAGCTAGAGATTTCTCCCTGGTCTGCCCAGCACTCCTGGGTAGAAAGACGGTAATCTTGTGAGGAATCGGAATTTCATCCCCCATTTTTGTCACAAGTATATGTGTACCGACTTCCACTTTAGATAACACAGACACAAGCCATTTCACCGTCTGCTCGTCGTCGCACCACATAACCAGGTTTGAAGTGGATATCCCCAAGCCCAATCCTGTAATCAGCACATCCTATCGCTAGTTGGTTCACTAGCCCTGCTTCGATTAACCCCAGCTCCTCCGCACTAAGCATTGTCTGGGGATAATTCAAATCCATAATACCCACCTTGCTTGCTTAATAACTCCAGCATAGCTGGTGCTTGGGTTGAGATGGTGTTGCTCCCTGTCCTGACGGGTGGCTATCCTGGGTTTCTTTGGTGCATTGTCCTGCGGCGTCGTCGACTCTCTGGCCCGCTTCACGTTTTCTGCTCCGATGGTTAGGGCTTACCCTTTCCGTTCCAGAGGCCTTCTCCTTGAGTCCTCCGGAGAGATTCCCTCCGCGAGGAACCTTAGGTACCACCTGGTACCAGCACCACTGAGCCCTCGCCTCAGTGGATCGTCCAGCCCTCCAGGCTGACCTAAAGGTGGTAGAGGTGGACCTCTATGTCGTCTACTCTTACTAACTCTAATGCCGGTACACTTCTATCGTCAGCACGGCGAGGAGACTCGCTCTTACTCCTGCCGCTTTTACCCTCTCCTCTCGTCAGTGCGATTACATCCCGCTTGTTTGTGTTTTTTTTATAATTATTTGTTTTCATTTTTGTTCCCACGAGAATCACGAGCAAGTAGGTCGACCAAGTTAGAGCTCTGTTAACTTGGCAAGGCAAAATACACCTGGAGGTTTCCCGGTATCCTGGCGGCTCCGTTCGTGACTGAGCTATTTGAATGGGCCCCCCAGCCTAGACGATCATCGGCACGGCACGAATCGCATAACACCTTGATCCAGCCATTTGCTAATCATTTAGCGTGACCCGCACCACACCTGGATCACTAATACACGTGCAAGGAAAGAGCACGTAGACCTAGAGGCGATAGCATTATGAAGCTCCTCCTTTACGTTACGTGTATGCTTATTAGAATACTTCTTACAAGTTGCAATAGTTTGAATATGGAAACTATTTAAATATTTTAAAAGATAATAAAAAAATTTATTTTTTTAGCTTTTGTTTTTTAAATTGAAAGAAAAGTTAGAGAATTTGATACGACCAGACCTTGTTAGTGGAGAGCGTAATGCTAAATGATCAATGAATTATTTTGATTAGGCTATTATATTATATTCTTATATTCAAGCAAGTTTAATACGGTATAATTCGTACTCTAATTATTATTTAAAACCCAAATCGATAATGTTATGAACGTTTTTGTTGTTTAAAAAAAAAAACTTTTTAGCATATTTTGAAATAATGTGGTGGGAAACAATTTTTAAGGGGAAATGAAAACTGGTCATCGTATGGAGATTTAGTGTCGTTATTAAAAATAAAATCCCTTTCGGAAATACGAGTATTCATACGAATTTATTTTCTACTAGAAAAATTTGAACCAGTTCCTGGTATAATTATTGGGGTGGAACTTGGAGGCTGAACATGTAATGGGCAAGATATTCCCTGTTAGTTGGGCTTCCATTTTCGTCCTGTTTACCTATAGTAATATACTATAGAGATCTTCGAAGTCACTATACTTCTCAACTCAATTGTGTGTAAGAACACTATCATTTAAAATAATTCTAAAATTTGACCCTTCCGGAAGCAACATATATCAACTTATTCTTTCCTATTTTCCATTCATAATTTTTTTTACATAATTACGAAAATCAAAAGAAAACATATTGCAGAGTACGCCGTTTAACGATAAAAGAAAATTTATGCTGACCGCGGAGTTTTTCATAGCTCGTGCGATGAGAAATAAATTTAATTATTTTTTTCAGTTAGTTAGCTTTTTTTATGGTGTTGGACAGTTCGGTTAAAATTCTTGAGGTCGTTGTTAGTTGGAAGTTTTTGTTGTGTGATTTGTGGATTGTGGATTGTTGGTTTGTGTTGATTTGTGGAAATTGAGGTATAAAGTATCGGTGAAATAATTATTAATATAAAAAGTTTAATATAAAGAAAAAAAAGCTTGGAGAAATTCGTACTACAACCAAAAATATTACAATAAAAATAGTAGTGAAATTATTAGTACAGTAAAAATTTGACTGTCAAAATAAAACCTTGTTTAACTAATTATTATAATAAAAATAACCCTATGTAGTATTGACGAAATGATTAGTAGAATCAAAATATTAATAAGAAAAAGATCTAAGAAAGAAATCCGCGTAACTTAAAACAATAAATTAATTTAACTAAGAAGGAATGTATACCAAGATCATTAAAGCAAGTATTTGAATGGAAGATCAATAAATAAGTTGAAAAGAGGTTTATTCAGGCATACATGATTTCATCGTTTTATTTCTACCTTGACCCGGAACCAACCGAAGCTGAATAAGGGATCATCGGATGAACACACCGTCAGGGAAGTTACGTTTATTTGTAATATTTCTTTTAAAATTTTAATAATATGGTGATGTTGTGTTAATGTAAATAAATTTAGGCAGGGTTGTGGTGGTTTTTTTTTGGCACGCGAAATTTTTTTATCATTTTATTTAAAAATTTCTTTTTAGTAGAGGTTGGACGAAAGGATTCACGCCAGCTCAAGCTAGCAGCTGGTGAATTATTTGATAACGTTAAGGTAAATTTTTTTTGCATTAGACATTTTTAAATCGGGATTCGTCTGGTTGAATTAAACTAACAAAACTTTTATCTTTTAACTTTTTTCAAAATTTTTACAGTTGACCTCAACCAACATCCGATTTTTTTACACCAAATTTAATTTTGAGCTGGCAATTTCACTGTTTTACATATCTCAAATTAATTATGTAGTTATGGACTTGAGTTGTCATTTAAGGACAGTAATAAAAACGTCTTATAGTATACAATTTTTTAATCCATCAGAGGAGGTTCCATCGAAATAAGCCTGCTGTTAATTAATATGATCCGCTCAATCTTCTTAACTCTCCTTCTGTTGTTGCACTAGCAAAAAAACATTAATTTCTTAACTTTATCGTCCTCAGTTTATAAGGCAGTCCCACTTATATGGACAATGGCCAACAAAAGATAAAGCAGTTTCTCTCGCTTTAAGTTTTTGTTAAGTTTTTGCCAGAAAACGTTTTTTCAAATTCAGAATTGAGAAGAAATTGGGTTAGACAAACAACTAAAAATAACATCGATTTATTTTTCGTTAAAGAACTTACTTCTTTGGACTCTACATACAAACGGCTCTGTCTATTCATTTATGAGTGTGGATTGTGATTTTACTTGAATGATCCAGCATGCACCACATTTATCATATGTTTTAACACACAAGTTCGTTCTAAACTCCTCCATCCCAAAATTATTACAAGACAGAACTAAAATAAACGATTTGGAAGACGAAATAGATTAATTTAGCAGATAAATATCCAGTTTCATTCTTTAATACAAATCTCAAATACAGCTGTTGCTAGAAGACTACGAAAGATGCTATAAGATAAAAATCTGATGGATTATACCCTGTAACACTGTACTCATTAATGTCATGATTTAATTCGCAGGATATATTACCAGTACAGTAGAAGTGATTATTAGCTTTGGAACTGCAACCGACAAGCACCGGGTTTGAAAGAAGAGTATACCACTGGGCAAGATTCAACTGTGAAATTTAAGTTTCAGGAATTTAAACTGACGACTGGTACTTAGTTAGATGGTTGAATTTCTACCGGTGGGTATAATGCAGAGCCCACAATTTTATTTTATTCGAGCCGTTTTTCACATCTCAAAATAATGGAAATTTGTTTGTTTTTAGTTTCACTCTTTTTGACCCATTTTCAATTTTATTTTTGTTCATTCTATATGCAGAAAAAAAGATAGTACTTTTTTATCATCTTTAAAAATAAATATATTTTAATATCACGTGCACAATTGAACAACACTCAGAAAATTTATTTTTACTTTGTGAGTTTTTATAAGAAAATATTTATTTCAATTTAGGAGTAAGGACGATATTTTTTTTTTCTGCTCCAGTATTTAATAATATTTTCCGTCCAGTAAATATTTGCTCCGATTACTGGGTGGGTAGCATTGGAATAAAATGCAGTGCTGGTACTTGACTCGGTGCATGTAGAAGACACGATTCCAAATAAAAAACTAGATAATTCTAATACAAACAATTTCAAACATCAAACTGCCAATTACTAACAATGAAAACAACAAAGAATGTTGATTCATATCACAATTCACAACTCTTGGAGCTAGACATGACAAAAGTAAATGCCTGAAAGCCGAGATTTTTAAACCAGTTGACTAGATCATAAAAAATATTAATGTCAATGTCAAATCAATGCAAAAAAACTAAATAACAGATATTAACAAACTAACGCAAAAACCAAGCAAATATCGTAAGGTAAAAGTGCTTATTCACAATATCCACGTTTCTGTTGAGAAAAAGGGAAAGAAAAAGCGGAACAAATTCAAAACCGCTATAATGAAATTATTCCAAATAAAAACAAAAGTATTGGTAATACACCTACCTATGGAATCATGGTTGAACTTACAAAAGTTAATCCACGTTAATATATATTACAGTGTTCTAATAGTAAACGTTTGAATACGAGCCATATAAGTATTCTTGGCATAACAAGCCAAATTGAGATCATGCGCATAAAACTAGAAATCAAAATGGGTAGATATATAAAAACAACACAAGATGTGAGTCTGAAACTGAAGGTTGCATGCATCTCACTATGTCAACGTTCTGTGTGCACATGAAACCTAAACGTTAAAGTTGTGAAACGCCCACACTTTACAAATTCACACAGTATCTATTTAGAGACTAGATGGGAACAACCAGAGTGATTTTTGGTTCCTAAAAAGGAGAATTTTGATTTCAGTCCATGTGGTGTGAAACAGGAGAATGTTTACGCTTCTAAAGAGTGCTGATAAAAATGGTATTCTTGTGGTTTGAGATTATTCAATAATACAATCACATGGTCAATTAAGAGAATATGAAATGAAAGAGTCTGGAATAATTAAAAAAATGTATATGTTAGAACTCCAGGGAGTGGGCAACCGTGAGGTAGACCATGACTGCAATGGGAGACGGACCTAATAAACGACCTTAAAAAATCGGCTGGCATGGATATCATGCTGCTTCAACATGAAACATAAAAGCCACAAAACAGAAAATTAAGAGAATCATTAACCGTTCGATCATTGTGATTATAATTCCGGTAATCTAAGAGTTGAAGTTTTTAAATATATCCAAAAATACTTAAAAATATTCGAGTTCGTTAAAACTTCAATTCTCAATCGTATAAGAAGGTCCTCCCTCAGGCTGATTATTTTGTTTTATACTCATTTAGGTTATTCTTTTCATCTAGGTGAACTGGAAGTGGGGAAGAATATCGGCTAGAACTCCAGACCTCAGTATCACCGTTTTATCGAGCCTAGCTAATCTAGAGTACCACTACAAGTAAGAGTTCCATTATAAACCATTCTAAAATATGGGGGTTTATATTGCTAGTTTGATATCAAGCCCCACGTTAGGCGCCATTTCGTAACAGGTCAATAACTATTGGAATTCTAGAAAATATTATTGAGCGATTCACCATAATATTTTGTAAAATTGATTGACTGTTTTTTAATTGGAAATGTGTTGTTTTGGACTTCTGTCTATTTTGTTTCCTTGACAATATATGTTAATATTCAGGATTTTTGTGAGCAATTAAACTCAAGTAACTAAGGAATTAATTTGAATTTTCCAATTCATCTCCAATTCATCAAATCTTCATGTTAATATTGGTAGTGATGTGGGTTAGCGGCTTGTGTGTATATTGCTAATTCGAAATCAAACCCCATGTTGGGCGCCATTTTGTAACGGGTGTATAACTATTGCAATTTTAGAAATTCTTATTGGTATTCACGATAATGTTTTTTAAAAACACGGCGATAGTCCATTAATTGGCTTTTTTCGTTGAGGATTTATTATTTTTGATTTGTCAAAACTCAACAGCATAAAACTCACAACATACTACACCGTGTTTTCACCCGGTCAAAAACAAAAATAGTTTCTCGATTGTCAGCGTGCACGTAAACTACAACAAATTATAATTACGTTTGTAAATATTTTTGATAAAATAATTCAGTTCTTACACAATCGATTAAATTGTATGAAAATCTAAAACGCTTCTATCTAGCAACATGTATTATTGTGAGCAAAAATAACAATTGCTGGTTAAAATCAATTTGAAAAAGATCAAACACTAAAGTCTTAACATATCGCTTAGTTACTTGACCCCAATTCTACACTATCAACAATTTGAATAAATTTAAAATTTATTAGGAGTTATCATAAACCAAAAAACTTCAACAATCGTAACAAGTAAACAATAAAAGCAACAAGATACTTTTCAAGTTAAAAACTCAACATACTCGCTTGAAAACATTAAAATTTATATCTTATCTAGAACAAATTTTTTGTTTTGTTCTATGTTCAATTCACCCTCTTCCCCCAAATTATTACTTCATTTTTATTTAAGAAATATATTTTCTTTTCGTTTTCTACATTATAATAAATAAAATGTCATTTTATTTTTGCTATATTTTCTCCCTTCTGTTTTTCTTCTATTTGATATAACGTTTTTTTTCTATATATATATTCTTTTTTTCAATTTTATTTCCATTTTTTTCCTTGTGTCCTTGTTATGTGTATTTCCTTTTATCCATTTTATTATTTTTTTTCTCTATGTTGTATTTTAATTCTATTTGTGAATATAACAACGAAGAAAACGACGGAGAAAATGATCATTTTCACATCACAAAACAACCCTCATGATTTGTTCTGTATATTTAGTTTTGATATTTTTGCTCTTTTTAAAACCAACACTTTAGACTTGAATAGTTTTAAGACTAGATATAGTTTTCGACTGAGCTGGTTATTGACCCTTAATTCGAACTAATTCATAGCAGGGGCTATCAGCAAAAAATTCGATTATCTTTAAATAGAAAAACTGGAGCAGAAAAAATTTCAAGAAAATATCTACCATTCACCTTATTCTTAGAAGCCGCTTACTCTAAAGCATATCCATCCATCCCTTGTCTATAATTCCTATTTCGATTCAATAATAGAATGGAAAATGATATTGAGTTTTGCTTTTTTTTTACATTTATTTTTACTTTATTGGAAAAGGAAGAACAAAGTAATAAAAAATAAATATGATTGGATATAAACGAAAATTGGAATCCTGTTGATTTTTAGAATTTTAATTAAAAATTTGCTTAGAAACATGAATTCTGAATTGATCAGTTATAGGATAATCACAGTTGGGTTTTATGCTAATTTTTAATCGTAAGCTTAACCGGGCGTGTTGATTTTTGAATAAGGATGGAGTATAAAGGAATATAAAATGTCACTTTCAAATTTGTCAATGTGTAACAATCTAAATCAAATATAAGATAGAGGTGATGACATAGATGTCAAAATAATTTCAAATGAGCTGCGAAAAAATAACTTTAATAATTATACCACCCACTGTATCGAAACTTAATAATTATGTTAACTTGACTCAATTTAAAACCAACAAAGAAAATCAAACAACAAATTGTCTTACTTTATTACAACAAATTTTTTGTTTTCTTATTCTTATATCCTAGTGTTATTGACTTCACATTAAGAACAATAAAAATATGCTGCTTATATATATTTTTGTTACAGTTTTTTTTTGTTGTTTTTAGTTTTTGATCTCTCGACAGGTGATGTCTAGGTCAGTCCTCTTAACATTTAATAAAGACAAAAAAAATTTTTTATTATTTTTCTTAAATAAACAAGATGAAATAAAGACGGAAAATATTCAACATATTCATTCACACATGTCGATTTTGATAATCATTGAACAATAAAAAATGCATAATGATAAACAGACAAACAATACAGAAACTCAGAAAATATTCAAAGCACAGGCGGAAAAATATTATTAAAATTGTTTGCGGTGGTTGAAACGAATAAATTGGATAATTGATCTATTTAGGGTGATAGTTATCAGAAAACTTTGATAGTAATCGTTTTAGTGTTTGTTGTTATAGCATAAGTTTTTATTATTATGACTGAATAACTCGCACAGTGGAAAACCAGTATTATTTGCTTTTCTGGAGAAAACTGCGAGAAAGTTACATCAAAATTACATACATCAAAATACCTACCGCCCTTTATCGATGATGTAGTTTATATGAATTTTATTTGTTTGTTTATTAAAATTTGGACTTTCCTTTAAATTTTTTTACACTTTTGTTTGTTGTCCTAAAAAGGATTTTTAAAAGCTTAGCATAGTCGCCTTAGCATTGTAGAAGAAAACGTTTGTTTAAGTTGGTTTTTGTTATTGTAGAAAATTATAAAATTCAAAATATTGGTCACATGTTGGTTTTTTTCCGGATTGTTAGATGTTAAAAAGCATTTGTTTTAATTTTTTTGAGTGCGATAAAACTTTATAATTTATTTCTAATTTATTGCCGCCGATGATTGTTTCCAGATATCAATTTTATGTTTATTTCGTTGCAAGTGCCATTTTATGATGATGTGACCGGTCCGGATGGCCCGAATCTTGTTGACCCCTAATGGTTTACCATCTAGGTCATCCCACCATGATTATAATACCACGTTCACCTTTTCTCAAGGAGGTCATGACTACCAAGTGTTACGCTCATTTAGTCTAACTGCCATTGTCTTCGAGAATTCCATTCATTAGAGTGTAACCTGTTAGAAGGAAGAGCGGATACCATTGGACGACTTCCACCCCCAGAACAACAACAAACATACAAAAACTCTAAAATAAAACAGAATATTTTGCACGTCAGGGCTTACAAGAAACCTGCCTTTAGCCCACAAAACAAAGCCAAACAAACAAAAAAGAATTGTCTGCGCATCAGGACTTGCAGATATTGCCTTAGGCCTACAGAAAACAAACTTAACAACTAAAACTCACAGAATTTTCTGCGCGTTAGGACTTACAAGGATCTTGCCGTTCGCCTACAGAAAAACACTGAACAAAATCAAACCTCAAAACACAAAAGCTGTCTGCGCATCAGAACTTATTAGACATCTTGCCATCCACTTACAGAACAGCGCACAAATACACAAATTTATACCAAAAAACAAAACAAATATTTTCAAACAAAAATTCACAAATAAAATATAAAAATCAAATCAAAATTTATGTAAAGAAAACAACATTTTCAAATTAACAAAAAAATAAGACATGTCCTCGGGAAACAAACTGGGTCATGTTCAGACCGTTAATTTTCAGAGACTACAAATTACAAAATACGCTGTGGTGGATCGGGGAGAAATTAGGATTAGAAGCTAGCTATAATGATTTAGAATGTGTCAAGCGAAAACGGGTTGAAAGACTAGGAATTAAAAAACTTAGTTACGAAAATTAATTTGACCTCGGAAAAGATTGGTGGATTTGATGTAAAAGAAAACGAGGATAAACAACTAAAAATGTGAAAATTAGAGAGGAACACCAAAAAAATATAAAACAAAATTCAAAGCAAAAATACAAATACAAGGAAAATTTATTCTAAAAAAATATAACAAATAAATTTACGAAAAAAAATATTATTTGAAACACAATATTCCAAAAAAAACATTAACTAAACTTGAGTTGGAGGTTGGCAGTTAACCAAAGTACATGGAATTTGGTAGTGGTATTTGGTAGTAAATTTTAAAAAACAGTCTACAGAAAATATAAAAATTTCAAAGAAACTCAAAACTTAAAAATAACTTATTTCTTTAAAGAAACTAAATTGACTTAAATAGACTTTTAACCTCTAAAATAAAATCTGCTTGCAACTGGAGTTGGTTGGTAGAGTTCTAAACTTTTGATAGTTGATAGAGTTGATAAACTTTTAACATAAAAAATTCAAAATATCAAACAAAATGTTTAAAAAAATTCAAAAATTACCAAAAATACTAAAACTACTAAAACTATTCACAATAATCAAAACTTTCCCAAAAAACTATATTAAAAATTTACAAAAAAAATAAACACAAAATTAATTAAAAACAATTCAAAATTTTTCAAAAAATTACAATATTCAAAAAATTAACAAAAATTTAAAAGTTACATAACAAAAGTTTAAAAATTATATTAAAAATTCACAAAAATTTCAAAACTATTAAAAGAATTATACAAAACAAATTCATTTAAAATTACATATACAAAAAAAATTTAAAATGCACAAAAATACTGAAAACTTAAAAATTTACCAATTTACAAAATAAATAAAAATTTACAAAATTTTAATATAAATATTTCAAAAATACAACAAAAATTTAATATCCAAAAAAATATTTTAAAAACTAACAAACAATATTACAAACATTTGAAATCAAAAAATTATAAAAAAATACTTTTCAAGAAAATTAATACAAATTGTTTAAAATTATGAAACTTAAAATTACAAAAAAATTGCTAAAATTATAAAACTTTAACAAAAATTTGAAGAGTAGTACCAGTGCAAAAAACCTAGGTGGTTATAAAAAATATCATTTAAAGGGCTTTAAAGAGGTTGTTTCAGTGATGACAACAGTCTGACAAGCCAACACATACGATCTAGCTATGGCTATAAGACCCAAATGCTAGCATTTTCCATTAATGTGCTCGCTTACCAGCCCAATTCTAACACCCAAACAACCTGTACTGAGAAAAAGGTGTTACGACTGGTGTTATTTGGATGCAACAACCGTGGCATGAAGAACAGACGAATTCATCCCTGTTATCATCCACTAATGTAACACCCAACCACACCCTAACAAGCTATGCTCTAAAGCCCGGAATCAAAGCCAATGGTAAAATAAATTTATATTAGAATAGCAGTATAAAGTTTTCATTCTGCCGAGGACCCAGAACCTAACGAAACATTTGCAGGGTGGAATGCTATTAGCGAAAACCCCCTGTAATCAACAAGGTGCATCACCTTCTTGTTTTGTCAGTCCCGACCTCCTGGATCAAACAAAAACTTTACTATAACTTGAAGTTCGCGGGAACTTAAAGGCCCGATAAGCATTAGCCTTAAGGACTAATACTCACTCCTGTGGGTTTAATATTTTTATTGTTATAAAAAACCAAATTCAATAATATTAAATAATAATTTTTTTAATAGGATCTGCAAAACAAAGTGAATGAGCCTCGGCAATACTTGTCAGAGAATTGTCGAATATGCAAGGAAAGAAATTCAATGGTATGCAACGAGCGGGAGGTTGGTTGAGATTACCATAGTCCATAAGTAATCCAGACGTCAAGAAGATGAGTGTGCCTAGAAGATGTTCGGACTATCTTCAGTACTTGAATTCCATAAACTTTGTCCTCGACCCATTACAAATACAAACTACAGTTGAAAGGAAATTAGGATTAGACCACCCAGAAAAAAAAAAAAACAAAGGCCTTCTCCACTACTCCATCCACTACGACTATCGAATTTTAATAAAAAAAATTAATTCAACGTCGCATGTATTATCTTGGACCTTTGGTAACTAATATATTTAAAAGGAATTTACCCGGGATAAAATCGAATCGTAAATTTGGGAATCTCTTAAATTTTATATAATTAGCCTGACATTCCAAAGAGAATAATTAAACTAAAATTAATATATATATTTACAATAAATACCTTAAATTATTAACTGTTGATTGATGATCTGGTTCTAATTCTTCAATTCCCTTGACTAGCGTTTGATCAATTAATTATATTGGATGAACTAATTTGTGAACATCAGTTGCTGCTGTTGAATTACACCTTCGTTGTTCGAAATGCCCAATTGAACATTGCATTTGATCCTTTAACTTTTCATTTATATATCTGCCTTTGAATCCATGCGGTTTCAACAACCGGAAAAACCATCAAACAAACGATTGTCTCTAACTGTGGTAATAGCTTCGATCACTGTTATCCTTGCTATTCACACTTTCGATAACATCATTGGATACTTTATCTTCATGTACTGCCACATTTTATAAAGCAGATTTCTTTTAAGATAAATTAAGTAAAAAAACTTAATGAAAACAAGAATGAAAAACTTCAGAAAAAATGTATATATGTAATCCAAATCACACACTAATGAAAACAGTGTTAACTTTTTTGTTTGATTTAATGTTTAATAACAAAAACAATTGAACATTTTCTTTTGAAAAGCAAAAATGGAATGAATGTTTTTTAAATTGCAAAATGTGATTTTGCTTTTGACATCTTATGATGTCAAAACAAAATCGGGTAATCTTCAAAATTCAGCAATGATTAACAACGACATCTGTTCATTAGTATTGGAAATAAAAATTTAGTACGTTCGTTGGCTTTTTATAATATATTCAAAATCAATTAGCAGTTAAGTTGGGAAAATTTTAAAAGTACTATTAATGTAAAAATGAACGGAAATTAATGTAATACATTTCTATTGAATTGAAAACAAAGAGGAATTTGATTTTATTATTGTTTTGCGATTATTGCGATCGTTACACATGTTTGATGGTCGTCTCGAAGCCTCCCGTCACATAGTTTGTAATGGATAGTCTGAACATAGTATATCATAGTCGTAGTTTCATTAAGTGTCATTTCTATTATTAACCAGTACCGCTCATAATGGTTTCCCAACCATTCATCATCAATAGTCATATTTCTTTTAGTCCCTGTAACTCATCGTTTTCTTATTTTTCTTAAAATTTAACTAAGTTTTCATTAGCTGGACGGACGTGTTTGAAGAGAATTGAACTCCTTACACTAATTATTTTAAATTGTAATTAATTAAAAGTTGTCATTACCTATAGTAAACTTTCATCTTGATCGAAAATTGTATGAATGTAAAAATTTTCCTTAAATTTTGTCTCTATACACATTGCTATTTAATTTTGCAATTCACTAAGATTAACTCATCCTATATTTCCATCCACTTTGGTTCACTCTATTACTTCAATTTGAGTTCTCTAAACGTCAGGCGTGGCTTGCACGGCGAGGTTTTCGGGGCCTTGCAACAGCTGTGCGTTTGTCTTTACAGTCATTAACACGCAGAGAGGTATCATCGTGCTTTGGTATACATTCAATCTTTTTTCTCTTTGCATGAGAAAGGGAGGGTTTGCTTCGAACAGTCTTTCCGATGTGAAGCCGAACTTCACTGTACGACTTTTGTAGTTCTGTAATGCCTGAACGCCGTAACGTAGATTAGACTTGCAATTGATTCATTCTGGATTCGATGATGAATGTTGTTGATGTATCGGAAATGGGTTGTGTCGTAAAGTTGTTATTGCGCAATGTTTTGAAAAACCAAGCTGTTTTTTTTAGCTATAAGGGTTTCCTAACACTTGGTTTGAATTAGTTGTTTTGTATCTGAAACCCTATATTCGAGGTTTTCGATTTTCGAAAGGGAATTTTTTTTGGTATGTGTGGATCGACTGTAGTCGTTTCAATATCTTAGTTTTTTTACGTTTTGTGTTTGGTTAGTTGAACCTTTTCTGTTTATCCATTCGAAACGAGTAGTTCATTGATTCTTTTTGGTTGACATCTACTATTTCGTGACTGAGCTGACGTGTCAGAAAAATGGATTTCCATTAACGCGAGTGATATAAAACCAAAATAATATTAAAAAAAGAATTGAAAAGATGGAAGAATTCATCATCCATTCTTTTTGAATCGAAAAATCTTGTGCCTTTGTCGTACATTAATATTAATTATATATAATTGAGTAATTATGTTGTGAAAGTCGGAACTCAGTCCAAATGTTAGTAATGACATACTCGTACAAGAAAATTAAGAATTAAAATAAATTTAGTGTTTTGTACTGTTTTGCTAGAAAAATTTAAATAAATCACGAGTAAAAGAAAATCAAAGTATTTAAAAAAAATCATATATCTGTATTTCGTGTTTGTGTTGTTCATTAGCAAAAATTTAATTAAATCGAAAAATTTAATTAATAAAATTAATATTATCAACCTGTAAACCAGAACAAAAACGGACAGCTGGGAAGAGAATTAAAAACGTCCAGATAAGTAGCTTACATCTTATATAATATTTTGTGTAATTAGCATGCCATAGACTGCATTTACCGTATTTCGCTGTTTTTTATTGTGTATAATTTATTTCGTAAAAATGTTGTAGTTTAATTCTGAAAGTTAATATAAAAGTCAATCAGCTGACAAATTAAAGAAGTTGACGGCAAATTGCTGCACCACCATGGATACCGGATACCGGAATACCGGATTACTCGTGTACGTGTATTACCGCATGTTAACAACAAATATATGAATCAGCTGACAAAATTTAAGGAAGTTGATGGTGAATTGCTGGACCGCCATTTTTGTTCTTGGGCTACGTACTAGAAATAATTAGTTAGAATAAATAATATTTAGGGAATCGTGTAATAAAAACGAGGAACATTTTTGTTTGTTAAAGATTTGTTAATACTATTACTTTAAGCAATCAAATTAACTGTAGTGCAACTAAAATAAAGGTCATTTGATCGTAATGTTCGGATTTTCTTGCTCATAACCTTAGCTAAATTCATATATAGTGGTGAACCATAGATAGTGGGGAGTGACGGCAGATAACAGGTGTTGACCGACCAACAAGGAGAATAAGCAGCTGTTATACATTATCACGATAGCGTTCGAAACGAAATTATTCAACGCTGATGACGGCAAGGTTACATAACGGTTCTACTGGTCATGTTGTTCACCGTTTATAAATGCACAATTATTCAACGCTGGTGACTGCAAGTTTATCTAACGTTTCTACTTAACGGTTTTATTCAACAAAATTATTTAACGCTGATGATTGCGAGTTTGTTTAACGTTTCTACTTATCATTTTGATTCAACAACATTATCATTTAACGTTTCTACTTAACGTTTGATTCAACAAAATTACACATCGATTGCAAGTTTGTATAACGTTTCTACTTATCATTTTGATTCAACAAAATTATCCATCGATTGCAAGTTTATATAACGTTTCTACTTATCATTTTTGATTCAACAAAATTATCCATCGATTGCCAATTTATATAACGTTTCTACTTATCATTTTTGATTCAACAAAATTATCCATCGATTGCAAGTTTATATAACGTTTCTACTTATCATTTTTGATTCAACGGAATTATCCATCGATTGCAAATTTATATAACGTTTCTACTTATCATTTCGATTCGTCAAAATTATACATTGATTGCAAGTTTATATAACGTTTCTACTTAGCATTTTGATTCAACAAAATTATCCAACGATTGCAAGTTTATTGAACGTTTCTACCTAACAGTTTGGTACAACGTTTGTACGTGCAACTTTGATCAACGTTCGTGATATACAAAGTATTTTTGAGAGATTTCAAACCTGAACAACGCGCGGATGGAGGGCTGATGGAATCAGAATAGGAGGACTGGGTTTAATCATGGGGTGAGTAAATTTATTTTATTACTTTTGTCATAATGATGAAGTGGTGTGAATGAGTGTGTGGGTGTGTGGGCGTATGTGAGCGAACGAGAGTGAATGTAGGGGTTGGGCGCGTTGATCGTGGGTCTTTCACAACAGGGGTCGCCAGAGTCTCCATTTTTCCACTTGTATTTCTTTCCATTTCTGCAAATTCTCGTAAATAGCGTACATTTCTGTATTTGTGCTGAAGTAGCAGGGTTTCTTTATCGTTCCCATGGGCTGAAGCTAGCTTGGGGCAAGAAAATTAATCTCGCTAGGTACGCTTCCTGCTATGTCCTTCTCATTGGTTCGCCAGTGAGAAAGCGCTTCATTACAAGTTCACACATATAAAAAAATTAAATTAACGAAGATTATCTAATTGATTAAAATTAGGAACTAAATTACGGCATGAAATACCAGTTCGACCAATAAATTAGCTATTTTAAAACGGCATTTGGCTTAATAAATTTGTTGTTTAATCAAATCATCATACGTATGCTGCTGTTGTAAATGATATAAAATAATTAAATTAAAATTACTATTGTTTGTAACCAAACTGTTGCACCGATATAACCAAATGGTTGTTGAAAAATTACTTAAATACATAAATTATTGCCACAAAAATAAACACGTGATGGTTGAATAAATTATAAAAAAAAATAAAATTGTTGCACCTAAACCGGATGATTGTTGAATAAATTATGTAAATTGAATAAATTATGTGCCGAGTAAACCCGAAATCTTTGCACCAAATTAAACAGGTGATCGTTGAAAATTTGTGTAACTACAAAAATTGTTGCATCAAAATATACAGGTGATTGTTGAAAATTATTATAGCTACGGAAATCGGTGCACCTAAATAAACAGGTGATTGTTGAAAAATTATTATTGCCTAAAGATTATCACATGTTTCTAATATTATTAGTCGGAGTTCAACGCGTATGATTTTCCAACGTATCATATATGAGGTTTATTAACACGTTGAAATGTCAAAACTTCCAAAATGACAAAACATCCCAAAAATGCAATTTCCAATGTGTAATCATAGATGAAAGATTCAACTTAAGTAAATATGAAAAATGATGAAGTTTTAATTTAGAAATTATCTGAACATGAAAATTAAAATATGGTTCGTCATCGATGATGCGGCTAAGTTTTGTGAAACACACGAGATTTGAGCATGTTTCTCTGATGAGTGTGAGTTCGAAAGCCGAAAAAAAACACAAAAAAAAATTCTCATGGAATTTTAGAGAAAAAGAAAAATTATTTCGAATTGCAAAATTCAAGTGACTTCTTTGACTTCCAATATTTACTTAAGCTTAATTTTCCACAAAAAACCCGGTCAAATTATTTTTAATTTTACCGAGTTAATTTTTGAATTAAAAAGTTGATTGAAATATAAAAAAAATAACAGTAATAATAATTTTGTTCACGAACTATTCATGAAACAAAATCAATAAATAAAATTAATTAAAAAAGTTAAATAATATCACACTTAATGCAGTTTTTACTCGATATATGTTCCTCAAAAACTCGGGTAAAAAAGTTCGCCTAAAAGATACACGGTATCTATGGAAAAATAAAACATTTTTTCAAATTAAAATTTGCCTTAAATATTATCATTACACGAATTTATTATCCTTAGGTGAATTACACTGTCTTCAAAGTAAAAAAAACATTGCTAATTAAACAAGAGTATATTGTATTACGATTCTACGAGCACAAAGATTTGAAACACGAGTGTACCGCGATGTCAATATTGGATAGTTTATTATTTCATTACACACTAGTGTTCCATAAATATATTACGGCTCCTCTACCTAGGTGGATATCCATTAAAGTTGATGGTATTGATGCTTTTATCGCTAACATTGCATGTGTTGATGTTGGTAAAATCCAGAAGGTGTTGAAGCCAGTATGCATCAATGGCTCCCAATTTTTCTTAACTAAATCGAAATATCAGCCTTAAATAATAAGTGGCAATATTCTGGCACAAGGCCAAGTATATTCCGATTACCATTTGCTTACTGGAAAACTGTTCCCATCTGTATTCCACATCCGATCTGGAAAATATTCGCATCTCTAATTATTTTTTAAATTTTTCAGGAAATTCCTTAATTTTTAAAATGACAAAGATTTTTTAAAAATTATAACGAAAAGTAATTTTTATAAATTTTTGGAATCGCGTTAATTTTTTCATAATAGGTTAGCGTAAAAATAGAATTAGTTGTAATTTGTGTTAATTGATTAAAAAGTAGCGATTTTTGGACGTCTCTGAATCTTCTGTTAGAAAAACCAACTTACGTCTATTATAATTCTTATATTGAAATCTAAGACTAAGCAGGAAGCTTTAAATAAAAAAACACAAATCAAAGGTGGAAGCTCCAAAGCTCACTAAGAGAAATTATCTTGCGGTATACGCAGGTTACGTAGATACGTAACAAAACTGGCGCCCAATGTGGGGCTCGAGTTAGGATAAATTCTGATATTAACTGACATTAAACTCTTAGGGCAAGGAAGAGCATTATACATGTTTCTTTGTATTCCATTTGGTATTCTATGAGCTCCTGCAACTATTCCTATAATATCACTTAAAATAATCAGTACATATTTAAATACGTACGTACAGTCGTAGTATCAAATAAAAAAGCACAAATCAAAAGAGGAAAACTTAATGAAACTGTGAAAATTACCAATTGGGCTCTTCCAATTTTCAATTGGGGACAGGTAAGTAATATGATCCCTTAACGATTGTAAACGGCAATCTGTTTTGCTTTGCAAAGGCATTAAGGTTGGGATGGGAATTTTATTTAATACCGAGTTGCAAATCATGCTCTTACACTGTAATTTACCAGCTACTAGGAGTGAGAAATATGTTCTAAATAAATTTAAGAATATCGACGTTCATTTGACCGCTTGGGCTGCTTACTGGGTCACCTTAAAGTAATGAACTACCTAAAAGTATTAATTCTAAAATTCATAAATTCCATCTATAGGGATCTTTGGATATTTAGAAATCCTAATCCATAATTTATTATCACATTCTAATTTTTAAATTAAACTAAGTCTGGAATAAAGTTAAAACCTACATTTAACTTAACTAAAATGTCTAACATTTCTATTGTCACTGCATCGCATTACGTATTCGTAAATAATCATTTTCTGCTTTTATATATAAAATCTTCATCGACCGACAAATAAGTTTCTTTTTTTGTAATCTAAAAACTTTTTTTCATTACTACAAGGTGACACACAATTACTCATAAGTTTACTATATATTTGCATTGAAATTGGTAACCCCAACATATCTATAATTTCTAGCTTTGTGAGCTGTAACGAGTTTTTTTAAAGCAACATTGATAAAAAATAAATTCATGGATGAACCCTTTTATGATTCAACCTGTGTTTACGTTTATTAATTATTATTTCAAAACTAATAAAAAAAATTTATTATTATAAAATTATTTATTTTTTATTTCTTAAAACAATTGAATTGTGTTTTTATGACAGTACATATTATGAATTAAGAGAAATTTTACAATGTTGCTGTTGTTGTTTTTTTATTTTTCATTTCTAAGTCAAGAAGTCAAGTTTTTTTGTCTAGATAAGATTATTTTAATTGATGTTGTAATTCTAATGTTTTTTTTTTTCATATTTTTGTCGTTGATGTTGTGTTTTAATATTTTCAAAAAAATTATGTTTAATGATTGTTTTTTATATCTGTTCAAATGGAAAGTTGTGTTATTATTATTTTTTGTTGTGGGATTTTTTTATAAAAAATTGTGACTCGTAAGATGAACGTTTTTTAAAACAATTGCTGTGTGCGAACTGACGAAATAATGACAGATGACAAATATTAACTGTCAACATTTTGTTTTTTGGAATTTATATTCACCATAACGAAACGTCAAAAGTTGGTATAGCTTTTTAGCATCATCAAATTGTGACAGTAGGCATAACAAATTATTTCAGGAGGAACAACAATTTATTACAGAAGTTTTTTTAAGTGCCAAAGTAATATTTATCAGTTATTAACAGCAAACATAAATATTACGAACTTTTTCACCTTATGTCAAAATTTTTTTTTACAAATTTCACCTTCACCAAAAATTGTGTTCTGTCATTATTTCGTCAGTTCGCACACAGCATATTTAGTGTAAATCTTACAACTATTTTACAATTTTTTTTAATGTTTGTCTCCTCTAAAACGCGTTTAAAGGAACTCCGAAGTTCCTTCGTAGGAAATCCGATCAACAATAAACAGTACATAACGATCCATAAACATCCATAAATCTACACAAACAAAAACCAACAATCCGAAAATTTATTTTATTAAATCACCACATGACCTCCCTTCTTCCATCATAATATGCTAAATTAAAAGGTTTTTTGAGGTCTTTTACATGATAATTTATAAAACTATTTATTTATTAACAGTTTTCAATGTTACCAAAACAAAAACAAAACAAATTTTATACCAACAAAAAAACAAAGTTGTATTATAATCACGTGATTTTATGTGATATATTTTTATTTATTTTTTGTTCATTTGTTATTTAAACTTACTTGTGTTATATAGTTATCTCTATTTTCATTTACGTATAGAAATGAAACAGAAAAAAAAAAGTTTAAGAAATTAATTTTATTATTATAAATTTTATTTATTTGCAAGTTGAATTTGACAAATGTACAAAATATAAATTTTATAAACGTATGTGTAATATAGATGATAAAGGCATGGAAGGAGGTGATGGAATAAATATACATTTATGAAAATTTCCTTGAATTTTAATATTTGCGAATTTAAATTTTAAGAAATAACATTGGCTTTGGTTTTAGATTTAATTATATTTTGTTCATTTCGATTTATTGATATATTCTGTGTATCGATTGATATTTGTTTTGTTGGTTGGTATTGGTGTTTTTGACGTTGCTAGGTCAGTTTTTCAAATCGAAATTAAGTTTATGTATTTGTTGTACATGTTTTGATTTAATATTCCGAAAATAGGTAAGAATATATTAGTAGAGTATTTTTTATGTGACATTGGTACTCTATTGCGTAGGCTATCAATGAGTGTCACTCACCTGTGAAGATTTTTACCTTTTAATCAATTTTTGAAAAATTTCCCTCAAAATACTTTTGAAAACCTGCTTTATCCATTGATCAACCATAGTGACTGTACTTGTTTCCTTTTTTTTACTCTCACTGAAAATGCTGAACACAAAGTTTAAATTATTGAATTTGGGTCTGTCGACATGACAATTCAAAATGGGCTGAACTTGATGTTAGAGACAAAATTGGCTCCTATTAGTGTGAGAACCACTTTAAACAGCCATGATATGTCACTGAGATGCACTCTTTATATGTCATGTTAACTGCTAGATACACTCTAATATGCCAAAAGCAATAAGGTGACTTCAATAGGAAAAAAATTAAAAGAAGCGTTTATTGAAACATTTGAGCGCATGGTGCTGCATTAAACTGGTCGCTAAAAATTAAATTTTTTCACAGATACCTCTTAAAAAAATTCTTTTTGATGAAAAAAAAAACGATGGCATTGTTTTTTTAAATAAAAAGAGCACGTGCCGTAAAATCATCAAAGTTAATTTTTTGATAAAATTGTAAATTTCCTATATATCTCAAGTAATATAAAGATTTCAAAATTTTCCACACATTTGTGTGGCCGCAGTTCCACAGTTCCACACCGCAGATTTTCCACACATCAATCTAGGATGCCTGTGTAAGTGTGAACCGTAAGTGTTGTTTATTGAACAACCTACCACCTTAGCTTAGTATACTGTATATGATCAATGGACGAAATTTTAACAGTGTATCAATTCTGATAACTTCACCTACCTCCACCTACCTTCACCACGGTATTAGTTATTTCCGATAATTTATGCAAAGCTACCTGACCAAATAAGTAACTGAACCCTTGTTCCATAATACATGAAAAGCGTTCTGACCAACTCGGTAGCTAAAGATGCACTCCTCAAAATAGCTGCTTCGGTCAAATATGGAATAAAACTGATTGTCTAGGCTGTTTAATCGTAATCATGATTACTGTTGGTACCACCAAATTGTGCAGATTTTCACACGTAAAACTAAATAGGATACCTACTTAAACGAAAGTCACAGGTTATGTTGCTATTTGCAGTTGTAACAGTGCTAGGACAATCGTGTCAATAAATTGCCCATTCAGAGACTTTGAAGATGGTGAAGTGCAACGGCTAATCCTCAGATGATCGTCGTGGGTTTTTACAAAGCGTAAAAGAGTCTGTAATTGACCAATTAGAAAGTAGGAAAGGAGAGGAAATTAATTGTTCTCACTAAATAAAAGATGCTCAACTTATATAATTAAATTGATTTTTATTTTATAAATTCTTTTATTTTTTTTTGCACTGTTCATGACGCTAATCACCAATTGTCTTTTCAAAAAAGTTTTTGTTTCGATTTGTTATTGTCTAGAAGAAAACTTGTATCATATTTATTTTTAAAAATACTGTTCTGTTTGCTTACCAGAGAAGTATTTAGTAAGTAATTCCAAGTGAATTATATGAAATTCCACAATTCTACTTAAGTTCTGAAAGGAAACGTTACAATCGTGGGGAAAACACACCCCTGTTGATATCTCAAACCTGGGCCTATGTTTAATAGTGTTAATGCTTTATATGCTTCTTATGATACACCTAAAATTATTTTACCATGTAAGTCCAATTAATCAGAACGAAGTGTTACCTACAGATTTATCAGCATATGCAGTGAAGGATTTAAAAGCCAACTTGGACAAATATATATCCGAGACGCTACTTTGAGTGAGGTTCCGTACAAATGCTTTGTCATTGGGATGAAGTTGAAGCGCATTTGTAATGCTTTGCGTTGTTGTTAGGTACTGGCTTCATATGTTGTTTATCATTGCGATGGGTAGAAAAAAGTTCAGACAAATGGTTAGACGTCAAGCTGTTCAAATGCTTGGAGAGTGTGTAGATAGAATCGTGTCCAAAGTAGTGCTGACCGAAGACTAGTCGAATGATGAACTGTGTTGCATAAAGTGGATGTAATCTCTGACAAGTGTTCTACCCATGCTAGAAGGTCTTCTTTTATATAAGATCGGTTAGCCTGGAGTGTACCAGCAAGTCCTTTAATAAGTGTGATTGGAACTGTTGTCCATTATCTGAGACGCTAATTGCAGGTATACCAAATAAATTAAACATATGTTGTCTCAAGTAGTCTGCTAGGATAGTTGAGGGGGCTAGAAGAACCAGTCTTATATGTACAAACCGCGAATAATAATCTAATACAACAATTGATGGGGCGTTTCCATTTCTAAACCTTTTGTAAGGACGGGTTAAGATTGTCGATGGATTTCCCGTACGGCTGCGAGTGACATAATTTGATGATTTAAAATTTAAATCGCTTACACGTATCGCATTTTTTGGATCCATAACGTCGCAGCGCATACCTTTCCGATAATAGATCTTTGAATTTTTCCCAAGGTTTTGGGAACACCTGTATGTGCGGGGACTGGAGGGTTGTGTGCCGTAAAAGTAAGTGTACCATTATCTAGAACAGGATTAAGGAATTTCATACAAGATGGTTCCTGGAACGCAGGAGATGACCAATCGACATGCAAAGGAGTTAGTAATATCGTTAATGTTTACCTTCAGTTGGTCAGCGTGAATTCGGAACAATGTATCAGGAACAGTGTCGTTGGATCCCTTAAGTACTCGATATCAAAGTCGACGCCTTGAAGTTTTAGGCTCCATCAAGCAAGTCTACCAGAAATATCTCTCTTGGACATTAACCATTTTAAACTTGCATGATTGGTTATCATGGTAAATGGATCGGTTATTATTTAAGGCTTTCCTTCAACATATGCTTTGAATTATTTAACGCGGAAAATTGCCGCTAAGTACTCAATTTCCGTTATGGAATAATTAGCTTTCGACGCTTTTAGTTTTTAAGACATGAATGCATTCGGATTTTATTGGTTGTATTCGCATCGCTGGGAAACAAATTCTTCCTACTCCTTTAGTGGATGCGTCACATTATATATAAAACTTCCTAGAGAAGTCAAGGTTCACAAGGATTGGAGCCGATATAAGGGCTTACGTCAAGATTTTAAAAGGAGTTTGTGCCTCATTGTTCCATTGGAAATGCCACGATTTCTTCAACTGATCCGTAAGCGGAGAGACAAGAGTTGAATAAATGTTAATGAAGCGCCGGTAATGCCGCTAACCTGTAATACCTAAAAATCGTCTAGCATGTCGTTGTGTTTTTGGCACCAGGATTTCAGCGATATCTTTAACTTTATCGACGTTAACCTTTAAGTATCCATAACACCTAAATAATCCAGCTCTTTCAGGCAAAACCGACTCTTTTTCACATTAATTGTTAGACCAGTTCATTTGAGGTGATCAGCAACATCATGCAATAAGGACTAGTGTTCTTCAAGTGAAGCAGATGTAACCAAAAGAACGTCGAAATAGACAACGATGCACTTATGGAAATTTTAGGATATAACTTTTTGCCTGAGCCTGCATAGAACTTGTGGTGCATAACACATTTCAAACGGCATAACTACAAATGAATGGTCACATGATCGTATGATCACTTGGTCACAAGCAATTTCACTACCGCTCTTATTACAAATCATTAGGTTGGTGCGTGTCTACCCGTTATTGAGTTGAAATTTCGCTTTTTTTCTGGATACCATCAGTGATGAGATCTACTTATCTTGTAATGGGCAAGATTTTAAATGTGGGGTGTACTTCCATTTTCTGTCCTATAGTAATATACTATAGATATAAATTATTTTCTGCTCACTTTTCAGCCCGTTTGTGTAACAACACGATTTTTTTTGTTAATTTTCTATATTTTTCCACCTAATTACGAAAAAATTGTAGAGAATTAATAAATTAAAGAGATACACAATTTCAATGTAAAATAAAATTTATGCTGACGAATTTTCTTTTAGCTCGTGCTATGATATTTTTTTTCGGATGTTTTTTTTTTAAGTTAATCAGTTGGGGTTTGGTAGTTAAAACAGCTGAGCGGTTTCAAAAGTGGAAGATTGGAGTTGAGTTGGTTTGCTGGAGTCGAGATTGAGTTGTGTGGTGTGTAATGAGGTCGAAGTTTTAAAGTGAAACAAAACAAAAATGTATTTTTCTATTTTGCGTCTAAAATAAAGTCATTTCGATACCCAAATGCGTATCGAAATGGCCTTCATTACGATACGCAAAGTTTTGTTTTTCAAGGCCGGTCACATAGGTCATACAAACCTCAGTGAACATTAAATCAAATAATTATGTAAATAAAATTAATAAGAATATCTAAATTAGTGTTAAATATTTTAATTAATTAAAATAATTAGTAATAATAACAAAATTTCAAATTGACTATTTTTTAATAAAATACCAATTTTTTAAAATTTCAAGACAAAAAATGCAAAATAGAAAAATTAGTATAAAAAACTCGTTTCATAAGACGTTTTATCGCACTTATCCTTTAGAAAACTCCACGCTGCGCGGGTCGTTTTCTAAACAGATTGCGTGCGATAAAATCGTCGATTATGAAACTAGTTTCTTAATATACTATTTAGTGACTAGTAGTTTAAATTTTAAAGTTCTAAAAAACAAAATACCAATAGCTGTTAAATGTTTGAGTTCTTAATTCTTTTTCTTACCACTAAGTAAACTCCGGGAAATTAAAAATATATGTAACGAATGTAAAAATAACTGTAATGTGTAACATCTCGATTATAAATTATAAGGTTTAAAAGTTTTATTATAATATGAAAAATTTAACTTTAATTAAAAAGAAAAAAAAATTGGGTTTTTTCATTGGAATATTTGGTGTTTGTTTTTTGTTACTATACGAATCAATGTTATAAAACGTTTCAATATTACAAAATCAGGAGTGATAATAAGAAAAGTGGGCAGATTCTTATATGCATATACAGTTATTAGAGTAGTGCAATGAAGAATCGCCAATTGAAGTTAAGTTTGGGGATTATTATTTATTAACAAACCATGTGGATGAACTTCATTTGATTATGCTTTAGCTTCTGCTACATAAGAACTCACAGTTAACCTCTGAAGAGGAAGTATAGGCCGGGCCTAGTAATAAATTTTAATGTATATAATTTGTGGTTTTATTCTGTTAATCATTAATGTATATTAATAATTTGCTAAGTGGTATAATATGGGAAGAGTTGTGGTACGGTGGCTCATCTCTCTTGAGAACCAGGGTGGGAAATGAGTCACATTAGATTGGATTTTGTAACTTAGTTATAAATTTTGTTGTAGCGAGGTCGGTGGTAGAATTCACACCAGCTTGAGCTAGTAATGGGTGAATATGTGTTTTGCGTACAAGACCAACTGGTAGACCTTCACGGTCTACCAGACCTCCTACTACAATCTGACTTAGTCTAACCGACTTAGTTCGAATTCGGCTCTTTAGTTCAAACTCATGATGTCGTCTTTATAGTTTCAGTCAGAATGTAATATTATCATTGAATTCACCCTGACCTACTTTCATCTCTGTAGCATTCATTTGTTAAGCTCGAGATGCAGAGAAACTAACCAGGAAAAATTTTCATTTAGTCTGAATATAAACAATAATAAGGATTTTGACTTTTTGTCAAAATTATACAGTGATAAACCTTAATATATTTCCTCATATATTGGATAATTATAATTTATAGTAGAGCCTTAATGCCATTTACCGGTAAATATTTATTGAAAAATAAATCATTCGATAATGCTGGAAGTGGACACAGACTTTTGAAAGATATTGAAGAACCAATATATGAGGAATATATATTGAGGTCCATCACATTAAGAAATTCAATTTTGGTTTGAAGTTCTGTATTGTTTGTAGTGCAGTGATACCACATTGAAATTTACACCATTTTTTGTTTTGATTTTGATTAATGAGGTCACACACAAATTTTTTGTTTCGATTAGTTTGTGAAAAATCCTGGACAGCCAATGCTCTCCTTGGAATAGCTAGCTATGAAAAACCCGAGTGAATGCAAAACATTTTATATAATCTATGATCCGTTGTTTTAATCAGTAGCTTCAAATGCATGTTGCCATATTTCATAATCCATATTAAATTATCTGAACAAGGTAGCAACTGAAGATGCCTTTCTTCACCAACCTGATTTTCTAATATCTTACGTCTATCCCAAGAGTCGGCAGTAACTTATTTTTTGGGCTTTTTTAAAATCCTAAGGCCCTTCAATTCCTATCATCTTCACTGAAAAAAAATTGTAGGTAAATTCAACAAACATTTGTTTTTTGAATTTATTTTTATGACATGTTTTTTGAATTTGATGTCTTTAACAAACATGTCTTTTAATTGTCTTATTAACAACAAGCTGTTTTTTGATTTTCGTTGTTCAATAAGAAATATTTTAAGATAAATGGTTCTAAATTCAGTGAAATTAGTGTACGTAATATCGAAAGTGAAATCATATAAAAATTCATCTTCAACGTTTTTTCTTTTAATCTGCTATATCAAACGGATCTCAGATCCGCATGGTCAGAAAATATTAATATTATAACGAATTTAAAACTAATCATGAAAAAGAATCATATTATTTGACTTACCTGATTTTCCCGAGCTGTTGGATTCACATGATGTGGATTCATCGATTCTAAATTAGATAAAGTCATATTGTTTTGATTGATTCAATCCAAATCAGTGTAACAATTTGCATTATTTAGCAATTTTTATTTTATGGTTTGGAAATTGTTAGTTTAATTTGATAGCAATTATAGAAAAATATATTATATTTTGTACAATTCTATTTAGAAAAAAAAAATTAAGAACTTTGAACCAAAAAAATGTATTTAGTCACTGAATTTAAAGAATAACAAGCATTTTGACGTTTTGTCAAAATTATACAGTCATAAATCTCAATATATTTCCTCATATATTATATAAATTTTATTTATAGAAGCATCTGTCTGCGATCTACCGGTACACATTTATTGAATAATAAATTACTTAAAAATGTCAAGTAGAGAAAGTCTGTTAGCAACATAGAAATACCAATATATGAGAAATATATATTGAGGTATAAAAAATTTAATTCTGGTTGGAAATATTGTATTGATTGTAGTACAGTAACACCATGTTGATATTTGTTTTTTGTTTTGATTTTGATTAATGAACACACACACATATTTTTTGTTGTCATTAATTGGTGAAAAATCTGGAACAGCTGATGCTCTCCCCGAAAATAGAAGTCCAAGATTGTGCAAGAGATCTTGATTAATTCATGCTAGGTTGTCTCCCTGAACCAGTAGCTGCAAATGTATGTAGTTATATTCCGTAATTTATGCTAGATGATTTGACCAAATCGGTAGCTGAAGAGGTTTTCCTCCACTAGGATGGTTTTCTTTTATCTTCACTCTATCCAAAGAGTTAGAAGTTACTAATTTTTTGGTTTTATTTAAAAATTCTATAGGAGATTTCAATTCCTAACATTTACACAGAAAAAAATTTGTAGGTAAATTTTACAAACGTGTCATGTGTTTCTACTTTGTCAGTTCCTTACAGTATTACACAATGTGCCCAGGGTTGAAGTACCCAGGGCTAAATAGATATTGTCATCTGAGCTACCATAGCTTCTGTTATCTTACTCCTATTGGTATTTCATGGATCTATTGTCTCCCGGTTTATAGTTGGGTGTTAGTCTTTTCGCTACAAAATTCAAATAGTCCTGACCGCTTTTCGCATGAAGGCTAGCCACCAACGGTGATCACGCCCTTTTCAGCAAGTTTCAAAATGTTTGTAAAACTTCATATCTTTAAATATTCTTATTAGGTTTATAAAAACAACGATACCAGCATCTCCATTTCGCATTTTTGTTTTATTTGTTTAATTTTTCAATGCTGTCGGCATTGATTTTATGACAGATTTCAAAACACAATTGTAATAGTTTTCATTATGAATCTAAGACAATTTCGGAAGTTCAAAATTACGGTCCGATTGCCATCGGATTTCTCTTGTTCTCAAAAAACAGACAAAAAAAATTTTATTATATAAAAATACAGTATTTTTTTGTGTTGTAAAAAGTAAATTTGAAGGAGAATATTATAAATAAAATTAGTTCATTTATAAAAAATGGGAAAATTTTAAATGAAAAAATGGTCTAATTATTTTTTAACATCTACGTCATTCTAAAAGCGCAACATTTTCATCGAACTGTCTTAATATTTTTTACATCCAGCACTCATCACCACCATCACGCAAAGGCGTGAACATTTTTGTCGTGAAAGATTCTTTATTTATTACAGTATACTATAATTTAAGGACCTGGTGCCACCACTAACATCAACAAAAAAAAATAATATTGGTTTAAAGAACTAATTTGTATCAATTAAATCATTACACATGTATTGTTTATCCAGCAAAATGGTAACGAAAAATTGGTAGAAAAATAATACCAACAGTATTTACCATAATATAATTTGGGGCCTTTTAAGCCAAGAATGAAATTTAGGCACTCATTAGAATATTTTTGAGTACCAGTCCTAGATAAAGAAAAACAAAGAACCCTGAGCCTGAAGCTAAGCCCCGAAAATTGCTGTTGCCATAGTTGGTGCGATCCAATTAAAGTTTTTTTTTATTCTGTGGTCAGTTGCAACAAATTTTTGAATTTTTGTTAATGACGTCATCTTCATTTATTTATGCTTACGCCGTTTGCCAGACTCAACTATTAGAGAATTTCATATCATTGTTTATTTCAGTCCACTAATATTATCCTCGTCATTTCATTTTTTATTCGAAAGCAATAATCTTATCTTTGTCACTTTGGTTATACATACGCCATCTACCAGGCTCAATAGACAGTGAATGGGAAATTATTTTGTTAGTGGATCCATTAATGTTATCTTTCTCACTTAGATTATACGTACGCCATTCGCAGGTAAAGATATATTTAAATTTGGTGCATCGTCGTTTTAACTAAGCATTCGCCATTTGTCTGGCGCAGCAACTCATAACAACTTAAAACACATATTCAAAATAAGCTCAAATTAAACAAATTTAAATTTATATGATCAATAAATTTCTAATTTTAAAATATTTAATATTTTTTATTTTATCATAATGCAGTATAATAAATCTTAATTATAGTAAATTATTGACATAATATAATCAAGACCATTTTTATTTTCTCATCTTTTTATCTTTGTCGTTTTTATCTGGTCATTAATTAATTTAATACTTTCGAAATGATTCTCACGGTGTAATAATTATGGTATATCATTCTAATAAAGATTCAGATTTTATCTTTATAGATTCAATCCAATTTCAAAATGATATATTTTTAGTGGAAACAAAACGTTATATATTTATCGAATATTAACTATATGGGAACATACTTTCAACGGGACTTGCGTACAAAAATAAAGGAAGTGATTATAAATTTTAATCACTTTTTTCGAATCCAATATCATCTAATCTTTCTTGTCTTTTTTTATTGAATAATAATAAGATTTCATTTTTGATAATATTGGTTTTGATTTATTTCCTCGCACGCTTCTCGAATAATTGCGCTATATTCTTATATCCATTTATTATGACACGCTTCTCTTCGCGACCAATAAACTAATGGCCTTTTCATGGTAACAAAAAAAAACAAAAGTTCAGTTTTTTTTAATAACATTATTTCATTTTATTATTTGAATAAATTAAAAACCAAAAACTCACTTTCACTCTTAATTATTGTGCATGCAAACACAAAATTATAAAAAAAAAAATTGTAAACATAAGAATAAATTGCAAGTTCAATGATCAACAAAAAAAAATATTTTTATTGAATAAAAAAAACAAAAATAAATAAAAAAACTGTTCTTTTGTTGTTTCTGTTTTAATAACTTACCTATGGTAGTGTAAGTGATGAAAATTTCCCCTCTTCTTATGAATACTATGATAACAAATCTATGACTCTCTTTTCACTCTATTTTCCCCATACATACATGATATGAAAAAGAACCAGAAGCAACAATGTATTAATGATTTAATTTGTTGTGAGTGTGGATAGGTTTTTATGGAATTATAAGCGATAAAATTATGTTACACGATTTGCGTAGAAAGAAGGAAAGAGAAAAATATAAAAAAATTGAAGCACATGTCACTTTACAAAAATTTGGTGTCACGAAAGAGGGTAAGGTGTTGAATAATGATTACATACTCGGTTAGAATTAATGGTGCTTTGAGTGTTTGAGCCAACTATATATAAATTTTACAAAATGAGATTACTTTTCTTATAAACTAATAATTTTTGAAACATGATTTTTTATAAATTTTGTATTAATATTCGAATAGTTATAAAAAAAAGATTCAAAGACAAAAATCAAATTTCCTTTTCAACCACATATATTGCGGTTATACCGATTTAAAGCATAAAGTCTAACTAGCATCGTCGCCGTAATTAAAATGCTTGGGTCGATATCTGGTTTTTAGACCTAATCGTTATTTACATGGTTATTTTTTAATCATGTTGATTTGCTTTACAAAAAATAATAGCTTTGTTTAGTGCTTACAACTAGGTGAACTCAGTCAGTTATCAGGGTTTCATTGGAAATGTTATTTATAATTGTTTGGTGATTATGCTTGAGTAGCCAACAGCAGATTCCAAACGATTATTTGATTTGATCGAATTTTATTTATTTTACACAAAAACGTGATGCTCTTCATTTAACGATTGCTTCAACTAAACCATTTATATGTAGAGCGCCTGGTGGGTTGTAATTTCCATGTATTTGCCTTTTTTTAAATAGAAAAATGGAAAGAGAAACATTAGCATTTTGTTTGTCAAAAAAAAATGTTCGTAAACTGATGGTTAGACAAAACGGTGGTCGGGACTCGTGATATCATAGGATTCACAATGTACATTTTTTTAAGCAGATGTTTATGCTGTCAGAATTCACGATTAAAATAGACAATGAGTCCAATGTTTTAGTGATTTAATTGTGGTTTGGTTTGAATCCTTTCAGCATAGAATAGGATCAACGGTCTAGTTCAAAGGTGCGACAAAAGGTTATTATTTTCAGACCAAACCAAATTTCATCGCAAGTCATTTGTTGAAGTGGTGAAGCCGTCTCGTTGAGCATAGCTAGAAAATCACCATGCAGGACATTTCTCCTTTGTGACCCTTTATCCAATAATATGTGTGCTTAGAAGATGTGATCATGTGATCATTTGAAAGATTGACAAGTGTGTCTGTTTTAGTACAGGCTGTCGAAAGATTAATGTAAATAAGGAATGTTGACAGTTTAGATCCGTAGCTTTGAGATTGGGACTTTTTTTAAAAGATTGAGATGGTTTTGACTTTAAGTCAATTTATGTAATATTTTAGATATTATGTAGATGAAGATATAATATTTAGATTTATATGGTCCTAGCGGGTGATGACACAATTTGATGTTTGCACATTCTCTAGATGTCATCATGAAGAAATTCAAGCAAGCGTGGTCTAACAGTGTATGTATATATAACGCTAATCAAATGCCTTGTCATCGAATTAGTGACCCACATGAATGAACTATCGAGATTCTCATGTTCAAACTTTTTTTTTGCTGTGTAAGGGTAAAGGTGGTCGTTAAGATTCTGAAATTGATCATGGTAGGGAAGCTCGAGAGATCATTAACTGAGTGCCGAGGTTGCTCAGAATGGTATATTGGTTGATACTTTTCTCAAGGGTCATGGTGTGATGATACTGTGATACGGGGCTTGGAAAATAAGTGGTTTCTAAGCTAAAGTATGCTCCTGACCACTATTGCATACCATAAATCCGTTGTCACGTCTAGCTGGAACGGGAACCTTTACCTAGTGATGGTGCTTCCATATTAAAACCAAAAATCCTGGTAGGTACACTCCTGGGATTGGTCAGGTAGGGTTAAACTTATTTGATGTACCAAAACTCTGGGCACCTGTCGCCTCCAGTTTTATGTAGACTTCTGGCGGTTATGGACGAATGCTTATTGGTATCCTATAATCGTTTCATACTCGTAGGAATAAAAATTAAAAATGTCTCAAAAAAATATAATCAAAAATCGGACTGTAAGAGGGAAGGAAGGAGCCAGTTTAGAGAAGGAAGCTTTTGGAAGGATTGGTGGACAAACAAAATCGTGACCACCAAGCAAGATCTTTGGAAATATCAATACTAGATGTGAGAGTCAATGACCTACTCCGCAACTGCAAAATCCGCAGGTGTTGTAAGGAATACATCACACCAAGAATACTAATACTTGCGAAATTGATCTTTCGGAGAAATGATGTGAAGAATTTCCTTTACAAGGAGTAAAATAAAATTAGTAAAGTAGCGGTGACTTTTCTAATTACTAAGCTGGAACAGTATGAAGAGCAACTGATGCGCTTAACTTAACTTAGCAACTCTTAGCTTAAAAGACCGGCCATCGCTGCTTATTGACTATGTTGACTATGTTGTTGGAAATTCTGCTACTAATGCTAATGTCATGGCAACGGAAGGAAAAGCACAAAGTTTTAGTAATGTTCAACTAGCACTACGGTCTAAATAGTCAAATGTTGTAAAAATGCGTTCGGTGAATAAAGCGGACACCGCCACTGGTGAAAATAGGTGAAAATAAAGAAAAATAAATAGGCTTAAGGTTGCATTTTTGGTGAAGACCGACTTCACGTAGGTAAGGAATAACCAAAAATGGCGATTTGTTTTGGGGAGATGGCGTTAAGGGTAGCCCATCCTAAATAGATAAATCCGAACATAGAAATCTTTAGAGTCCTAAAATCGATACCCGCTAAGCTAATTATTGTTTGAGTTTGTGAGAAAAAAATTCGAAAGAACAGACAATACGAGATTGTAAGGGAACCATGAAAAAAACAGTAATTAAAAGTGTTGGAAAGCCGTTTATTCAGTAAAAACTCATTTTTCTAAACAACCTCCTATGCATGAATCAACGCGTGCAATACAACTTATCGTCTTTTATTCCTATCTTTTTCAACCTGTTTGATTTGCTATCTCATATTTGTATGCTGTTGGTTCGTGAATTTTTTTATATATACTTGGACATTTTGTAATATTGAGGCAGTTGAATGGAGCCAAATCAATGGGACAGTTTCATGAATATTGGGGGAAATGCTGATTTAACATTTTAAAACTTTAATTGTTCTTAATTCAATTTATTGATCGCGAGATTTGAGTCCTATTAAAACAATTTAACATTTTTGTATAGTTAAATTTAAAAATTATAAAACACAAAGAAAATAAAAAATCGTATTTGTTTTTATTGTTTGGTAGTTGTACGGTAACTTACTTGTACAAGTGTATATATTGAACCGAGTCCCAGGGTCGAAATTTAGACCTTGGTTTGGTTGCGAAATTTAGATTTTGCGAACCGAGGTCGAAAATTAGACCGTGTTTCGGTTTTTAGTTCTTCAGTTTGCCTTTTGCTAAAAGCAAACGCTGTTTTCCAGGCCGAGTAAAAGGGGATATTGCTTAGAAGATTACATCCTTTGGAACAACTTCGCTACTGTACTGAATGGGATGAGCGAGCATTTAACATTTGGTAGTGCACAATACAACAGGAATGGAAAAGAGATATAAGACCAGACTTGAGCATAAGTGACCACGCCGTAGTTTTGAGTTGCCGCAGTAGGTTAAACTGGTACCGGGTAGTGTACAAATAGTCGCTCAACAGAATTGTATTTGTTGAATGAAAGCCGCGGACTAGGTGAAACATGAAAGGGTTGTAGAATCCAATGCAAAAAGCTATAGAATAAACCACTTCTGCAGAAAAATCCCGAATGATCAAGTGAATTTCAGACGGTAGGTTGATGCATCAACTGTGGAAAGAAAGTGAAATAATTAAAGAATTTAAGTGTCCTTATGGAACAAAAACCTGTAAATACAGAGAAAGCTAGATAAAAGTACTAGGAACCATGTTTAGACAGGTAAAAGAGTATCGGGTTCGAAATGGTAGGGTAAAAACTGCACTTGGAGTCTATAAATAAAGTTTACAGACAACTAACCAGCAACATTTGGAATGTTTTGTCCGTGACGAAGGTATAACGAACACCAAGAGATTGTTTAAGTTTGTAGCAGTAGGAGCAACAATTCAACTTTGGAAAGCGTTAGGACAAATTGGATGCTTACAAGTACGCGGAGCGAGACCATATGAGTCTTTCTACGAGAATTCTGCCTTCACGGTTGGGTATTTGCCGTTTAAGTGCTCCGCAAGGGTGCTACATATAAAACTGGTGACTTTAAAAATGCAATTAAAAATGCTTGCGTACGCATAGGGAACCAGGAGTCGATGAAATGCATGCTGAGCCAGCTAGGAGTACCTGAAGGGGAATCACTGCATTCCTTACTATCTTTTTTGGAAATTGCCTTAGGAAAGGAATTTTTAAAGTGAACTGGAAGATTGGTAAGGCGACGATGAAAATCCTGAAATCTCGCAACTAAAACAAGCAAAAGCTGTCTTAAGGGTAAGACTCTGGAACGCAAAACGGTAGCGAGGCTTGAAAAATCATCGTTCCTACAATGGCCAGAATACCAATTTAGGTTTACTAAGGGAAGAAATACGAGCGATGTGTGGCATAGGATGCTGGACATAGTTAAAATTTACTTCTGGACGTAAATACATAATGGGCCTTTTTATCGATTTTAAGGGACATTTGACGGTTTGTGGGTGGTTTTCTTGGCTCTTAAACAGTGGAGTATGGGATAGTTATTCTAGAGATATATGGGCTTGTGTGGTTAGTACACGGGAATCCATCTGGATGTAAGTGAAAAGAGGCTGTTAGCAGGAGACACATATTAACCCTGCAGTATAGAAATTGAATCTCTGGGACTTATTGTCGCAGCTGTAAAGCAATGTAGTTGATGTTGTCGTCTATGGGAATGATTTGATGCTATTGATATATAAGGATAGTAGAATACACGTGGAGAGTATGGGATCAAGAACGATGCCCATGGTTTCAAACTGAGAGAAGAAGTAGGTTAGGGGATCCAGTGAAAAGACAGTAGTTTTGCTCCTTTAAGGTAGAAGAGTCGAACCCCAATCGTCAAGATGGATAGAGTGAGTGTTAGATTTAGAATAGAGACTAAGTACTTGGGTATCACGGTTGCGGAGAGGCAAATTTTAAGAAGCAGTAAGTACAGTTAAGACAAACGGTAGTCGCAATTATGGAACAGCCGTGCCGTGTGTTTAAAAAATATTGAGAGCTAGGATGTTTCTCTACTAGGTTTATATATAAGGGCTTATTGTTCCCTGTATTTGCTACGGGGCAAGTGTATGGAGTAGGGTATTAAAGTTTATCCAATCCTGTTACGCTACTAAAAATTACCCAGCGGATAGTTCCAGAGAGTATCGACAAATGCCATGCAGGTCTTACTGCCAAGCAACCTTACTGTTCGTACGGTGTTTGCAGTTAACAGGCTAAAAAAAATCTTCGGATCCCTGGGAATGACCTCTTGGAAAGGGAGGATGTGGAGGGACACACGGTAAAGTCAGTAGCTAGAACCGATATAATTGTTAAAAATATTTGGCAAAGCAGATGGAGTTAATCCGAAAGGGGGCGTCCACTAGGCCGTTTATTACTGATGTGCAATTTTTTTTTTTTTTTTTTTTTTTTTTTTTTATTTTCCAAAAAATTTTACAATTCATGTAGGAAAATATTACATACTTCATAAAACAACTAAAAAGTACAATTAAAAAGTACAATTCATTGATCAATAATTTTGTTTTTTCTTTTTTTCTCCTTTTTTCCTTACGATTATACAAACAAGATTTTACAAATATTAAATTGAGCCAAATTAAATTACAATATTAAGATTATATTGAAATATTTTATTGATTGTTAACAAGTGAGCGTAATGAAAACTTAAATAATAATTAGATTTTTACGATGGGTGAAGGCAAGTGAAAGTAAGTGACGATAAGTGACGACAGCAACAGCATTACAGTTGAAATCAAACAGCATTATATAAATATGAGCATCAAAAAACAAAAAAAAATGGTGTGAAGCAGAACGAATAGAAAGAAAGAAGAAATGATATGGCCTAATCATATACAATGTGATTGATTAGGCCATGATTTCTATTATATTCGTAGATATAGGCATTATATAGTTTTGTCTTGACATTCTTTTTGAAATCTCCAATCTTCGAATGTTTATCTGCATCCGAAATCGTATTATATAAAATCAATCCCTTATAAAATATACTGTTTTGGGTAACACTATATGTATAATTTTGGGGTCGAAAATGGTTTGCATATCTGCCAGTACGTTGGGAAATTGAATGATTTGTGGATAGACTAGTATTAAATTTAATAATCTTGTTAGTTATTTTATATATTGTTATAAGATATTCAAAATCAATCATTTTGTTTATCGGAAGGATTTGAGGACTATACAATTTATAAGATGCTGTTCGATTTGGAAGCAATTTCAATTTTTTTAAGGCTTGGTTCTGAAGAACCTGAAGTTCTCGTATTTTAGAATCATTAGCACTGCCCCATATTGGTAATAGATACATTTTGTGGGATTGAATCAGAGAAAAATATATACAGTGTGCCACATCATGAGTTAAATATTTTCCGACCCTTTTAAAAACACCTACAATTGGTGCAATTTTGGATTTAACATAATCAATGTGACTAACCCAGTTCAGTCTCGACGTTAAAGATAAACCAAGATAACATGTTGAATCGATCCGCTTGATTAATTCGTTATTAACTGAGATTTGCTCAAATTGATTACAATCCTCGGGATTTTTTATATAAAAGTTCATAAAGTTTGTCTTTTTTATGTTAAGAAGTAGTTTGTTAACATTTAACCATTTAATTAGAAGCAGAAGATCTTCTTCCATTTTTATTTTTAGTTCGTTAGAGTTCATACAACTGTATATCAGTAGAGCATCATCCGCAAACAGTTGCAGCTTTCCGTGGAACTGTAATTGAAATATGTCATTTATGTAGATCAAGAAAAGTAAGGGACCAAGAATAGAACCCTGGGGTACTCCGCATTTAACGCCTTTAATTTTTGATTTTACCGGTCCAATTTGGACAAATTGAGATCGATTTGTCAAATAATTTTTCAATAAATTTAATGCTCTTCCCCTGATACCAATTATTTTTAATTTAGCTATTAGTATTAAATGGTTCACACAATCGAACGCCTTCATAAGATCGATAAAAAGGCATGCGGTGTGTTTTTTGTGTTCTAAACTGTAGAAGATAGATTCAAGAAAATTAAGGGTCGCCGAGAGAGTGCTACTTTTTTTTAAAAACCCAAATTGGTTAAAGTGTATAACTGAATATTGTTGCAAAAATTTGTTTAATTGATTTTGAATGGCTCTTTCGTAGATCTTAGAGATCACAGGTAGAATTGAAATGGGTCTGTAATTATTTTTATCTTTCTTGTCACCCTTTTTGAATATTGGAATAACTTTTGCAATTTTGAGATAATCAGGAAAAATTCCATTCTCAAAAGAGTGGTTAATTGATTTGGTTAGAGATGGAATTATTTTATCGGAACAGGATTTCAATATTTTTGCCGATATTTGATCATAACCATTTGCAGTCGATAAATCCAAATCGGCAATCAACTTAGCAACTTCAGTTTCAGTAATAGGATCAAAATTATTTAGTGAGAAAGGAGTCAAATCATCTGTTGACAGGATAGATAGAGGTAGATGATTCGTTAAATCATCTGCTACATTGATAAAGAAATCATTCAAAATATCGGAGACATCGGATTGATTATCGCAAGTTAAGCCATTATTGTCCAAAATTATATTCGGTACAATTTTACTTTTTGTAACATTCGTTAAAATCTCATAAATCAAGGACCAGGTTTTGTAAGGATTTCTACGAACTTCATTGAAACCATTGGAATAATACTGAGATTTTTTTACAGCAATAGCTTGCATTATGTTTTGTTTGAGTTGTTTAAACGTTTGTGTAAAGTATGTATTATTAGGATATTTTTTACTCAATTTATAAAATTTGTTTCGAAGCTTTATGCTTTCATTTAAATCATTTGTAAACCATGGCTTTTTATAATTTTTGCGAGGTAACGCAGATTTGAAAGATTTTGTTGTTGTTGCTTGCTCGACTATAGACATTAATTGGAAGTAAAATGTTTCAAAATCGATTTCTGTATGGTTAAAACTGGAAATGAAACTGTTAATAATCGTGTGGTCAGTTGTTTTTTTTATTATGGTTTCAGTTTGCTTCCATTTATTGTAAATGTTACATTTGAATAAAAGAAATCGATGGTCACTTAGATAGGTACTATCATAGAGAATATTAAAACCGGCATGAATAGATGAAATTATATGATCCAAGAACGTAGAAATAGTATTCGAACGCCTTGTGTAAAACTCATCATTAATGTTATTAATGATTTTATAGCCATTATTAAGGATTGTTGATACATAACTGAAAACGTTATTATTAGTGTGATCTTTCAAATTAATGTTGAAATCACCCACAATTATAGAGGATTTATACTTATTTATAAGTGTTTCAAAATAGTTTAGGAATTGTGCAAAATCTGTGTGTCCTGGACGATACACCCCAATTATGTTAATATTTAGTTTTTTGGAATTAAGGATAAGAAAGTCATTCTCGTGGTGGGACACACAAAATTTAAAATTAAAATCAAGATAATCTGCGACAAAAATACTTACACCCCCTCCCGGCCTTTTCCGACGCACATGATATGATCGATAGTTATTTAAATTTATATTTATATCGTTTTCATTCAAGAATGTCTCAACCAGAACCAGAATATCTATACTCATACCAAGAGTTTGCATTAATTCTTCAATTCCTTCAATTTTATTTTTGAGACGGTTGATATTTATATATAAAATGCTTAATCCCACATTATTTTGACTAATACTGATATAATCCTCCAGATTCAAAAAGTGCTTGTTGCTGTCGTCATCAAACCCGTAATTATTTTGACGATCAACCAAATTCATAAAAATGTATATATATATATATATATATATATATATATATATATATATATATATATATATATATATATATATATATATATATATATATATATATTTCCAAGTAGCAGATTAAATCTAAACAAAAGAGGATTAAAAAATAAGAAAAAAAAAATTTTTTTTAGTTATAAAATACTTAAAACCAAACCAATAACACTTAACTAAACTTAATGTTGAATTATTGAATAAATGACGTATTATAACTTGAAAAATGCAACTGTTTGTTGCGTGACGGTATCATACATATCTCACTTGTATTGGTTAGAAATGATGGTGCACTTTATTTAGTAGTTGTTAAATCAAAAATTGATGAGTTATTTATTAAAGGATTTTGCATGTTCTAATGACTGGATAAATATTGCAGGCTCATCTTCCTTTACCCTAATATAAACTCTATCATTTTTTAGCCAGCAATACTTGATTTTATTATTCCTTTTTTGGTTTCGAAGTTGTTTTAGAATTTCTCCATTTACAGCGGTTAATCTTTCGTTAATGTAAATCCGGTTATCTTTATTGGTGTTGTTGCATAAATTTGGATAAAGTTTAAACCAATTCAGAGGACTATTACTCTTGACACTATTAAGCATTATATGTTTAGTTTCCAATTTAGCGAATTTAATAATGACTAACATGAAGGCTTTAACACTGCTACGAACTGGACGTGGCGGTTTAGTTTGTTGTATGTAGGCAGTTAAAACTTCATCAGTCTCAAACCCGTATAAAGCACTTAATTTGTTCACCACATCCGAAGCCGATGGTGTTGATGGAGGAAGTCCTGTAACAACAACTTCGTATTGTAAACCATGTTGTTTTAGAATGTTTATTTCCGAATGTAGTTTTTCGACAGTAGATTCAGAGTAGATAACCAATGGTTTGATTCATATATGGAGCTGTGTGAATAGCTGGACATGGGAACATAAACAAGTTTCTCTATGAACGAGGGTTACCTAAAGATAGCTTGTGTAGGTTTGGCAACTCTTGTGAGAACTGGTGGCGCATACTGGTGAAATGTAACTTATATGAAGATCTGCAGACTGGGTTGCTATTGGCTTTGTCAATGACAAAGAGCAATGTTGGATGTTAAATTGAGAGCCGTGGCATGTATTTGAAAGGTAAAAAATTTGTCGAAAATACGTTTCTTGGGCGAAAAAGGTACACATTAGTGGACACAGCGTAATAAATCGTGATTAAATTTTAATCCTCCAGTTGCTAAAGGGGCATTTGAGGGTAATAGTTGCTACAACTAATGTTAATTTTCTCATTCTGACAATTGGTATTAGATTCGCAGTGGCTGTTTTTATAAGCCTATATAACGTACTAAAGGTCCACTGCGTGTGTATTTTCTAATTCCAAGGCTAACTCTTGTCTAAGGTAGGAATCACTTCGTTAACAAACAAAGATTAACAGGGCACTTGTGGTCTGAAAACTGGATGGACTGTCCTCTGGTACTACATTAGCAGGAGAAGAGTTTGTGTGGTTGGAACACGGGAGTCTATTTTGAAGGCAATATAGATCCTTATGCTGGATGACAACAGTCTTAAAAGCTGACTAGGGTATAAACTGTACTGCAGGGATCAGGTTGTCGTTGGATTGTTATAATTATGACTATACGGTGTTGAAATTTCAGAGAAGGCTCGATGGCAGACTAGGGGGTTATAAAATAACCCCCTTACATCGGCATAACATCATAGGCTAGGGGGTTATATGCCAACTAGTGAGCCCTACTTGGCTCATGTGCCAATTTTCAAAGTTGATTAGAGATTAAGAATAGGTTTTGCTCTATGTTGTAGTGCTACTTTTGCAGTGATTATCAAAACCAACTGAATGAAAGAGCAATCGTGCTTGGTGTAATATCTGGGCGGGTAAACCTTTGGTTGAAAGAGTCATGTTACCAAAAAAAAATTATCACTATTTTTTGGGGTGGTGCCTCATTCAAATAATAACGAAAATAGCCGGAAGTCAGTACGGACAGAAACTACTAATTGAGCAAAATGGTATACGCTAAAACATTCCTTATTATCCAAATCAAATCGTATAAATTTCTTTTCATCAAATACAAAACTATAAAATGACAAAGCTTTTTTTCAATCACACACAGTTCCACGCCACTGACTTAAATTGCAGTTCATTTGTTTTATAAATATAAAGATTACATATATGAACACGTGCTTAAAAGATAAAATAAAGTACAAAAACGCCATCTCTATCTCTTTCACTCTTTTTCTCTACTCGGCATTGAAGAACCACGACACAAAAAAAAAACAAAAGAACAAACAAAGAAGCATACATAAAATATAATTCACCCTCGCAGTCTTCGATTTATTTGTTTATTTTTTTGTTTTGTATCAAACAAGATTTGAATTTTGGATTTTTTTCTTCGGTTATATTTTTTTTGTTTTGTTTTTATGTTTTTGGGATTTGGTGTGTTGATTATTTCCAGCTGGAACGTCTGACATAAGATCCACAATATAAAAACAAAAAAAAACCAAAACTAAGACAGATGTTGATGCAATATGTAACGCGCGACTGCAATATTATTGATATTCATTTTCTTATTACGTTTATGAGACAGAAAAAAAAAAATTAAAATTACGAATTAAGAAGTTCAATAGCCCACCTTGTAATTGAAGTGTGAGTTATTAAAATATATTTATTTTCGATTCGTCTTCGAAGCTCTTCGTTATTAACTCTTTTTTTTTTGGTGTAATGGAGAACGATAGTATAGAAAATGAATTGTCAATTATGAAGGGGGAATTGAAAATTGAGCAGATGGAAACCATTGATGATTGCGTGATTGTGGAAAATAATGGTATAATTTATACAATTAATTAATTTTTATTTATGTAAGTATAGAAAAAATTGCTAGGAAGTTTGATGTTCGTTTTCTAGGTTGATATTACTTTGTAATGAATTTCGATACATAACATTGCTTAGGTGTCTTTCCTCTACGGTAGGGTTGTGAACCGTGACATCATTGAGTTATTTTTGAATTAACTTGGTAATTTTAACTAATTTTTTTTTTTGCAAATAACTGAAAAAAGTTTATTGAATTGGTGTAGTTTCTAAATAAAACTGTTTTCTTTATTTATTATTTTCTTCACATCTTCAACTGTAAATGTTTAAATGATTTATTTACGATAACCGTAACCAATTCTTAAGTTTTTAATCGTTTTTTAACATGTTATGGGTTTAAAAAAATAGGTTATTTTTAAAACTTAACATTTGGTGTAAACGAATTGGTAAGTTGTGACATTATCGAAGATATCGTGTTATAACAAACCATTTGCTTATGTCTATACAACAAGGGGAGAGGGAACAAGGACATAGACTAAAAAGAGAAGCCAGGTTAAAGTTTTCAAAAAGGGAAATAGTAAGATAATGAAAACTGAAGAGGATATGCTTAAAACATGAGCGATAGCAAAATAAATTGAAAGAATAAAGATAGAAAAGGTCGATTGGTGTGAAGGGTTTCGTAAATTTTAGATCAATATCAATATCATCCAAGTGCAGCAAAAAAAACTGTGTTATTACGTCGCGATGTAATATTGTTCAATAACGATTACAGCTCAAAATCCACACCAAACAGTGACACGTTTTGGATGCATTTATTTTCGACCGTCACATGTGGGTTCTTCCAATTCTAAACACGGCATTTTTGGAATCGTCCAGGCCCTCGAGGTAAAAAAGTGCTTTATCGCTTAGAATGATTTTGTTCAAAAAATCAAGATCCACTTGTTTATGTTCAAAAATCCACGAACTCTCTTCATTGGGCTTCAGTTCTTGTGTTAATCGAATATTGTAAACCTACAGACGAAGTTTTTTGAAATTTTTAATTTGTTCACGATGCCGATTGATGTTCTGGGATTTTCGCCGATACTCTCACAAACTACTTCGATATATGAATGGCCTGTTTTGGTCAAGAAGTGTGTTTAGGGACTCCAACTGTTCCAGTCTCTCTAAATTTTTCAATTAATCTCTTCATAGTTGAGGAAGTTAAAACACTATTCCGACTAAATTTTGTATGAAATTTTTGAACTATGCCCTCAAAACTTATATCGTTTTTGAAAAATTGTTCAATAACGAAAACACGATGTTGTATCGACCAACAAAAATCTGATCAGTGGGCATTTTCTTTTAAAATCTAAATACAAACAGTCATCACATTAATCATACCTTCATTCCGTAATATCAAACAACTTAAGATCATTTCATAAATAATATCTGACCGTATACAACGTTTCATTGTATAAATAAATTCATCTTTTAGTTTATCACTTCATAATTCATTTTTTTTATTCGAACACAATCAACGGATCTTATATTTTGGTGTATAATCGATGGTTGTTTTATTTTATTTTTTTTAATGTGAAACAAATACATTTTTGTTGTTGAATAGATACTGAAATAGAGTTTATTCAATCTGTGCAGGTGCGTTGATGTTGGGTGATCTGAATAGGATGAGAGACGGTTTGTTTAAAAAGTTTTCTCTTCCTGGTTAATATTTTTTTAAGGCAGGATTTTCAATGCATGTTATAATTTATGTTATTTTATTAAATAAGAAAACCAAAGCGAAAGAGATAAATAGAAATCCTTTTTAATAGATCAAGTTGTTATGTAAGACCACATTGATTTAAATTTTAGATTTAACTTTCGAAAAAATATCATTAATTATAGATGATAGTGATTTAAATTCATTTTTGTTATTACATTTTTGATAAAATTATATTTTTTTGACACTAATTGAAAATAAGATTTTATAGAATATATTAAAAAATTTCAAACGATGAATTTTTTTTTAAAGCCGAACCATTTTACGATTACTTAAGGAATTGATATAATAAAAAATTTGGATGATGTTGAAGAAGTTAAAAGTTAAATAATTTAGTACATCTTACAATAAAAATTAATCTAAAATAATCATGATTTGATCGAATCGAAGTTAAATCAATATGAACGTTTTTTTAGATTTCGATTATTTGTATCAAATTAAAGGTTGTAATTTAGCAACAACGGAACAGTTATTGGAATGTATCAGTAATCAGAAAGAGAGTAAGGAATTTGTTGTTTATTGAGGGTTTCTGAAGGATTATACGGATCGTTTGTTGAAAAGTTTTGTGATAAATTGTCATCAATCCTGTTGCTACTAATGTAGAATATTAGGATAATTATGTCGAACCGAACTTAGTAGTGCCGTTTACTTTTTTAGTACTGTTTTTATTAGTTTATAGCGATTAATCACGGTCTACCCGATTTATCAAATCATATAAGTTTACTATTTCGAAACTTTACATTTTCAACCCAAAGTGTAGTGAGCTTTTAAATTTCTTTTAAAAGAAGACAAATATGTTGAGCTTAATCTGACTTACCACTACTTGGTGCGTGAACAAAATATTTGGTTTTTTACTTTATACCTTTGTCATTATATAGCTTCGATTATCATCTATTATGTTTTTGTTTCTTTCAATAATTTTTATGCCCCTGTGAGTTTTATTTTCAATCAATATGTATGTAAAATATGTAAAATAAAATCTCATTCTGATTGTTGTACATATTTTGTAATAATGACGATCATGAAATGCAAAATTATTTATATATATGTTAATATTTTTTTTTTGTTTTGTCAAATTCAAATTGGTGTCAACAAAAGTTATTTTTGTATCAAAATTGAATTTCTCTGTATATACTATAAACAGGTGGATTATGGTTTGAGATAACCATTTACAAAAATAAATTAATCATACAAAAAAAAATGTATAAGTGTCAAGGTTGAAGTTAATTAATGATTTGAGGTTATTTGATTATGGATATTTGTTGATGATGATGAGATTTCATTTTGCTTTTTTTAAAGGGGAAATCGAATTATTTCGTGCTTTTGTTCAAAAGTGCGGAAATAATGTAGAGTTTATGGGTGTGAAAATTGTGAATATTACTGGACTATAGATTGGAATTACTTGGTTGCTTGTTGGTTAACTTTGGATTAATTATTTTTATTTTGTTTTAATGAAATATTGTTGATTTGGCATATGTGCGTTAATTAAAAAACGAGATAATTAAAGACGTAAATAAAGAAAATAAGTCAATCGCTCCCTTGTTGTTAAAAGTGTGCTACTAAATATTCTAAAATAAATCGTTAATTAAATTAAAAAAATTTATAATCTAAATTATTAAAATGAAAAATCAACTGTGAACCAGAGTTTTCATATGTAACTGTTTCAGATAAAATTCAAAGTTTGTAGTGCTGAGCTGTTAATAAGAATTGTTGTCTCAGTTGAATATTGAGCTCTGCATAAACTGTCTCTGTCTAGTTTTTTTCTAGGGTGCAGATCCGTTAATTGTTATAGTCCAATAGCAACCGGTATCCTGTAAACAATTAAATGGACGGTCTTATCAAATTATACGAAGTTTTAGTGAAACATATTGTCTGTCCATAAATATCTTACTGAGACTATACCTAAATAACATAGCGCAAAATTCATGATTTAAGATCCTGTCCTCTTACGTCACAAATTGTTACAATTTCTTAAAGCTCACTAAATTAACAAAATTTTATAAAGATTTCAAGATGCAAAAAAACACATGTCCTGTCGTGCACCATGTTCTTCGAAAACTGTCTCTCAAGATCGATTGTTTTATAACTTTTTAGCATGCAGAAAACCGTCTCACCTTCTCCATAGTGGTCTATTTTTGTTCCTGTTCCCAGCTTTGGATAACGCATTTGAGCGAAAGCGTCGATTCAGATCCAGAGAAAAAAAGTACATATCTGTGTTGCTGTATTCCCTTTTGGGGAAGGTTTTGACTTGATGTATTGTTGCTGAGGTGCTCACGAATAATGCTTGTTTAGTTTTGTGGCCAAGCACCCCTGTAACAGTGACATTTGTTGGGTCGGAAACCATGCATATACTAAAAACTGGCATTAGAAGGTAGTGATCATAAATGGCTCTCAATGCTTCCTCTGTCCCCTATTTTGACAAGTTACTGTCTGTCTAGATCAGTAGTATTTGTCATACAATCTGACAAGAGTATTCTTTACTTCGCTCCGCGTGGAGGTATCAAATTCTTTTTATTTGTAAATTTTTTTTTAATTTTTGATCTACGGGTGTGACAATCCCTGTTATGCTAACGTGAGATATCACATACCACTGACAATAGTAGTGAGATATCACTAGTCGAAGTGATATCTTAGGGGTGTTGGTGGATGAACTCTATTCAGTCAACGCCAGCGCCCTCAGTCTTAGCTATGGAGTATGCCGTGATGATGCCACGTTATTGCTTATTCGAAAAATCGAGCCTTCATATAACTATATGTATGGGCTTTAATCATTGAGAAGAAAAGTGTGTCGCATGATCAAGGAATATGCCATCTAGCTGGATTATTGGCAACCACATTTCAGTTTTGTTCCTGCAAATTGTTAATACAAATTTGCTGTTAACCTTTCATTTTATTATTTTTTCTCTATCCTTTCATGAAATATTGGCCTATGTCATATTTTATATATGATATGGATTTATTGTTTGGTTATCCCTTCTATAAAAAAAAGTATAAGAAAACAAAAAAAATTGCGTCCGTTAACACTTTAAAATGCATGTTGTTGTGAGACCTTGGTCTTAAAAGGTTTTTATGTGTTGTTGTGACACATATTAATAATTCTTACGACTGTTATGCCGCAATCCCACGGTTATCTAAACAGTAGCCTTTATAGGAAGACCTGTACCCACTCCAGATCAATTTCAGGTTCTGTACTGGTGGATTGGAAGGAATGTAGGCTTTAATAGTTAACGGTTAAACAACCAACTAACAGTCAAAGCTACATATCCGTCCGATCGCCACACTTTTCCATTTTTTGTCCTTATAACATGACTACTTGGCATTTTTGCATCAACATCTACGAACGCGTATAACAACAAATATAATATTCTCGACAATCATTGTCCATACAATTAACAATCATTATAAAGAATCTATTAATCGCTCCTCCAACTATACGATTCTCCTTAATCATATTCTTATACGTTCATCATAACATTATCGATTTCCTTTATTTTAGATCTGTTAAAGCAAACAAAAGAAATTCTAAATAATTCTATTTTTACATTAAAACATTTTCGTTAATGTTCATTGATACGACCTGATATTAATTATTTGATGTTACAATTGTATTAGTTATCGATCTTGTTTACCTCGTAAATTATTAACGACTTATTTTCATCCTTTGCTATTCCATTCTTTTTACTTCACCACAATTTTAAATTGTGTGAAGTAATGCAATCTATCGTGAAAAAAAATATTACATACCTTAAATTTTGCTTTTTCTTTTGTTTTGGACCATCCTCTATCTAAATAGCCAATAAAAATTTTGGTGTACGTCTGTATGTGCGTGGCTGGGTGTGTGTGTGGGTGTGTGGGTGACACTTCTGCATTGGATCTTGATGAAAATTTGGCAAATGATACAGGTTCACTTATAAATGGAAGATCTGGATCCATTTTATATTTGGACAAAATGGCGGGGGGTTTTCCGAACACCTCTAAGTTTAAATCTTAAATAGCTTCTAATCCCGGCTTATGATCTTATTTAATCTTAGCATATAAAGTTTTCGTACAGTTTCAAATATTTCTGCATACCAACTTCCGGTTTGTCACTTCCGGTTAAAAAGTTTTTTTTTCAAGTCTTTATTGTAGCCTACAATTACCGATCGATGTTCATGAAACGTTGGTAAAAGCTTTCAAGTATCATGAGAAAGATTTTATCAGCTTTTGGAGTACATTGTACAAGGAGTACAAGGGTTGGGGGTCCACCATACAACAGGTGGTTTTTACCCAATGTTTTTCATGTTTGTTGGGAGCATAAAACATTCGTTCGGGAATGAATTTTGATAACACTTTTTTGGAAAAAGATGCAAATTTGTATGACAAAGAACTGATTAGTTTTTTAGCGATAGTGACCAAAGTGGTGCGGGGTCCCTGGAGCACCTGTTTTTTCGAAAGCTCAATAACATCTGTACCTAATAATCGAATTGAATGAAACTTGGTACATCAGCATTTAGTATGGTTCACAACAGTTCTGCATTGCAACTTCCGGTAAAAACAAAATTTTTTGAAGTTTTTTTAGTGTCTTTATGCACACTACAGCCTACAATAATGAAGTGATTATGATGAAACTTATGGAAAATGTTTCAATTAGTGTGAGAAGATAATTATCATCTTTTGGGACACATTGATCAAAGTGGCGGGGGTCTACCTTACAAATGCTGACTTTTCACACTTTGCTTTTAAAGTTTGTTGGGAGCATACAGACTTCATTCATTAATTTATTTTAATGACAATTAGAAAAAAGATGGAGACTTAAATAACAAAGAACTGATTAGTTTTTGGACAATATTGAAGTAAGTGGCGGGGGCCTTCCGAACATCTTTTTACTGTATCACAATTTTTTCATTGCTTGTTGGGAGCACACAGCATTTGTTCGTGAATAAATTTTGATGACACTTTGGAAAAAGATGCAACTATGTATGTATGGCAAGGAACTGATTAGTTTTTCAGTGATAGTGAACAAAGTGGGGGCTGTCCCATACCTGTTTTTTGAAAGCTCAATAACATCTGTACCTGATAATCGAATTAGATGAATTTTGATACATAACCATTTAGTACGGTTCACAATAGTTCTGCATCCCAACTTCCTGTTTGGCACTTCCGGAAAAAATTTTTTTTTACTTTTTCTCGTACAACAGAATTTATGTTTGATGGGATACTACTGCTTTCTTTAATATTTTTATAATTAGAACTACGCGAAATCTATAACATTGGTTAGCATTTAATTAAAGTATTTGATGGATGTTAGCTCATTATATATCCAGAACACTGTTTCCATAGCTGTGGTGAAGTCAGCCTATGCATTAGCGTCGTAATATTTTTGAATGTTAATAACCGAAACAAAAACCAAATTAATGCTTTTGGATTTTTTTTTGCCTGGATGATTAACAATTAAAAATAAAACATTTTTTTTATATTGCATTTTAAAACCAAGATGCCGATAAATGTGAACGATCCTTGTTTGTACGTGCTTTTTTTTTGGAAATGGAAAATAAAATGACAACAAGGAAGAATATACGAATGCTTCAATGATCATCTCCAATACACCCTTTCGTTTAGATTATTTATAGAATTTTTTTACATTTTTCGGTCAGTTCCATTTTTGATTTCAAAAATAAAATAAAAATTTTTCTCGAGTTCGGTTTGAATTAAATCAAAAAGTTGTATTAGTCGGTGACTTATTATATAATCACTTGGGTCGAGTTATATCTTTTGATGTAAAATTTAATAAGTTCTATTGGAGTCGGTTTTTGATCTTTTTATTTAATAAATAGAATCATGATGTCTTAAAGATATAAGACAACCTTACTTTGTTGCACCAATTCTTCACGAGACCCGAGGCTACCTGTGTTCATGCACCAAAAGTAGAGTCAAACCCATATCTCACCATTACTGCTATATCGTCGACGTAGCCTACAATAGTGAAGCCAGAACTTATTAGCTTTTTTGGATGACATCAACAACTATTAGTCAAAGACACATACCTCTCCTTAAGGGCAGCAACTTGTTACCGATGAACCGATTAATGCAGGTATGTCCATAAAAAGTGCCACCTTGTTTTACGGTGCAATCATAATCTATTTGACGACTTTATGCAACCTCTTTTTCGTAGATTTTCTGGTTTTATAGGTACCCCGGCGTGACTTGCCAAATATAGCAGTCCAGCTCTTTTTTCATCGTTTTCAGAAGAAAACGGCCTTCTTTCCATGTCTGAGAAATGTATACAAGGCTGAAACTTAGGAAAATGGCAGTCAGACTTCATTGCTTTCTGGAAATTTGAGCAGTTCAAACGAGTTGATTGTTCAATCGTTCTGTTGCAGAAAAATATTCTGTTGAAAAATTGGTCGGCAACCGTCCTAGCTTCTGCTTCTAACGAAACAGTGTTTAGTATATTTTGCTCTTCGGGCTCACGCATCAAGGCTCTACATCCTTAAAAATGGTTTTGTAATAGTGTCTTTAGAGTCTCACTTCAGTTGTTAATATAGGTACCATCCGGCCTGGAGACGGTTCATAATGTGTTATGTATTTGAGGTACAGTTCCTTATGTTAGATTATTGATTTTCTCAGTTTAACACTAAAACTACAACTACAACATTTGTTATCTTTTCTACCTAAAAATACTGTAGTTTTTATTATTCTGTTTTCTTATATATTTTCTTATATAATATCCGTCGTTTAAGTTGGACAATTAATATTAGTTCAACATTACTACAAAGTGAAATAACCATAGAAAAAGATTATGTGATTCTAAAAAATTTGAATTTGTTGTTGGTTAATGAATTGTCTGAACGGTTAAATTCGAACCAATGCATTAGACTATTAACATTATTTGTTAAACGACTTTCGTAAACGATGAAGATGAAATTTGGAGATCAGGGGCCCTATTCTCAAATATCACATCCATTTTCCACATGTGGACATCTGTCAAAATTCCCTACCAAGGGAATTTGTATTTTCCACATGCATATTCCACATCCAACCTATAACCGTATTCTCGAACCATTCGTAATTTTTTATTCACCACCCTTAAATTGAAACTAACTTCATTGTGTGGTAAATTTATTTTTGACATTTTGTTTATTTATTGTCATGAAATTTTAAATGTAAATGGCTGGATTAGATGAATTAGGTCTACTTTTTGCTGATTCTGCAGTGGAACAGGCAGAGGCAATGGAATTTACCCGGGGTATTCATCAACGACAGCATTGTTTCGATTATTTCCCGAAAATAAATTTATAGACGAGGAAATAAAGCACTGAACCTAAGCAAATTGGCAGAGTAAGATGGATCGAGATGCGGTTTTTTGCATTCGATTCAAGAAATCGTCAGGAAAGTTTGTGAACATAGCCACTTTTCGGCAAAAATCCTCTGGAGTACCTAGGGGCCAGGGCGGGTTATATAAACCTCATCTCTTTGAACTTTCCATAAATTCAGCTCGAAATTGATCGAAGCTCGTTACTCGGGGGTTTTTGGGGTCGCTGAACACGAATATGATGTCGGCGATGACCCTCGGAGTACCTAGGGCCCAGGGCGGCCATGTCTAACTCATCTCCTGGAACTTTAATTAATTCAGCTCGAAATTGATCGAAGCTCGTTACTGGGGGGGTTTTGGGGCCGCTGCACACGAATATGATGTCTGCGATGACCTTCGGAGTACCTAGGGGCCAGGGCGGGTTATATACACCTCATCTCCTGGAACTTTCCATAAATACAGCTCGAAATTGATCGAAGCTCGTTACTCGGGGGTTTTTGGGGTCGCTGAACACGAATATGATGTCGGCGATGACCCTCGGAGTACCTAGGGCCCAGGGCGGCCATGTCTAACTCATCTCCTGGAACTTTAATTAATTCAGCTCGAAATTGATCGAAGCTCGTTACTGGGGGGGTTTTGGGGCCGCTGCACACGAATATGATGTCTGCGATGACCTTCGGAGTACCTAGGGGCCAGGGCGGGTTATATACACCTCATCTCCTGGAACTTTCCATAAATACAGCTCGAAATTGATCGAAGCTCGTTACTCGGGGGTTTTTGGGGTCGCTGAACACGAATATGATGTCGGCGATGACCTTCGGAGTACCTAGGGGCCAGGGCGGGTTATATACACCTCATCTCCAGGAACTTTCCATAAATACAGCTCGAAATTGATCGAAGCTCGTTACTCGGGGGTTTCTGGGACCGCTGAACACGAATATGATGTCTGCGATGACCTTCGGAGTACCTAGGGCTCGAACTTCAGTATATCTTATTTATTCGACGAATATAATAAAGGAAAAAAGCCGCTTTAAAGTCTTTATAATACAAATGTTTTATTTATTTTGATTTACACAATTTATTCATTTTCTTCGCAGTACGTGCACTTAATTTCTTCATCCAGAAAATCTTCGTCCAGATTTTCTGAAGATTGTGATTCCGTAAATTTTTCCATGTTCGTGCAGTTTGACCCTGCACAATTTTTACATGCAATATTACAAGCTAATCCATGCTTTCGGCATCCACAAGAATTACCTTGGCTGAATTTATGGAAAGTTCCTGGAGATGAGTTAGACATACCCGCCCTGGGCCCTAGGTACTCCGAGGATCATCGCCGACATCATCATCGTGTTCAGCGGCCCCAGAAACCCCCGAGTAACGAGCTTCGATCAATTTCGAGCTGTATTTATGGAAAGTTCCAGGAGATGAGGTGTATATAACCCGCCCTGGCCCCTAGGTACTCCGAAGGTCATCGCCGACATCATATTCGTGTTCAGCGACCCCAAAAACCCCCGAGTAACGAGCTTCGATCAATTATAAGCTGAATTTATGGAAAGTTCCTGGAGATGAGTTAGACATACCCTCCCTGGGCCCTAGGTACTCCGAGAATCATCGCCGACATCATATTCGTGTTCAGCGACCCCAAAAACCACCGAGTAACGAGCTTCGATCAATTTCGAGCTGAATTTATGGAAAGTTCCTGGAGATGAGTTAGACATACCCGCCCTGGGCCCTAGGTACTCCGAGGATCATCGCCGACATCATCATCGTGTTCAGCGACCCCAAAAACCCCTGAGTAACGAGCTTCGATCAATTTTGAGCTGTATTTATGGAAAGTTCCAGGAGATGAGGTGTATATAACGCGCCTTGGCCCCTAGGTACTCCGAAGGTCATCGCAGACATCATATTCGTGTGCAGCGGCCCCAAAACCCCCCCCAGTAACGAGCTTCGATCAATTTCGAGCTGAATTAATTAAAGTTCCAGGAGATGAGTTAGACATGGCCGCCCTGGGCCCTAGGTACTCCGAGGGTCATCGCCGACATCATATTCGTGTTCAGCGACCCCAAAAACCCCCGAGTAACGAGCTTCGATTAATTTAGAGCTGAATTTATGGAAAGTTCAAAGAGATGAGGTTTATATAACCCGCCCTGGCCCCTAGGTACTCCAGAGGATTTTTGCCGAAAAGTGGCTATGTTCACAAACTTTCCTGACGGTTTCCTGAATCGAATGCAAAAAACCGCATCTCGATCCATCTTACTCTGCCAATTTGCTTAGGTTTGGTCTATTTTTGTGCTTTATTTCCTCGCCTATTATTAAATTGTTTCGGATTAATAAATCTATGGCCGAAGAGTTCATAGAATATATATCGCCCCATATGAAATTTTTACAAAATAATAATAATTATAAAATAAACACAACTTTCCAAATATAATTTTCAAACATATAACAAGAATGACAATTAAAAATTTTTGATATTTGATGTACATGTGGAATTTTTACACATACTTTGTACCCACTCGGAAATATTCCCTTGGTAGGGAAATTTTTCCTTGGTAGGAAATTTGAGAATACATACATTGTAAATTTCGAACGTTTTTATGAATTTTGACAGTTGAGAATAGGGCTCCAGGAATCAAACTAACATTCAATATAGGATCATACGAATTCATGACCAAAATTATTTAATGATTAAAAAACCCAACGTATTTAGTGCTGTTGAATGATACCTGAGGTCATTGTAGAGAATGTGTTGGCTCCTTTTTCTGTTGAGAATATTTAATTCATCACGTTTGTTTTCCTGTTTTGTGTTTAAAAATTTTGAGATCGTCATGAAGGAAATACGATGTTTTCATTCCAAAACGTCAAATTCTTTGTTAAATGGGTGGATTTTTTTTGGGTTGGGCCGGGTTCTGTTATAAGTTTTTTAAATGATAGCGGCGAGGACTGTAGAGTACATTATTGATTATTATCAAAAATTAGAATCTGGAATTTTTTCCAAATTTTACTTTTTCACAGTACGATACTCTACAAATTAGTATAAATCAACCAACCTTTTTGTGATTTTTCCAGTTTTACTGTATGTTTTTATTAAAACAAAGTATATATCTAATATCGCTCGGGATAGACGAGAGTTAGCGTCGAAAAAAAACTCAGGCTGTTATTTAAGTTAGTAACAACGATTATGTCATGTTTTGTAAATAAGAAAAGCTGACAAGTCTATCTCAGATGCCATATGATGTGACGGCGTAGGAAGATTTGCTAAAAACAACTAATCAAATACTATTCTGATGTGTCACAGTTTTTCTCAACAAATATGTTTTTTAGTTCTGGATGAATTTAATTTTTTAAGTTTTATTTTGATTTGTACTAAAGCCAATGTTTAGGTTTCTGAAAAAAATCGATGTTTTATTTTTTAATATGTATTATTTTTAAAAATAATGAAACGATTTTTTTTATTCTATTTAATCATTGAATATTTTAACATCAATTTACTATTTCAAATCATCAAACTCTACTATATTATTTTAACCGGCTTCAAAAAGAAAGATATTCTACATTTTACGGGTTTTGGTTTAATTAAAGTTAATTCATCCTTAGGGGAGATATCCATTTTGTATTGGAAAATGACATTTGCTTGAGTTTTTTTATTTATGATCAGTTTTATGTTGGAATCGTGTTGTTCTGTTTTGAACGTTTGATACCCAGAGCTTTCTTCCACCAGCATCTTTTTAAACAGATTCTTTTAGTATAAAATATCAATAGAACCTTGAAAAGTAAACAATCGGTTTACTAATGCTTTTTGAAAATCAAATGCGAATAGAAGATTCTCCGGGCCGGCTACTTCCGTTGGTTTATTTCTACATTTGCCTCATTAGTGGCACCAATATCGGGTTTGTTGTAAAGTCTTATACTTTTAGTGTTGACCTAGAAGCTGATGCAACTTTTAACTTGTTAAAAAAGCATTAACTCCAGCACCAGTTTTAGTAAATCCTAACTATTTCAAACCGTTTATTCTACATAATGCAATTCGAGTAGTGGTGGTGTAGGCTGTGTACTAGTACAGTTGGAAATAAAGATTGCTAAACATCCTTTTTCATATATGTCCAAGAAACTGAACTCAACTCAACGTAAATACTCCGTCAGCGAAAAGGAATGCCTATCTGTTGTCCTAGGTATTAAGAAGCACCACGCAAACATCGAGTGTTTTAAGATCATTGGTTGATGCAGCAGAAAGCTATGTCAGGTCGTCTGCCACAAAGAAGCTTGAAACTGCAAGGATTTACTTCTGATATTAAACATCGGCTTGGTTCTAGATGTTTTGTCGAGAGTGTTCTCTATCGATGTGGCTACCGAGAACAAAACTTATATTTAAAAACCTGATCTAAAATCTCCTTCTGTTAATCGGATGTACATCCGATGAAATTGTATTTAAAAACTAACTTCTCCTACAATGATGTTACACCGGAAGGTGAAACTATTAAATTATGAATCCCGGTAGAGTTAATTAACAAGTTCATTACCAAGGCCCATGATCCTCCAACCTCTGCACTATGTGAAGTCGCTAAAACTTTGTTTCAACTGGCGTTAATTTTATTTTTGGCAACCAGTACCTGGTAACCTGATTGGCAACCAAATTAAATTGTTAGTTTCTTACTGTGAAATCTGCAAAATAGTCAAAGCACCCATGGTTACACTATCTAACAGAGTCGGTCAACCATCATACATTGAAATACTCAGTTATTATACAACCGAGCAAAGTCACATAGCAATTTCGATTGTTTGGGACCATTTCTCTAAGATCGCGTTCCTGTTTTCTTACGTAAACGCACCACAACCTCAGCAAAGTCGCTTTTGCTATTCAATGCTCTGTACACAAAACTGTTTTGTTGATATTTTATTCCAAATTGCATTTTTCACCTTGATTTGTTCTTTTGAATTAATAATTTATTTTGTTTAGGCCGGCTAGTTCAGGTTGTGAATCCTGAAGTCTTTAACTTGAGATTTGGGTTCGAGAACGACCCTTATTTCGGTTCTTATATTTTAAGGAAGAATTTATTCAGTCAGACGTCCTCCTTTTCTACTGTCTTGTAGTCACGCTCTTGCACTCATTATCGTCTGTTTACAGTTTGTAGCAGCTTCTTAAAATTTTAAGCCGCAACAACTACGATAATGTCATTCGCATATTTATTAATCCTTGTGTGCTTATGCATGCGTAGCCTGTGGTCAACAGGGATCTTAAAACCAAACCCTTAGGTCTTCTCTTCTCATATTGTTTAATTTTATGTTTGTTTCGGTATCAGTAAAATGGCATTTTCGCGCCATCATAAGGACACTAAAATGTTTTTTCTAGTTGACAAATACATAAATATTTTAAAGCTCTCCGGTTACCAAAACACAATTGCATCTCTTATTGCTCAAAGGGTAACTTGTTGTTTAACAAAAATTTTAGTGAAATGTTTTAATGAATTGGCAAAAATTTAGTTCTGTATATCGGTACGCTATGGAAGACTGATCACTATCTGATTTAACACATTTTAATTTTAATTTTATAGAAACTTTATACACCTCAACAATAGTTTTGAGCTTCATACCTAAAGGACTGATCACTTGAGATATTCATGTTGTTATCGTGGTCACACGGTTCAATACTTAAAGTAACTCACAATTATATCAGTTGTTTGACCCTAATGTAAATTGGACAAGTATCTCCTCAAACTAGCTCAGAGAAATGCTAGAGGCAATGTAGCAACTTTAGTATTGGATCTGTTTAATTTGAGCATAAACGTTCATTAAAGTTTCGATTAAGTCTACTTTGGGGATATGGTGATTCGCCAAAGTTTCATTGCTATAGCTGTTTTTTACATCTCCAGTATACTGACATCTTGTAGACTACTATGTTAAATTTTCCTTTAAAATTTCTGGTTTATCTGACATAAAATCCTACTTTTGACAGTTATTGCGTTAACAATAGCCTTCTGGTAAGTGAAAGAGATGAAATCGTTTTAATCGTTACGTGTGGCACCTACCACGGGCACTACTATATTATCGAGCATTATGCAATAACAACGAATCAGGGCAGCTTGTTTGAGTTCATGAAAATTCTATAGGCTCTAACATAGATTCACACTACAACGGTCCACTAGAAGAAGACCTTAACTGCAGTTCAGCAGAACAGTTGTAAGAACATTTTAGAATTCCTATAGACTTTGCAAAGAAAAACAGTCCAAGCGGCATGTATATCCACTAGAAATAGGTAGATTTCGGGACCAGACAGTTTTGTGTACAAATAGAATTGGATGTGTCAGATTATAGTTTAAATAAAAAATTTAAGTAGAATAGTCCAACTCCAGAATAATCCAAAAAATTTATCAAACCAAACTAAATACATTAACGGAAACTACT